>VXBB01006885.1:70607-111464 GCA_013399915.1 Illadopsis cleaveri
TTTTTGTTCCCCCTGCTGCCCCGCTCCCAGCGGCTGCTCAGGCTGGGCTTGGCGGCCCTGCGGGAAGCAGACGCCCTCCCTCTCCGCGCTAGCTTAGCATGCCAGGCGAGTGGATGCGTTCTTGGCTGGTCTCCTGTTGCCTCATCAGTTGGGATGGGGGGATTTACAATAGTAATGATGGTCGTGAGGAAGAAGTGAAGAAAGAAGAAAGAAGAAAGANGAAAAGGAAAATACTAGCTGCAGATTGTGTAAGGAGGGGAAGAGGATGTGAAAGACAGAAATGCTCGTTGGGCAGCTGCTAGGACATCGGGGCAGCACAAGGGTCCTGGGAGCTGGAATAGCCCTAAGAGAAGGCTTTGCTTTGCTCTCCAGAAGCAGAGATGTGGCCGGGTCAAAGCTTTCTGTCATCACGAGGAAAGGACAGCAAGCAGGAGACTTGGATGCCAGCAGAGATGCTCTCCCGCTGCTCCTATCAACTAGGCAGAGAGATCCAGATCTGGACATTTCTTTTCTTTGTTCCCTGATGGAATAAATACAGGGAGGTTTGTATACCCAAAAGTAGGGAGACAGGAGGCCTTGCCTTTGCTTGCCTTATGAACTGTCCAATTTTGGTTCCATTAATTAAAAATCAAAAACTAAAGCAAACAAAAAACACAACTGACAACCACAAGTTTAAGTCTGTTTGGTAAAGCAGAACTGTTTTGTTGTGCTTGTCCAAACATCTGCACCCAGCTGAGACTTCCACTGCATCAGCATGCAGTGGTTAGCAAGAGGAAAAACACTTCCCACATTTCAAATTATAGTCTGTTTTGCAAGCAATGCTTTTCCCAGTTACATGAATACTGATATTGAATATCACTGAACATCATGGTTTTTTGTGGTTTTTTGGTTTGTTTTTTTTTTAGGCCCCAGCACATTTATCTCTAGGGATACTTGATGCTCTCGCAGAGCAACATACAGAAGAAATAATAGGACTGAATTGTATTTCAAATGGTAGAAGAAATGTACTGTACTGCAAAACCAGCAATTACAGAGAGTAATGTGCTGTGCACTGGGGTAGATTTAGTAATGCCTCTTATAGCACCTTGCCTCTAGACTTGATGATGTTGGTCAAACCCTACAGAACCTTTTAAAGACTAGACTGTGATTTCAGCAGAGTACAGAACAGGTCCATGGTGCTGAACATCTTGCAGGACTGTAGCTTGCCTATGCAAGCTGATTTTTGTTACAAAGATAGAGAATGTGTGTGACACCTTTTTCAGTAATGGTGCTGAGGAATGAGAGGATTGGATCATAGCAATTGGGAGGCCTCTGATAAAAAGCAGAGTAGAATGGGGGGGAGAGAGTGCAATGAAAATAACTTAAAAGATAATTAGCCAAATCCTGTTGATAAAAAAAAGAAATTACTTTATGTGCTTATTAGGGAAAAAAAAAAAAAAAAGACCAGTCCATCTGTCTCCTTGCAAATACAGAAGCACAGCAAAACACACTGATGACTCACACATAGGAATCTGTGTCATAAACAATTGCCGATATACATTTGTGTCATTTAATGAAAAACATATCTGTGAATTCAAAAAAGTAATGGGTTTTGTGTTAGCTGTTTTTTGGTATTACAGCGTTTGCATCATAACTTGATTGTCTGGATACAAACTCCAGCTCTCTGATGGCCTTGAAACTGCTGGTAGCAGAGAAGATTTGTCAAAGGGAAGGGTCCTTCTGTTTGTGCACTGCTTCTTCTTTTCTTTCTCTAGGCAATCATCACTGGCCACTATCAGACCTATGGCCTGACCCAATTACAGCAATTTTATGTATCTATGCCTGTTTCTGTCAATGAATGCAATGAGGTTGAACGAGACAGTAAAAAAGATGGAAAGGTACGTTCTTCCCACAGTGAAGGATAACGATGTCTAAGTCAAGAGGTCATTGGAAAGTTTAAAAGGCCTCTCTTCTCAGAATAAGAAGCCAGTGACAGGGAGGCAGGGTTAGACAATCCTGAATTCCTGCCTGTAGGGATGCATTGTGCCTTCAGGCAAGGTACTTTCCAGCTCCCACACAAGGGAATGGGTTAGCAGAAGGAAATAGTGTTAAGCTGTTTAATCAAAGGTCTCCGTGTTGGCTAACTGGAGGATACAGCAGCTCCTACATATAACTGAAACGTGCCCTGGGCTGTCAGGAGCAGCAGGTCAGAGCAATGCTGCATGCCTTAGAGACTAATGGTAATTAGCCTTAAATGATGAGCAAGAAACACCAAGTCAAATGGGCTGGGACATTTTCCTTCACGATTCAAATAGGGAGAGTTTGCTCAGGCTAAAAGTCAGAACTCCATTCCCACTAAGAATCCTTGAGTACCTTTCAGCTGTTGTTACTGGGACCCCAGCTAGATCAGTGCTCTTGGCTGGGGTGTCACCACTGTGGATTCAGCCCTGGCTACATCCCTCTGTGGCTATTCTGCTTATTTTGATTGTATCAGCTATGTTATTTCTGTAAGACAGCTTAGCAAAGCCTGGCTGCCTTTGCTTTGCTTAGGTTTTTTGGGTTTTTTTTCCAAATGGGATTCCGGTTTACAAATGATTCCTGATGGATGGTCCTGGGCTCCTATGTAAAAGTGATATAATATTGACAGCTGGTCGTTTTTAGCCTCCCAGTAAAAATTATTTCAATCAATCAATCAATCAACCAACGAAATTATTACTAGTTAGCCCCAAGTGCTAACACGGAAAGTGTGCCTATGCCTTCCTGCTAATCAACAGGCTTTTCATTTTATTGCAGTCAAAATGAGTCCACAGCCTTCTGCATTGAAACTCAAGTTCTATAAGGTCCATCTTTTGCTAAGGAATGGAAACAAGGGTGTTGAGGAAGCATCCATATCCTCAGTGGTCAAATGCAGACTCCCTCTAACAGAATGTCAGACAAGGGGAAAAAAAATACCTGACTGAAAAGTACTACTGAAGAGGGAAGACAATATAGAAGTCTTCATTTGCTGGAAACAAGTGGAGGCAAAGGTGAACTCATATGAAAAGCAGCTCTAAGATATAAACTATGTCTTTTTCTTTATGCTGGCCACATATCTTCCTTAAGCTATTATGTTTGATGAGAAGGGGTCTTAAATGAAGGGTAAATTATATGTTTATATTCACAGACAATATGAATGGGTAATAATTTGTGATGAGAACAAAACTGCAGTTTTAACTAAAACCTTTTATGTAACCTTTGTTTGAATCTCTCTTGGAAAAGTGTGGATTTATGTGTGCACTCTGGGACCTTGTGTTGTGCCATTAACTAAGATAATTGTCTATATCCAGATAGGTGCTGAAAGGATTGGCACTGGGTCAGTTCTTAAAAGTTCATTTACAATCTGTAAGAAATGTTTTTTCTAGTGCATTTATAGACATTGTTTTAGTTAATACTCAGGTAAATAGAACATTAATTGAGTTTTCAGGTTATGTAATTGTATCCTGGAACATGCTGATATCTTCAAAAGCAGATAAAGTGATGTGTGAAAATAAGCAGATAGTAGGACATACATCAATATATATTGTGTTTATACAGAGTGTATTTATAGAACCAAATAGGACATGATAGGGCTCTAACAAACTCACAACATAATTTAAATTGCTGTGGATCATCCATTAAAATTTATCTCCTATTAGGTAGGCTCTGGAGCCCTGATTAAGTTTTTACCTAATAACTGGGGGGCGGGGGTGGGGGGGCAGAACTGTTGCTTCTATGCAATGTAAATTCGTTGGATTTAGTTTTGCTTTTATTACTTCCGATATTCCAGGTTTGGTTTAGGAGGCCAGTGGGGCTGGAAGGAAGTTGTGAAGCCAGATGAGCCTGAAGTTCTTGGGGGTTTATCTTCCTGCAACGTGGGCTCCATCTGAAAGAATGGAGGAAAATGGTGCCTGGAATTGAAGGTAAATGTTACAACCATATTGACCTGTGCCATGCAGGGACTGGACCCTCACTTCACCTTCTTGGTAGTCTTCAAAATGAACTATAACTCCATGTGGGCAAGAAGGGTCACAGCTCTGTCATACATAACAAAAGGTGGAAAAGTCCCATCAGTAACCCTGCAATCCAGAAGGAGCAATGGTTCTAGCTGGATTTTGAGGGTGTAAAACATTTCCAGGTCTTGGCAGGTTTTGAGAAAGAAGCATATCTCACCTGAGACAAATAACAATCTCTGTCTGTTCCTTAGGTCCTTTGGCTTCTGCGAGGAAACTGGGATGGTTCGTTTTAGGATGAATCTGTGATAAATCCATTTTTTGCTAGTTTTTACTCAGATCCTGTATATAGTCAGGTGAGATAAAAACAGTTGCATTCTGTGTGCTGATTTCTGTGATAGTAAAGTGACTGAAAATCATCAGCCCATAGCACTCTTTCCAGACATGCTGCATTCTCCTCTTCAGATTTTCCATGCCACTAAAATCCAAGCGTGCTCCAGGTAAGTCGATGGAGATGTTGCATGGTCTTTAGCACAGACTGTGTTGGCTCTGTAGGCATCTCTGTGTGTACAGGTGAGGAAAGGAATTTCTGTCTGGATATCTGCAGAAAAGCTGGGTATTCTTCAAGATCCCCTTCCCGCCCAAACTATTCTATGACTATCTTTGATCCTGGGTAAGTTTCAAGTTGGCAACCACCAGAAAAACCAGCAGAATGGTGTCAGCTGAAACTCTTGGGTAATGTTGAAAACAGGGATTTAGTACATTGAAAACAGGGATTTAGTAGGAAGAAGTGCCTCAGCAGTGCTGAGAAGATTGAAGGCTATTTGAGTATCATTCAGTATGCCTATTTAGTGGGAGAAAAGAAATCATATGGGGGTGGGACCCATATGATTTTGGCATCTGTATGCAAAAATCATCAGAGCAAAAACTGTTTCACAATAAACTATATTGTTTACATAATTCAGAGAAGTTCAGTGGAAGGCTGTTATTCCAGTAGTATTTATGTCAGGTCCTGAACAACCACAATGAGGATGGAAATGAGATTTTGAGGGACTCTTGCATGGCATAACTGCTTTTGCTACCCATATTTTGCGCTCAGGATACTGAATACGACTCCAGCCAAAACAAGGTATCAGAAAAACACCACAATATCAAAGAGGTAAATGAAAGAGATTTGGGAAAGAAGTAAGAACATAAATCTAAGTCTATCAGTAAAATCAAATTCAAATTTTGGAACAAGGTAGTCTGCATTTTTACCAACTGTTTTTCACACAGAACAGCTAAATTCTCTTTTACTAGTGAAAATAGTTGGATATTGATATGTATGTATTTCACTCAGAAAATCCCACATGTCAACAGATCACAGAAAAGTCATATTAGTATTGATGCGAAATCAAATGGTCATGCTTGGATCAATACCTTATAATAGTATTACAATGTTTTGGGAATATGAAATGCAAATTACCAGTGATTGAAATAACATTTTCATCTTATATTTTAAATAATATGTATTCTGCATTTTGCACATCATTACATCATAGGCACACACCCCCACATACCTACAAAGGCTTTGAATGTGTATCTAATAATATATCACAATGGATGATTTTTGCCATTGGGCAGATATGATTTGCCTGTAAGACTGTGAAAACTGTAGAGAAAATGATGAAGCCAAGAGGAATTTGCTTGAAGAAGGCCTTGTTAGCTACTGAATGAAGTTCTTTGTATTTGAACCAATGAGAAATTTTGGCAATTATTATAGTCATGGGATGAGCAAAATTTTTTGCTCCTCCTCATTTTATATAATATGCATCTTTTACATTACACTGAGATACAAGACATGTCTCTCATGATTACTTCTCTATTTACGCCAACCCAAAAATTCATTCAATCATGATGATAAATAGTCTTTTAAATTCATAATTATTTGCAATTTTGACACTTTCCTTTTAATTTGCTATTCTAATTTAAGATTGCTATTCAATACAGAATCGTGGGACAAAGTGCATTAAAGTATTTTTACTCAGATTTTTCCTTTGATCTTAATGATTGTGGAATATTTTGTGATCAAGATAACTTCCATGTTTGAATGAGATATTACCTGTGCATTTCATATTATTTAGTATGCTGAGCTTCTGCACTAGCTACATTTATACTGGACACAAAGTTGATTTGTATTTCTTCTGCACAGTAAGATCACTGACAATTTAGAGGAAATATCTTTCATTATTACACATCCCATCTTTTTCAGTGCTCTGGCAGGATGACAGAAGAAGGTGCAAGAAGATTCTTCAGTGATGTTTGGAAACAAGGTACCCAACAATGAGAATGCATACCTTTAGCTGTCAAGAGCTATGGTGCTGGTGAAATGAGAAAAGAGACAGAAAAAGTAATTTTGAAGAAGAAGTTAAGGCAGAACAAAAAGTATGCAGGAGAGAGCTGTGTGCTCAGACATCTCTTGGAAATCACGTATGCAGAGGAAAAGAAACAAGGAGGCAGCAGAGGGCAGAAGAAAGAACAAGTTGCTAAAGGGATGAAAACCAGTGAAAGACATTATGAGCAAGCTGCCTTCAAAATTGATCTGAGGAGGAAGTATTAGTGGAAAAACTAATTCTCTCTCATATAAGAACTTAGAGCTCAAATGTTTCCTTCACCCTGTACACAGTGAAGAAGCTGGGAGATTTGCTGTAGGAAAAGGATGTTGTCCTAAAGTTCGTGGTGAAACAGTCCATACATCTCATGGCATGAACTCTAAACAGATTTCTTCTTTCCACTATAGAAATACATACAATTTGATAAATGCAGTTTGAGTGTATATATGTGATACCTGTCTCAGTTGGGCGTTTAAGTTGGACAATATTTCTGCATTGACAGAGCATCATCTGCGTCTTCTAAAGATCCCGAACATCTCTCTGGGTCACTGCTTACACTTGCAACATCTGCTTCCTCCCAGTTCTTTGGGGACTGTCAGGAATGAATCAGAGCCTCACAAAATCCACCTTTCCCAGACACCATCAGGAAAAGTGATGTCATCCTTTGCCATTCTCCTGCTCCATGCTATTGCACTAGTGTGTTGTATCTGGCCATTGTATAGACCACAAATGTTTTTTTTTTATTTTTTTTCATAATTTTGCTTATCAAGAGCTACTGTGCACAATTGAAAATCGTGCTTGAAAGTGTAAAGTAACATGTAAAAGTTCTTTTATGTTTTTTCATAAAAGCTGTTCCACGAGAGTAAGTTTCACTGTATTGCTTTTGTGTCTTATCAGCTGCTTCTGACTTGATCTTATGATAATACAACATTTATAATGTAAATAACTGCACATAAGAGCCTCAGAAAATCAACAGCTAAATATTTTAAAATCCTGTTTAAAATGAACCAAAATATTTAAGAAAGGTAATATACCTTTGGCTGGAACCTACTTTATAAAGCAGGATAAAAATTGCTTATTTAGTTTGTAAGGCTCAAGTGATATTTTTAAGGCTAGAGTTAACCACCTGAAACATTTTGGTTTCCAAAATGGAGGCCTTTTTCTCCTAGCTTTAAAAAAACCCCAAACATCCAAGCATTTAAAGCTATTTTTTCTAGTAAGGAGTAATTTATATTTATGCAGGTTTCAAACAAACTTGGATTTGAATGTTTATGTCTAATAAGCAGCCACGTATCAGTAAGCTCTGATCAAACCTTAGTGTTTAAAATTAATTTTTGAATGGGGGAGAAAACTGCTAAGTTAGATGTTGCTGGAGAAGGGCTATGATTTCTTGGATGCACCAATGTACTCTTTGGTAAAAAGCACCCAAAATGAATAAATTTAATTTGTGTTTCTTCAAAAAAGGCACAACCTATCTAAGCAGCCATTTACTTTCATTGTCTTCCATGTAATAAGCTTTTGTTACTTTACACACCCTCAGATTTAAAGACATGTGAGAGAAAACCTTTTGAAATCTCAGTGCTGGAAGTTAGGCTCTCTGGGATGTGCTCTGGTGTCTGGTGAGGAGGCAGGAGCAGTTTTGAGACAGATCAAGAGGAATGCATAACTGCACTTTTGCCTTCTGCCCAAGTGGAACCCTGTTGATCTGGGTGTTTCTAATCTAAACTGGGCAGTCTTTTTCCCCAAGATACAGCATGCTTTGTCCCCAGTTTTGCAGACCTTGCATACAGACTTCTATAGGAATTGCATGGATGGGGTCTCTACAGTGGGGTGCCTTTCTCCAGTGACACGATTTCCCTCTCTATTATGTTGCTGAAATCCAAAAAAATGTAATGAATTCTCAAGGGTGATGATACAGACAAGATTTCACCATTGCTGACAACTGCTGGAAAGCTGTGACTTCTTTGCCCATGAGCTATGAAATGGCTATTTCCATTATATCATTGCACTAACTGTTCCTCCTCTAAGTTACTACAATGACAATGAATCCCTATAACCCAGGGATGGCCAGTAATGAAGAATAAATAGCTTTTTGATAGAGGGACAGACGGGGTTACTAACAGCAGCTTCAACGGTTGGAATTGGGCATCATTGATAACACTGCCTAAATTTAATTACTTCATCTTGTGACACACAGTATCCCCCTTGTCTTAGCTTAATGGTTTTGACTTGCTGTTGTGAGGAGAATCGTTTTTGCCTGGAAAGGGAAGAAAGGTGATTTTGAAGTTATAAAAGAATGTGAATTATCTTTCTGATATTTATGGTGGAATACAAATGCAGTAGAACATATACTATCTTTCTGTTATTTGAAGCATTTACAACATAATCATAGTATTTCTGAGCTTACTTTCAAAGGAGATTGCCCAAGAGTTGCACTAAATAATCCAATAGCTAAGCCAGAAAAGAAGTCTATTGTTATTTATGTTAGACAATGAATATGACCATGTGTAGTTTTAAATCATGAACAACTAGCCACACTGTGAACCCATGAGAACAGAAAGCCCAGGCTAGTACATTAAAGATGTTTGACACCCAGCAGAGGAAACCAGTGTGTTCCATTTTAACCACGGAAGAAAATAATTATACCTAACAAGAATCAGAAAGCAATGTTATAAACCTGATGAATTTATGTGAAGAATTTTTATCCCAACAGACATTTTTCTTAAATATTTTTCATACTTTCATTCTAAATTGGACCACTGTAAATTTCAGGTAAATACATTTTTTAACTTCATTTTCTATTTTCTTTTACTAGACTGATTTCATTTTCAGAAAGACATGCGCCAAGTTTATCTTATGTTAGTTTTAACATCAGGCTATCATTTGAAGATTAAGGTATGAGATACATTTATGAATAGGTAGTGTCTGTTTTTGTTTTCAATTCTCCCTACTTATTGTTGTTATCATTATCCTAGCATCTGTAAGGCTGCAGAATGTGACATTTTAAAGATATGTTTGCTAGTGGCTTTTTCAATTTCTGTGTAACTTAAATGTTTCCTACTTCATTCAACTACCTTTACAATTTACATTAGTCAACACTCCATCAATAAAACCATCAAAATGATCTACTACATTGTAGACAAAAGTTATTGTGTCAAGTTGACACTAATCAGTTAATTCCAGTAAACCTTCAGATAAACAAAAGCTTGTTGTCTATTACTGATGTGTGTGATTAGCCCCCTGTATGTCCTATAGCTATGCACATCTATAGAGATGTATCTGGCAGACACTTGGCCTGAGGGCTCTATATGTAAACCAGGACAGGATCTATAGTTAATGATGTTGACCCTGACTCCCTCAACAGAGATTGGATTCAGTCCTCATAACATCCCGACAGCTGATATGTATACTGTGCTAATAATATTATCAATTACTTATGCTACTGTGATTCCCAGTGTGTAAAGCTCATAAAAGGTTCTTTCACGTGTCTTTTTTTCTACATCCCTGCTATCCTACTGATCGCGTGCTAGTTGGGTATTTTTCATTCTGAAGCCCATTTATTTCATAGCTGTAGCCAAGATAGCAAGGATGTCATGTCCTACATTCTGGGTAACATGGTAATTATTATTTCAATTTTCTCTTCCACATTTCCTTTATTCCAGAAAAGATGGACTGGGTATCTATTTACAGCTCTGGTTACTTTAGTCTAGAAGGTCTGTAAAGGCAGCTAGTGACCTAAGAGGCCTCTCAGTGTATGTGTTCAACTGGAGAAGCCTCAAAAGTCTTGCATTTGCTTAAAATCAGACCTGTGTGTCATTGCTCTCAGCTGGAGCAGTCAAAACTCAGTGATCTGAAGTATGTAGATACTTCCAAAAGCTCAGTCATAACAGTGCAAGTGCTGGTGCCAGCTCTGTCACTGCAGAGTACTTCTGCCTTGTCCAGCACATCAAATTGGTAGTGATGGTCTGTGTACAGTGAAAATCAGAGATTTTCGTCATTTTTAACCCTGAACAACCCCCTGGCTATGCTATAAACATTATCATGTTGCTCTTAAGATATGTTTGGCAATAAAACTAGAATTTATTTACTTTTTTAAATTTTGTGCTAGAGCAAGCAAGCTGAGCACATAAGGCTCTACACACTACTGTGAATTTTGTACACTGTGTGTTGCATGTACAGAAAAGCCTCCAGATTGTGCCTTCTGAGGCAGGACCTATCCTTCTCTATGTGTGCAAAGCATTAAGTGCCTTGGCTGTGCTTGCACAGAGAGCAGGTAACTACAGGGTGAAGGAAGTCTTTATGCCTCGGCACAGCCTTTCTCTATCCTGCTCTGCCTGCACATACAGAGGCCACTCCTCTGGCTCTGTCCCCATGGGGTGCCATGCTCTGCACAGGGTGGAAGCTGCCAGCAGGCCAGTTCTGCCTTCCAGCAGCCAAGTAGCCAGACTGAGCCGTGCTCCCATGCACTGAGCAGCTCTGGTTGAAATGATGACAGGGACCACTGTTAAAAATTAAATTCTGCCATATTTTTTGTGCAGTTCTTGTGAGTCACATTCGTGAATAGTAGTGAGAGATTTAATGATCGTGTATTTTTTATCTTATTTCACTTGGTCGATGCCAATTTTTTTCTGTTACTGTCGACTTAGAGCTCAAAGTAATTTAGTAATTGATTCTAAGCACAGCAGTTCACCAATGGCAGCCCTCTGTTGAGGGGAATATCTTTGCTAATTTTATCCATCAGAATGAGATTACCATGCTAATCTCTCCCAGTCCTGGTGCCTTGGTCTGTTGGGACACACTGATGCAAATGATGTTATTAAACACAAACCCTTCATCCCAGACAGGAGAAAAATGAAAGCAGGAGAAATGAGCAAATCAGAATCTGTTACGAGGATTTCCAAGGCTGAGATGGCATTGCATGTGTGTGTCCTCTTTGTCACCCCTGAACCCTCTCGGGTCTAACACTCCTGTTTTTGAAACAATCTATGGTTGCTTGTTTGTTTATTTACTAATTTTTATTTTCTCCTCCGCAAGATTTGGCTACCCTCACATATTCTTTTCTTGTAAGCTGTAGCAGCCATGACTGTTATAAGAGAAGGGTTTTTTTTTTTCTCTGCAATAGTCTACCTGCAGCCCATATCAATTAGTAAGGTCTATCAGCATTTCAAATCTCTTTTCTCTTAGATTACAAAGGATGCACTACATGTGGCTGCTCTGAGTGACAGTGCTTTAATCCCCTCTATCTTAATCATGGGTGCTTTTGAGAGGACCACTCAGTTCTTGTCCATTCAGGAGAAAATAAACCTTCAGTTAAGGTTTTTCATCTGCTACTCTTTCTGTCCTGTTTTGGAATATGTCCATCAGCTTGGTAACTCCATCCTGTAAAGGATGGAGATCTCTGGCATGAGTCCTGCAAAGCACTAAAGCATATGCTTAACTTGCAGGGGCCACGCAGAGCTCCGGCTGCAGCTCCCTCTGCACTGCATAATGGGACCTGCTGATAACTGGGCCTCATTTAGCTCTGCCTGATTTCAGATCCACTTTCAATCAATAAGAAGCCATTTAAAATCAGGGCCAAATTTGACCCTGAAAAGCAGTTTTGGCCCATATGTAATTTAGATCAGTTCCATTTCTAAGTGCAGACTGTTAAGCAAATGTTGCAGAAAAAATAGTGTAGAAAGACCAGTATCTCTTTCCACAACACATTTCTCTAATTCTTGGTGTTCTTTGATACATGAATATTTGTTTGTTATTTTTCTTTAGGAAAGAAAACAGAACATTTCTCCAAGTCATGACTCAAAAAATCCAGATAATACAAGGCTCTTATATGGTCTTCTTAAGCTTCTCAATGTCATGCTTAGGTAATTAAAAAAACAATTTTCAGAACTTCAGTCTTGCCCTAACACATCATGTCATTACAAGAATCCCTCTGAATGACAGAAAGTAATTTGTTTAATTGCATTAATATTTTTATTATTAAACCACAACAGAACCATGTATAATAGGTTAACTTTTATTCTACCTTTTCATTATTTAATTCTAATTTCTTTTCAGTTTGTTTTTTTTTTCTTTTGTAAACATCTTTAAAACAGCTTTATAACAGTCAAAAATGAAGCCAGGCTTTCATAAAAGAAAAAAATACGAGATATACATAGCTGCAAAAGAGATTAAGTAGTCTAAATTACTGTACTGAATGTAATTTCTGGCTTATATTTGAACAGAGAAAAGGAAAATATCTCTAAATACTCCACGAAAGGTTAAAAATGCAAGCCATAGTTGCATTCAGAAGAGTTACGTTCTCAAGGGCGATTATCTGAAAGTTTAAATTCTCAAGGGTAAATTAAGAGAAGCACTTGTGGGCAGAGTATGTCACCTTCTACTTTTATCAAGCCAATATTTTTGATAGGCATATATATTGTGTTGGCAGTTTAGAGAGTTCACCAAACACCCCAGTTCCTGAGAAAAAGCTCAGATCTGGAAATTTACTTAGAATTGCAGTTTTCAGTGCAGCAGAGTCAGAGGTCTGTGGTGCTGTAACACAGCTGCCCTGGGGGCCAGATGCTGCTCCCCGTGCTCCTCCCTGCACTGCTGGAGCAACGTTCAGGGCATCATTGCACAGCAACATCAGCAGGAAGGTCAGCAAGAGGTGCTCTGCCTGCCACTGAAACATCCATCTTCCTCACGAGCCCCACGGAGAGAGCATCATTTGGAGACAAACAGTGTCCAATATCTGACTTAATCCCTTGTTATTTATGGGTGAGAGTTAAATCTTTTTTGAAGTTGAAGATATTCTCTTCTACAAATAAAGTCCTGTTTCAAATATTTGATAGGTATTTCTGAAGTGAGTACCTCAGAAGAGAAAATACAGAACGTTTTGCAGACAGCCAGAGCACTCACTTCAGGCTGCCTTCTTAGTTCATTGACACTGAAGAACTGAAATAAATACTTGCTTATTCAGCTAATTGATGTAGTATTTTCTATACTTGTAAACTAGGTACACAGCACTCCCCTCTCACTTTAGGAACCTCCTAGCAGTAGTATAGAAAAAAGAGCTGGGCTATGCTTTTTTTGCTCAGCAGAAGATACAGTGGTTCACAGTCAGAAAAAGGACAAGATCCAAGGCTACCATACAGCAAATGGGCTCAGGTGTTTTCCAAGTGGAAAACAGCTAGACTGCATTTACCAAAGTACTAACATTTGGCATGTAAGATTTAATGTTCTTGGATGTGGCTACTTGCATGGTCATGCCTATATCTGCATGCCTGGCATTTTCCTTCTGCTCCTTGCCAGGACATTCTCAGGGAATGGGAACTTCCTGGATCTTGCCAGGGGATGGGAGCTGGCACCATTTGGGCTATCACTTGAACACCTTCTTAGGGTTCCCTCACCTCTCCACCTCACATGAAGTTGTCTGTGTCCTGAGAAATGGCAGAATCCAGGTCCCTTCAGCCACCTCGAGGCCCCACTGGCAAGCAAGCAACAGTCAGAAGCAGAAGAGGGAATTTATTCTGCTATGGTAGACACCAAGATATTTGGTGGATATGTGTGAAAACAGTGACCAAGACAACCCAGTGTGTTCACAAAGCTCATCTGAATGTCAGAGCAGGTCCTGGCTGCTGTATGGTTTTCCGCATGGGCATAGCTCAACTACAGTAGCTGGGAGTCCCTGTTGTGGGGCTCCCCTGATACTGTCCCTTCTTTTTGTTCATGGTCCTTACCTGCATGTACTGTTGGGCTCCCTTGGATGGCAAACTGGTCCTCAAATCAGACTCTGGTGTTTTGCTGGCTTTTTTCCCCCCTGTTCTCATCTCTGAAGGGCATAATTTTTCTCTAGTCACGTGCCCAGGAAAGTGCTCTCCCTTATCAAGAAGTCTGATTTTTCATGATGGCTGATTTGTAAAACAAATGCAATCAAAACTCTCCCCATTCTTCCCTGTAGCCAGTCTGGGCTTCACTCTTCTCTTTAATAGGCCACCAGTGTTTAGCATTAGACAAGTCTCTTGCTTGATGTATATAATATCTGTTTGGTTGTGATGGCACTGCACAGAGATCTCACATGCATGTAAAGATGTCAAGGGAAGATATGAAAATATGAAAATAAACTGTGCCTGATTTTGCATCATCTGAATAATTGGCCTGCAGAGTATCTTGCTGCTTCCAATGTTGTATATTGCCAGATAACTCACAGAGAACTAATACTAAGTCTAGTAGGGGCTGTTACCCCTGTATCATCCATTCATTCATAAAAATCTGAAAGGGACATCAGAAGAAAGACAAGATTTTTTTTTCATGTGTCAATAAAACCAGGATATTGAAATTCCTGCTGTACAGAAAAAACAACAGTGGTGAAATAGGTACATACATAGTGATAGCTGGTGCAGAGGCTGTCAGCTCTCTCCTGACGGACCAGGATGCCTAGTTGACCAGGTTGGGGTTTGGTGTGGGACTTGGGAGCTGGGGCTCTCCCTGTCCCCCTCCACCATGTCCTGGCAGAATCTTTAGGCTTGAGGTGGTGCAGTTATATGGGTAAAGCCTTCAGGCGAAGGGCTCCTGGCACAGTGCAGCTCCCAACAGAGCCCCAGTCAAGTCTTATCTGCTGTTCTCACTGCAAGAGCTGTAATGTGTTCCCATGGCTTGACCAGATATTTCCCACAAAGGGCAAGTGATAAACCCAAACACACACAAGCCCAACCCAAAACCCCTGCAGTAGCAGGCTCTGATTTTCTCTCCCCCACTGGGGAAGAGACATGGAAGAGCCCATGGAAACATGGCAGTTGATTTCTTACACTGCAGGAACATAACTGCACTTGAGGCTTACCTTGAAACTCTGTGTGCATTCGTTGATAACCCCATTATGAAATTCAAGAGACCTAATGCAATTGTGTCTAGGAAGATTTACTTGTTAAAAGGAAAACAACTTTCACATAAATAATTTACTATAACTGAAAAATAATCCTCTGTTCTATCATCCTTGCATTGAAGCTAATCGAAGGGAGTTATTTTTAAATTGCTTGGAAGTGTACTGCTCTCATTTCATTGTCAATAAATATGCTCTGTTTCAGCACAATGCTTCACTAAATGCATCTGAATTTTCAAGAGGGACCAGAATGGATCAGAATTTTTTAAAAAATGCAGAAAGAAAAAATTCCCACAGTAAAATTGTAAGATGGAAAATTCACAACTCCTTAAATAACCTGAAGATGGGGCTTGGCTCCTGTATTGATTCAGGTCCAGCATCTGATTTGCCATTGAAGTTTTGACATTGACCGCAGCAGGAAAAAAATCTTTAATCCTCTGTTAGAATGGATTTGTCTAAATCCTGAAAAGAAAGATCAGAATTCAACCTCAATAAGTAACATTCAGAATTATAATAGATTTATAGGCTTTGTTTGATTTCTTGATCTGACCACAACCAATCACTAAGTTTCTTTTTTTATTTCTCTTGATTTCAGGAGTCAGCAATAAAACCAAGTATCCACATCTGACACTTAGACAAAATCTATATACAGTTAAAATTAGAAGCTAGAAATAATCACAATTTTTGTTTAAATAAAATTTCTGGGCAGACAAGTGGACAAGTCTTCTTTATTTTTTTTCTCCACAATTTTTGACAAAAGCTACCAGGTGAACGGTTCTGATTTCCAAAAACACTGGTATTTTTTCTTTAGAGGATATATAACTGTGTGGAGAATTTGTGGGTGTGTGTTTTGATTGAAGTGCCTCTTTTTAATGGCAACAGTTTGTGTTACTGAAAAATGGTCTTAGAAAATGCTTACCATTAGCCTGAAATCTCTCTGAAATACTGATTTAATTTTATTTAGTAGGTGTGTAGTTCCAAGTATTCAACAATAAGTGCTTGTCCTAGCATAAATATTTTTGGGAGATTCATGCATATTCAGTGGCTGTAAAAGGGCACTAAACACAGGTTTGTGTAAGAACTGCAGTATGTATCAGCATAAGAAGAATTCTTGTTTCCTGTTTTCACTCTCTCCTGCTCTCTATGTAAGCCCTCCAGGAAGTCTTTTATACAGCTGTGCTCTCCCTGAGCATGGTTTAACCATCATGGAATATATTTCAGCTCTCATAACTGTTAAATATAGACAGACTAATTCAGTTTTAATGGAAAAAAGGCATCAAAGAAGTCATGTCATCTCCTGTACCTGAATGTCACTGCTTCAGAGGAAGTCACCTTCAAGGAGACAACATCTCAGTGTCTCTATTGTCCGATTGTGTCACGGCTTGGATCTTCACGCTGTTAAAAACCAACCTGCTAATTTCCATGCACAATCTAATAAATGCAAAGGAGTCAGTGTGGAACAGTCTCATTCACAGCTGGTTATTTTGTGTTTCTGCAATTAGTGTAGTACACACAATTACTGCTGTCGATACTCTTCGGCTGAACCTACCTAACAACTCACACACTCTGCCAGAGCCACATCCCATCTTCCCCCAGCTTACCTCTCCCTCTTTCCCCTGCTCTACCATGAGCTTCTTCCTTTCTTTCTAAGAAGGCATAGTGTCTGACTAAACTTTTTCCAGAGTTGAGCATCGGCAAGGTATTTATTTTGACATGGATTCTCCAGTGTGAATTCAAGCTAAAGCCTTTCTTTAAGAGGTGGGGATAGTTTGGGTTGTTTACCTGCCCATTTTCATGCAATGTGTGGAAACATAATTACTTCTGAGTCTGTTATTGATGAAACTGGGTTGAAATCAGGCAAGGGTCTCAGAAGTTATTATAGAAAGGATAAAGAAAGACCCAGATGGATGTGCCGGCAACATTACTGAAATGAACTTCATTTCTTCAGGAAGCCAAGCAGAAAAGTTGCTCTTCCACAGGGTCTAATTTTGTATAGACAGAGATACCAAAACACTGATGGATAAAAATTTCAGATAACACTAAGGCTCTGTTGCCATGTGGAAGAAATTCCAGTGTGCTCTTCAAGACCATTCCCCCTCAACTTTATCATTCCTCCTCAGCATGCATAAGGACAGCATTATAGTATGTGCATGAGCTGTCAGGGCAAAACGTCTGGCAACCAGTTTGACTTCCACAGCTGCTGCAATCTGTTTCTAAAAGGGTCTTAATAACCCCATGAAAAATCAGCCCAGTGTATAGGTGATGTTCCTATACCAGAAGGATGCTGTGCTGCAAGCCAGGGCTCTCAGTACTGTGCAGGACTGTAGGCTCTTTCTCTCTATTGGTACTTTTGACCCATGTTTTCTGCAAAATATGGCCACTGATGTCAAAGTTTGCTGTAGAGATTCCACTGAAATAAAAATACATCGGATGTTCTAAAAATTCATGACCTTGTAACATTTAGAAATATTTTTCACTTAATCTGTGTAAGTGAGAACCTAGTGATGACAGCACTGGCTGCTGGCAGCTCCTAATTATCCCACCGCACCTGGTGGGTAATGGCCGTACCTTTATGAGGCTGCATATGATAGAATGCATTGGTGTCAGGTTGTTGGTGTCAGGCAGGAGCCTGTTCCCAGCTGCTTCAGACTCTTCTGGCTCTCTTACAAGGAAATTTGATTTTTCAGAGCACCCAAGTCTAAGCATTGTTCCCAGATTCTCAGGACAGGCTCCCATTTTGTGGATGAGCAGTGGGACTGCACCACAGGCTTGAAGAAGCTGACTGCAGGTCTGGTCCCGTTACATCCATGAACCTTTTCATTCACCTAGGTTTCGCCCACATCTAATGGATCATCCATTACACTGAAATTGGGAGTTTTAAATTTTTATTTCTTGGCAGATGCAGGCCCCTTACGATCTTATTTGCTGTCACTGCTGTACTCAAGTCAGCAGATGACACATCTCCTACAGTAAAAAGAAAAACCAGGAAGTATCTGCCTTCAGGATGATAACCAGGAGCAGGGAGAACTTGCAGTGTTATTGTTGCATCAGTGCATTCCCTCTTGTCTAGGAGAATTACTCTCTGTAGCTGAGAGGTAATTTAACTCTCAGGCTCATTCACCTCTTGGCCTCTGTGTTGTTGTTCTGAATATAATGGCTGTGGGTGCGGGAAGGAACAGGGTATGATAGGAGTGTGTGGCCATTAGGGGGAAGGATGGAGTCCCCAAAGCACTTCGCCCTGCTGTGGTGACACCCAGACTGACTTTTTGTCCACTACTGGCCTGCTTGAATTAGAATTGGCAGGGAAGGAGTGAAAGGACAAGGATCCTGTTCCAAATTCTCTGAGTCATCCGGTTCCCTGAAAGGTATTTTGAAACACAAAGTGCATTCTCACGTCTTTGCTGTAGCAGCATTATTTAAAATACAAACACAGCTAAACTATTTAAATCCACAAGTTAAAAATATGTGTAAAGTCCCAGTGTCCCACAACCTCACTCCAAAATTACTGAAAAAATACCAACTTGGTTAAATAGTGGCAGTGAACTAAAACGGGGTACCCATGGTCAGATCGGGCTCTGTTGCTCTGACCATTGCTGACAGTTTCTCCATTGTTCCAGCCAAGGAATCAATATAACGGGCTGTTCAGCTTCGAGTTTTTCATTATTCTCAGTATTTGTGGTTTTATTTGATTTTTTTACCTGCTTTCAAGTTATCAAGAAACAGTGGATTCACAGTGTTATTGATGTCAGTGGCTGGGAAGAGAAGGTTTGTTCCTTGGAGAGACCATGCTGCACCCCTCAAAGATGGGGTGACTGAGCCCTGAAGGGAGCTCCTGACCACGGTCTTTTTGCTACAGAGAAGAGTCACAAAGCTGCACATCCAAACTGTGACATGCCTTGTCCTGGTTTTGGCAAGTCCAAGTACCCAAAGAGTGGCATGAAATTTGTGAACTAATCACACATAATGTGGAGGCAGGCTGGATTTGGACAGTGCATTTAAAGTGCTAAATAAACCTTGCAAAAAACTTCAGCTTGGGCACCCAGGTTTAGAAATTTAGGCTTCAGTCTCAGTTGTCATTTGCAAAATAGGAATAATGATAGCATCTCCGGTTTTTTTAAGATATGGCAAAGAAATCCGTGGATATTTTTTTGAGGACTGAGGCACTGAGATGAAAGCTATATAAAAGCAGTCACAAAGAAACAAACGTCTTCAGATTTTGCACAATATGTGGTAAATAATGCCTGAGGATTAAGATATATAAAGCATCAAAATTTTAATTAGTATTTATTTTGTTCATTGCATAAGGCAATAAACCTTTGGAGAAAACCTGCATGATTAAGTAAAAAAAAAGCGCTGTCTCTCTCAATTCAAGATTTTGTTTACAGTTGCACAGGCAGTTTTTATATGTGTTTGCCTTTGTTAACTCACCATTCCTGCAACTGTAATTTTCTGAGTCGCATATATATGTACCCTCCCTTTAACTGCTGCTTTCTCATAATTTATTTAAGAAAACATTTGAATTGCTTTAGATGTCTTGTGAAGTTAATTAAATAAATTTAGGGACAATTAAGTGTGATAAAGCACGATATAAACTTGCTGATGTCAAGCAGAATGTTTTAAAAATTATGACAATGATAGGTAAATTTGACATATGTCAGTATTTTTTCCATAACTTTTTTGTACGATATAACCACACCTGTTTTCTTTTCCAATCTTCTCTCTCTATATAATTCAGGTTTATTTTATTCTTTAGCTTGATTATATTAAATATATTGCTATTTTTTAGGGCAAAAAATTATCTTCTAATCACGCATCTTAAAATACCTCTGTCAAACACCATTTTGTATTAACATTTTTAACAATATAAATTATTGACTTGGGCTAATTAAAATATATCTATAAAAAGACTGTATTTTTCCTATATTAAAAAATTGATTGCATTTTACATCTTTGTTTTTGTTAGAACAGCCCCACTACAAGTTGCTGTATACCAGCCTGTTGTCTATGTCTCTGCACATTGACCTTTGTTGTAAGATCTGCTATAGACATCACAAACTCTCACATCAATTTACTACAATTGGATGTGGCATCTTCCAGCTAATTTGATTTAGGAAGAAATGCACCTGGCTCTGTTTTTCCCTATAGAATGTTGAGGGAGTTCAGAGCCCTCCCAGATGCCATCTATCTGAGTAGCCCATGTGTTTTTCAAGGTCTAAGCAGTTTGTCTTCATCGTCCAAAATGTAAGCCATTACAATAGGAGAGTAGTTAAATTATTTAATGCAAAAATAAACTTAACATTAGGTGCAAAACATGTACATGCATGATCATACATAAATATGCATGTGTTTATATGTATCAAGCGTGTGATTTAAAATATATGTAAATATATATAATGTATATATACACATATTCATATATATACACATATGTGTGCATCTAAAATGAAAATATGTTCTTATGTCACAAAAATCCTTAATATTTTGACTTTTTTTACAAATCTACCTTTTTTGGTTTTTAACATTAGGTCATTACTGGGACTCTTTGCAAGAAGGAAAGAATATTTCAGGACTTGTGAAACCTTCCAGACACTGATCTGGATCACGTGGATGAAACAGGTTGTAAAGATCAATCCTGTTGCAGTGACAGAAACACACAGAGGATGAACCACAGACTTCTGCATTCTCTTTCATCCCTTATGTCCAAAAGTGAAAACATGATTTGATGCATATACATGAGCCTTCTTACTACATATGAACCTTGGGCAATCGAACAAACTAAATAGCTGGGTATGGAGTTGCGAAAAGCTGTGGTGGTTAAAATGAGTCTGGACAGTTCAACGGACAAGTTTGGTGTGATCTTACAAGAGCAGGAGTTGGCCTGAGCAGAGCCAGCAGAGGATGGTCTGTACTGAGCAATACTCCAGGAGTTTCCATTGTATGATTTTTATGCTGGGAGGGTGGGTAGATGAGGGAAGAGGGCTGTTTACTGGGATATTATTTTCAGGACTAACTATTTCAGTTGATAAAATATATATAATAATAATAGTGTAAGCACAACATACTATACTTTATTGCAATCGGAAAACCAAATTAAAATGAAGTTGTTTGAAAACTCCTCCTTTTGGCTCTTCAGAACTGCAATGGTTGTGTTTATTGACAAGTGGCTTGGCAATCATCACCAGATTCAGTGTTCTTCAGGAATCCAGAAGCTTTCCCTGACACTGCCTATGGTCTGATCCTTGCATGCAGATTAGAAGTCATGCTGGATGGGCTCTGGGCCTGTGCTTCAAAGTGGGAGTGAGGTGAGGAAGGGACCAAAATACGGCTTTTGCACAGATTGGAGTCTAAGACACATGGAGTTTAAATCAGACCACATAAGAGGGAATCATGAATAGAACAAAGACAGCTATTAAAAGCACAGATATCTGCTCTTAACAACAACAGTAGATATATACTGTGAATTATGGCTGTGGAAACATAAAATGAATTAAGGTGATTGTGATGGCAGTAATTTGCAAATCTTAGAAAGAACCCCAAAAAATCAACAGTATGTTAAACAGTTTTCTGGTACTTTGATCACAAAAACTAAAAATCTCTCTGTGAAAGTAAAAGAAAATAATTTCTTAATAGACTCTGAAATACTTTGACTGCTCTATCTGCTCTTTCTTTTCCCTTCTACAGACTTGGAAGTGCAGACTGTATATCCAGATGAACTCTTTGTATTGCACAATGTTTCCAGTTTTGATAAAATAACTGAATTATATGAAACAGCTAAAAAAACTGTATATACATTTGGAATCTACATTGGTTATGCCTTTGCAACAAAATATTTAAATAATTTCTGGAAGTGTTTAGGGCATTTGCACTTTCAAACAATTTAGGGGACTATGAAGTAAAAAAAAAATAAAATTGGATTGGGTTTTGTTAAGAAAACTTGCAATGAAGCCTAGGTCTAGAATACAGCCATCATTTATTCTGTAAATATACTTCTTTCTTTTCTCACAGAATAATCTTTGGGAATGGTTCCTCTTTTCAAACAGTTTGTCAGTAATTTCCATTTACTGCAGTGACACCTAATGGCAGGAGAAGCAGAGCTGACCCCCCAGCTGCCTTGTTTGCTGTGCAACAAAGAGAGGGGGGTCTCCTTTTAAACTGGTGGGGAATGTGTGGATTCTTTCCTCGCTCCTCAAAAAGCAAACAGACTCTGCTGCAATCTGGAAAGCATTCAGCTGCAGGAACAAAAGCATCTAAGCTAAAACCACAGCCCTTAGAAAGCCACAGATCTAGCTTTGCAATTTTTTATACTCTTTGCTGAAATGCTGAACTTTCACTAAAAGTAGGGAAAGACATCTAGGGCTGAATATTAAAATAACTATTACTAAAATGATACGTAGTAGTTCTTTGTGGCATATGGTCATGACTCTATATCTGGAAGTTTCAGGCTCAAGAGAGCTAATGTTTGTGATGGATATTTTAAATTCATCTGTGCTAAAAGCTGCCAGAAAGTGAGTTATTCAGGTCAGAATAAAAGTTGGCAAGATATATGCCAAAGATGTTCAGAATTTACTTCTGTGTAACAAGCTTATAAAATACCTTTTTATGCAGCTAAGACCAGCTGGACGAAAGTTAATCAGCCAAATGCAATTATAGGAGGTGTAAGTCTTATTAATGCATTAGGAATTCTCATGGTACTACTGGACCATTCCAGATGTGCTGATGCATAATGAGTACAGCATAACCTTGATCAAGAAGCCAACCTGTCTGGTCGCCTCATCTCTTCTAATAATGTATATAATATTTACTTGCAATGGCTCAGCAGGGACTAATAGAAGTAATAGGTTCTCATTCAAATGTAGACTTCATTTTCTAATAAAGGTAGCTTGGTATAAGCCTGAAATGACAAAATTTCACTTCATCTTTAGTAGAAAATGACATTTCTTTAAACATGGAGCTGACCAAAGACAGGTCTTATTGAATATTCTGTCTAGGACAGGTATATTTTGATGCTATACAAGCCAAACGAAATGATCAGTTTTATGTTGGACTAGTGGCAGATATTTTTTTATTGAAATACTGGACAGCCAGCTTTGGGGAGTGGGGTCTTCCAGACTGCTCCAAAGGGAGATGGCAACCAGGAAGGCCAGGAAGGAAGACCAAATTGCAAATCTTGGGAGAAAATTTGGGATCCATGAAGACAAGAGGTTTGTTTGGGGTTTTGTTATATCATATTTTGGCAGAATTCTTCTCTGTTGGTTTTGAGGGATCTTAAGAAAAATCTAACAGCTGTGTCTTACTAAGGTACTTCTTCCTCTGGACAGGAAGACAAAAAACATTTTTAAAAAATTTTAAAAAAAACAACAAAAAAAACAACAAAAAAAAACCAGAAAAGGAGGTTTGAATCTGACCTGCCTACCCAAGCTAGCTATAAAAAATGTCCCAATTTTGTTTTTACCTCCTGATCATGAACGTGGCATTCATAGAGCAAATTTCTTACCTGCAAACATGCTATTAACTGGGTAGCCACAGGGACACCAATCCTTATCCTCAGACATTTGCACAACTCCTTGACCATCAGTAATTATTTCCCATTACAAGGGCTGCCAGCAACCTCCACACTATGCTGTTGTTCTGGTAGTATTCTGGCATCTAAAAAGACCACAACAAATCCATGTCTTTCCCATTTGTATTGACATTCCCCAAAGGAGGCATGGTTCTTCTTAGGGACCTATTGTCCTCTTTGTACATACAGTCAGCTCCCATTAATCTCATTAATGAGACCTACATTCCCAAAGTGGAAGGAAAAAATTCAGCTGGAAGAAAAAAAAGATTTCCCTGGGAGGCAAGAAGGGAGCTAAGGAGACCATTAAGTCCTCCACCACTCTTCTCCCCTCCCTGCAGTTACCCCAGAAATGCCATGGGGAACACCCATGAGACTACCTGCATAGCAGAGTGGGGCCACCCACCCACCCCCATCAGCTCAGCCCATGACTGATTACACATGTAGGAGGGGAGGGATGGAATGGGGAGGAACAGGAAAGAAAACAAATGCAGTGTCTATCTTCCTGCAGAGATCAATGCCTGGTGACATTTAGTAGGTGTTTCTTATGGTCCTTGGAAGATACACAGGCAGGAAGAATGACTGTGATGCATTCACTTGTGTGTGCGGCATTTTCATCTCAGGAGAGGAGACATAATCAGCCATTTAACCTTTCATATTTTTTTAATAAATTTCAATGAATCAAATCTGGAAACACTGTTGCAGGCTTTAAAACCCCTCATTTTGCTAAACTGCCGGGGAATAAAACTTAACAAACAGTCTTTGCTGGAAGAACTAGGTCCTTAAATGTAGGAAGTGGCACAACCCAGACTGAGTAATTACTGTGTCTTACTGAAGCTCACTTTTCATGCCCTCCTGGTGCCATCTGAACGATGGACCTTCACCCATCTCCTGTCTGGAGATGAGGTACCCCTCGCCTCTCCTTTCCCAAGGGCACCTAGTTCACTGATCTAAAGATCAGGCAGCTGCCTCTGGGGCATCAGAGTCCTAGAAGATGGCCCTGATGTAGAGCACTGTGGCTGCTGTGAGTTTTATCTGGGTGATTACTACTGAGAAATTCCATCGTGGATGTATATAAACTAGAAAGTTTTCTCAGACCTGCAGTGACAGAAGCATCTGCTTCTAAGTCTGCAAGGCTTACAACTAAAAGAGAAGCCAGATGGATACACGATGACATCCAGGAGCAAGTAAATCAAGCTTTTCACCCAGACCCAGGGTCTGAAGGGGCTTGCAAAGAGGCTTGCCCCATGTGAGGAGCCTGGAGCCATGACTCTGGCTGGCCCATATTTCCCACATGCAAGTACTGGGCAACCTGTGCTTCTGGGCCAAGGGGAGTCCTGCACAAAGCAAGCTCCTCAGCCAGGTGAGGATGTCACAGGTGGAGCTGGGAGATGGCCATGTTTCTTGTCCCCCATGCACTGTGGTGCCTCTGCCACCAACTCTGGATGGTTGCTGATATAAATGGGAAATAGGGTAGGAGGAAAGTAAGGTGGAGTGTAGGGATGGATGTGCAGCGCGGGGCCATGGGAATACATTCACCCTTGGTGCTCTGAGTCATCCAAAAGGGCTGGTGCCAAGGAACTGCTCTGCTGCGACTGAAAAATTGAATTTTGCCTGTGCTTACTGGGAAGACTTGAGTCAGCCCTGCATCTGCTACTGTATTAAAATAAAACATTTCCCAGATTATGTGTCATTATTGCCTTTATTGTCTATGTCAAATGAGTCCAATGTTTTTTCAGAATTTGAGACCTGATGATAGAGCATTCAACAATCTGTGTCCTATGTCAGAGATTGAATTTAATTGCTTATCATCCATCAAACACTTTGTGAACTGTGGCTGTAGCCCCCCAGATGCATGGCAGGACAGTGTGGGTAGAGAGGCAGAGAAGCAGAGGGAGGATACCTGCCCAGGCAGGCAGCACTGCAGCTGTCAGCAGTACACATCAGCTACTGGCACTTAAACATGCACTGAAAGGCAAGGATATTCTTGAGGGATAAGTTGAACAGAGGTTGCCTTAATTATATGCTTTGTTCAGTTCTTCAGCAGAGTTTCTTCCTAGGCAGCAAAGGGCCATCCAAACGCCGATCATTGTATGTGCTACACCTCCTCTTGTGGTTAGGTCTGCTGGTTAGCTTCATATCTTCTTTCTCACAACAAAGGGTTTTCCTGAGAGCATGGCTGTATCAGGAGAGAATGAAAGCTGGCTGTATACAGGCACAGTCCCTTGAACTGGGAAGCACAAGATCCCTTATGCAGCACACAGGATGCAATTTGGTTAACTGGCAGCCTCGTACTTCAGGCATAACACCACAAAGTCTACCATGCTCCTGTGCCAGGTTTTGGCTGCCTGCTGCCAGCCCACCAGCCTTGAAGGGCCATTCACAGGTGAAATGCATGGAGTGATGCTGCTCCTCTCAAACTGTCCCAGTCTTTGCACATCAACAGGATCATTTCCCTCATCAATCATATACCTGCTCATCAATCATATACCCAAACTATACAATACACTTAGAACTGTGCAGGGCAGGTCATCCATGTTCTTTGCAGAAGCATCAAATTCAGCCAGTGGAAAGTGTTTAATATTATCAGTCCTCCATATTACAGAGCTCACCTGGATTGAGTTTTGGAACCTTTGTGGATATTTTCCTAGGCAAGTAGGGAAAAAAATGGGTGCACAAAGTCTGAAATATAAGCTCAGCATACAGTGATACAATGTAACACTAAGGGAAGTCCTTCTGACCAGTGAAAGAATAGATTTCTCCTAGCTATCCCTAAACTAAGCTGCCTTTGCATGCCACTGGGACATCACTGGAGCCTGCACTCCTGCTCCTGAGTCCAGATCCGTAGCTGTCATCTGTACACATATAGCCTTTGATGTCAGCCACTGGCCTGTGGAAAAGCTTTGAAGTCTTTGAAGTCACTCTTTTGTTTAGCAGACTTACTGTATTTTGTTAACACATGATAACGAAACCAAAAACCATGAGAACAAAAATATTTGGAAATTTCCTGCTAACATCCCATCCTGGTGAATAGGCAGAGCACAGAGGTTGCTGGCAAGGTGACAGCTCGTGTAGACCCTGATGGGCTCGTTTGTCACTCAGTGCTGGGGACATTTTGTGTACTGGGTGGTAAGGCACTAAGAGGCATTTTTGGATTCTGGGTGCTGGAAGAGTTAATAATCTGTGCCGGGCAGAGGACACAGCTGCCTCACTACTATTTCAATGTTTAAGCTAAGGACATCAAGGAGGAAAGCCACTACCTTAGAGTGATGTTAAATCTGCTCAACCAGAAGTATGGGTTGACATTATGGAGAGGAAAGGAGATCCAGAACTGTAAAATTTGGATTTATGTCTGAAAAATATGTTGCTCTTCAGTGTGCAAAATTTAACAGGAAATCTAATTAGTAAAGATTTTTTTTTAATTGGTGTGAGATGTCCTTATCTCAATTTCCAGTAAGGTACAAGATACTAAGACATGAGCCTTCCCATGTTGTTAGGTCTGTTTTGCTTCCAGCCACTGAATAAACCCAGATATCTGTATGTAGATACATATTTTTATTTAAAAAAAACCTGAACCAAACCAAAGCAGACAAACAAAAAAAAAGCGCCACAAAAAAGCTAAATCTAAAACTTTCCATAAGATTTTACCATTCATTTAGTTCTAGAAATCTGCAAAAGCTGGCTTCAGTCCAAGTTTTATTTTTTCAAAATCATATCTGAAATTCTGAGGCAGAAGCACAAATGCTTATGTTACTTTGAATTCAGTGTGATTTGGGACTCTTTTTTTTTCAGAAAGAAGGGAATCTACTGCACACCCTGATTAAGAACTGTAATGTTGAATATAAAGTAATTTACAAACTGGAAAGACTGTCTGCAAAATGGTTAAAGCCGGTCAAATTGCTCAGCCAAGACCTGCTGGGAAGAAAAAGAGAAGTCAGATATGGGAAATAATTTACAGTTACCTCATTTCCAAGCGGCTCTGGCACCAGGAAAGCCAAAGTGTTTACAGAGCTGCTCTAAGTACCCAGAGCTGCTGCAGGCTCAGGCTCCGGGGAGAGGAGAGCAGCATCCCGGGCACCAGCTGGTCTCTCTGTGTGCCCTGTGCCTCAGGCACAAGCTGGCTGAGGGTCCTTTTCTAACCTCTGAGAGAAACAAGCCTAACACAGGGAAAACCTGAGCTGCCTCGAAAAAACTGCTTTCTATCCTTTTTGTTTATGCTACATATTTAATCCAGAAGGAAAAGAAATGTTTGTTCATGTCTAGTCCCTCAGAAACCCTTTGCTCTCCTCAGGCGACGTTGGCTGTTACGTGGGGAGTAGCTGAATGATTGGCAATGCATGGTCTGACGTGGGAGTGTTGGTAATACTTTTAGGAATGCACTGCTTTGCCAATAAATTATCTCCAAATAGACTTCCCCTCCCCTCCCCCATCTTTTTCTCCATATTTTGAGAAAACTCACACTAGGTTTAAAAATCACCCTATCTTCTGAAATTTCAAGCAACATTTCTTCTTTCCAGGGCTCTAAGGTTATCAAAGAAAATCATATCTGTTACCCAAGTGTTACATGTGTTATCCTTGGGCCCTTAGTTTTATTTAAATGAAATCCTTCAATAAAGGATAAATTTTTGAAAAATCCCACTGATCAAATTACTTGTTCATCACATATCACAAGGGGCAAGGTCTTAAGGGGAAAGGGATTGTTTCTTTTAACAGTGAAAGTAGTAAAAAACTTGTATAAACTTCTACCTTGTATCTTTGTAAAGCGTACTTTTGGTCACCCTTTTCTAATTAGACTTTTTGGAAATAGATATTATGGTGCAAATCTGTTCAGGAATCAATTTGGTCCCTTTCAGTAAAAGTGTCTGTTACAATTACAACCAATTCCCAAAAACCTCTTAAAACCCCAGCTATATCAATCTCTTCTACTGGCTACTGCTTTTTTTTTTTTTTCCTAGAAGCCAACTCTTCCTGGATGCCTGGTTTTTCCTTGTAGGTTCATGTTTGGGAGACCCTGAAGAATGTCCTGTGCTGGCACAGCCTACGTCTCTTCCTAAGGTGTCTCAGTATCAGACAAAATGCTTTAAATCATTCCTTAGGTCAATGTTCTTCATGTTCTTCATGTTCAAGTCAAAGCCAAGTTGTGATCAGTTCTACCTGCAATTTGACTACATGCCATTATAGATCTTTTTCTTTCCTCTATTTTTTCTTTTAAATTTGCCATTAGTTCAGAACTTGAAGGAAACTTTTTTCAAGAAGCTAGAAATCTTAAACGACGAAAAAACCCCACCCACTCCCCCTCCCCCCAAAAAAACCACCAACAAAAAAACCCCACAAAAAGCAAACCCAAACAAAAAGCAAGAACAGTGCATCTACACTGGAAAATTGAAAGAAGACTTTTAAGGTCCTAATTCTGTTATCAAGCAAAAAATGCAAAGCAGCTGGAGACTGACCTGAATCTGGACACTGGAAAAAAGGGCAGAGGGGGATGGGAAGAGTGGCAGCAGAGAGGGGAGGCAAAAATGTCCCTTACCAGCAACAGGGCATGGATCAAACCTGTAATGCTTGGTGGCAATTGAAATTGTGCACAACATGAAAACCATAAACAGCCTAATNCGACGAAAAAACCCCACCCACTCCCCCTCCCCCCAAAAAAACCACCAACAAAAAAACCCCACAAAAAGCAAACCCAAACAAAAAGCAAGAACAGTGCATCTACACTGGAAAATTGAAAGAAGACTTTTAAGGTCCTAATTCTGTTATCAAGCAAAAAATGCAAAGCAGCTGGAGACTGACCTGAATCTGGACACTGGAAAAAAGGACAGAGGGGGATGGGAAGAGTGGCAGCAGAGAGGGGAGGCAAAAATGTCTCTTACCAGCAACAGGGCATGGATCAAACCTGTAATGCTTGGTGGCAATTGAAATTGTGCACAACATGAAAACCATAAACAGCCTAATAATTTTAATGCCTATAAATCATATTAGAATTGCCTGAACTTAGTCATGACTCTTCTTAGTTAAATATATTTACTATAATATTGTTTTGCATTATAGAAAAGGTTTAATTCTGTGTGGTTCTAAATAATAATGTATATTCCCACCAGTAACTCAAATACAGAACAAATAATGTTGCAAACACACTATATGTCACATATTTAAGGCTGTTTTGCAAATATGACTTCTGAATACTCATTTCAAGGAAAAAAATGGACTTTTTCATCCACGTCCAAGAAAAAACCACTGTCTGTGTCAGAAGGCTCATATGTGCGATGTGCAAAAGAAAAACATAAACAACAATAACGTTCCAAGAGTTGAACTGCTGTAGGGTGTCTGAAATCAGTGAGTGCTGATGCTGCCCTATGTGATCTCCGTGTCAGGTGCAGATCGCCGGGAGCAGCCTCGCACATTCCTCACAGCCCTGAGCTGCCCTACAAAGCTGGAGCCCGAGGTTGTTAAGTTCAGTAAGAGCAGGAATGAGCCATTGATGCTGCTTGAAACAAGGGAAAACAATAGGTCTTTAAGACAGCTCCCATTGCTGAATGTAAATTGTTTTTTAATAAAATGTAGACAAAACCAGATGATGTCAGAAGAATTCCTCCCCTGTGCCACCCTGGAGATTGTTCAGTAAACGGCAAGAGACGCATACACTTTGGGAAGCCTTTCTGGATTTCTCATGTCCATTGTAGCTGTACGCTGGAGCCCATAGGCCCTTTCTTGCATACCAAAATCTTTATTTACAGCACAACCTGAACTATAAAAATGCAGCATATTAGCTCTGTGGGACTCACAGGCAGCAAGTACAGCTATTTTCTTTCTGCCTGTAACTGCACTTTGTGGGACATTCCACCCTTCATTTGCTGTCTTTACTCTTTCCTCCCTGTCATCAGCACTTATTTTCCCCAGATCTTGTGGTGGTGAATCTTTTCGTAGATTAACAGAAATCACACAAAATACAAACCCATCTGTGCAATGATGTGCATACGTGTACACAAGACAACCACGTGTGTGCACATGTTTGCTTATATATATGACTCCATATACACATGTAGAGGGTGTGTAGAGCTGTATGTGTACACATACAGTCATTTTGGGGGGTGAGATGCCTTGCATTGGTAAATTGTGTTAATGAGAAACAGATTTTCAAACCAATAAATAGTGGCCCTTTAAGACAATCTATATATTAGCAGTTCATTTTTGATCATTTTCTAGAACGTTTTCCCTCAGCAGTTACAGTCATCCGATTTCATGTGTTGCATCTGTATTAAAAATAGCACAATTCTCTGAAATTCCTTCTGTATTTTCTTCAAACACAAGGGAGAAAGCACACTCCCTAATATATTTTATGGGCACACTCTCTTTGCAATATTTCCTTTGCAAAGGTCCTGCTCATATTTGTATCTTATTACTTTTCTTATACTGGATTTATTGATAGTTTCTAACAAAAATATGATTTCAGTATATTTACGGAACAAAACTCAATATAACAGACCCAAATTCAATTTTTTTCATCAAAATGGAGAACAATAAAGAATCTAAAGTCTTCAGTTCAGACACATAGCATCAGAAACACCTATATTGTTAAAAGAAATAACTCAATAACAGGGAAGTGATAGATATTACTTAAAGAACAGCATTAACTTTGTTACCTTATCTCTGTTTTCTAATAATCCAGACTACGACTTTGAGATTTACAAGTATTTTGCTCCTGAAATATGTATAATTTCAGTCCTATTCTGTAAACTGGGAAAATTAATGCCTATGCATTAAGAAGCATGTATTGCATATTGTTACTGGTAGTAACATTGTTCCATCTATTTAGTTGCATCCATATTAGGGGGTTTTGTTGGAGTTCTGTGATACTTGTTTCATAAATGTTTTCATTTATAGGGTTTTTTTGGTTCACGGTTCTTGGGTTTTTCTTTTGCTAAAAGTTCATATTGTGCATTTCTAATGGATTACTTGCAAAGAAATACTGTGGAGCTAGTTTGGGGGTGGGGGTAGGGTTGTGTTTTTTTGTTTTTCTATTGACCACTAGCTAAAGGTTTGATTAATAACTTTGGTTAACAATAGATTTTTAGTTAAATAGATGAATGAATTCATTATTTACCTGTTCTTATTCTCATGTGTATTGCCTAGTGATGATTATAGCTGTTTTAGAAATGATCCTTATTTATGGTATGTTGCATCATCCAGAGATGTAGTAATGATTTTAGATTTTCCACCTAAATTACAGGGCACTTTCCACTGAAAATGGTAAACAATATTACAAACTTAAAAAAAAGAAGTAATCTGATTTCAGGGAAGAGGGAACCCAGTGAAAGATGTGTGCTTTTATAAGGATGGACAATGGAAAGCAAAATAATAACTCCTAAGTTTGATTGTTCAAATATATTCTGCAATACAGAGAGCTGCATGCAGGCTGGAGCAGGCATGGGGCAGGAAGGTTAAGTAGAAGAGAAGGCACAATACTTCAGATTGGCAGTAGACTGCAGCAAGAATAATCTAATCAAAACTAAATTCAATTATCTAGTCCCAGGGCAGGCTCCTGGGACTGCTGCACTGAATGCTAGCAGAGCTCCTCCTAGACATTTTTCCCCAGTCAAACTCACATGATGAATGCAGATGAAATTTGAAATATGAAAATCTGAAATAATTTATGGAAGTTGTCAGAAATTTGGCCTGCTTGTGGTGTAATTTCCTCTGAGACGAGGCAGGCTGGCTCATTGCTTCTAGTCTCAGAGCAGTTGCTGGTCTTCCAGTGGATGGATCAACCCCTTTAAAATGCTCTTCCAGACAAATTACAGCTCATTACAGACAGCCTTGCACCATGCCATTATGTCAGAGGAAATCTTTTTTCATTTGCACAAATTTGCTTGGAATTCTCATATTTATTTGAGCATCCATTATCGAATCTGAACATTGAATTATCCACAATTATTTTCTGGGTAGGCGGATGTTTGTGTATATGGAATAGATAGTGACTGTGTAGATATACAAATACTACAGCATTACTGAAAATCCTCCTTATTTCAAACAACTGCATTTATGTAGTAAGTAGAACATATATATATGTATGTTGTTTCCTCAAAATGGTCTTTTAGGAGATGCATTTATTTTCTCAAAGGAGGCATCTACAAAAACCAGCTCACTTCCCAGTGACTCAGAGCCTGCTCTTTGCAGCAATCACAATTAGAACTTTTGACTGGCCACATGTAGTTCATGTATGGTCTGGCCACATGTGAGACATCTATAGTTATTACGTACTTTAAATTATGCTCTGCAACAAAAATGTTGTCTCTATCCCAGTTGTGCTCACACCTAGCACACCTCACCCCTCTCCTGTGTGCTGAGGTTGTGAGTAAGCACTGGCATGCAAGAAAATGGAAGGGGCAGCGATGGGACATATTCTGAAGTCTTCACTCCTTTGCTCTCAGTCATATTTTGACTCAGGACTGTGAGTTAAATTATGTGCTCAATACTAATATTTTCTAGTTGCCTAACCTTGTTACTAGGCTGCTGATATCACAACTTTATGACTTTTTAACATTAGAAATAGTCATTGGTAAAAGAATTTTACAAGTGGTTAATCCTGTGCGAAACTGTCCCTTTGGATTACCTCATCAGGGAGACCAGAATAATTTGCAATTGTTCCTATGGATAGGAGTTGCTACAGAGAAGTAGGTCAAAGTATCATTGAGACCATTTTCGGCTTTTTGATCACTGTCAGTATTAAATATCTAAAATTCCTGGTGCTTCTGAGAATTTCTGTCCAACAAGAAAGAGAGGGTTACTGTATTACTTTCAGTGAGTTTGAAGGATTTAATTTAAAATATGATGAGTTTTGTCTCTGTTTTAAGCAAAAATTCTATTGCAAATACTCTCAGGTTCCCATATAAAAGTTTGTTCATACAAACGTTTTTAATTGTCTTTTGCATCTCACTATATAAAAATCCTTTAACTTACTTCTGATCTATCCCAGCACTGGAGCTTTCATCCTGTTATTATTTGTGTCATGTGAACTTCTCACAAAAATCTTGTTCCAACCTTCACAGGCCAAGAGCTATAGGAAAACAGAGGGCAGGACTGGTTTATTCATGGTGTTCACCTAAATACTCTTTCATTACTCAGTCAGGTTATTAAGCACCAAGAAAAGTCTCACAGTGTGATTAGATCTCACACAGTCTGGCTTTTATAGACAACTGCATTTCAGACTGGTACTTTCATTGTCCTGAGATAGACTTAGGTTTGAGAACTCTTACAAAACACTGCAGCAAAGCAAGCAGGGCTCAGTTTAATGAGTTTCAAGAGCCCCCACACATTCACTCAGAGCCCACTCTGCTCAGCTCTCCAGTGTCCTGCTCTCAGGGTCCCTCCTCAGGTTTTGGCAGAAGCCTGCCCAGTGCTCAGGAAGAAGGTGCTCCGGCGTGGGCACAATTGCCTGTAGGTCCTTTCACTCCAGGTACTTGCAGCTCCAGCCTTTGGGAGAGGCATGGGGCACTGCCTGACAGTCTGAAAGTGATCAGGGCCAGGTTGGATAGGGAATTGAGCAACCTGGTCTAGGGAGGTGATGTTGTGTGGCAGGGGGGTTGGAACATGGTAATATTTAAATTCCCTTCAAACCCAAACCATTAATTTTATGATTCTGTGATTCTGTGACTGTGAATGTCTTTGGTGGAGCACCTTTTAGTTTTTTATTATCTATAGAATATGGAGAAGCGCACATGTTAACATGTTCATTCTTCTTCCCCTCAGTACTGTAAATCATTGTGGTGATGCATTATTGAAATTGTGCATTTGTCATTTTGACCCATTCCTTTCTCATTACTTCCCCAGAAGATAATTAGAGGAATTACCCTCTTTCTCAGACAGAAAGGATTTTTTTCTAGTCACCAGATTATTTTAAGAACTCCTTGAAAGATATCTTTCACAACATTAATCAAATGTATGCTGATCAGAAAACTTTCCACCTCAGAATATTTGATGTTTTGTGATATATCCAGCTTTCTGCTACATATCCCTTCTTACTTCATCAGATCATCTGTTTATATGAGAAGACTTCTCCTCATCTGGCTTTTTGCTCTGTATTCAGTCTCTCAGTGGAAGCTGGACATGGCTGGACTGTTTGTTGGATGAACACTACTCAGGACAGACAGTTCAGTGATCTCAGGTGAGTTACCTCTGTCTGTCTTGGGACAGCACCTGGGCAGAAAGGGCCCCATCCCTGCTGGCAGAGCCACCAGATGCTGTCATAAACACACGATGATAAGGCTTTGTGCTATCTACAAGGACATTACTGTGAGTAGATAGCTGTTAGTGACTTGCAGATACTTGCAGAGACTGGGAGGCCACCTTGATTCCAGCAAACTACCCCAACCTTGGACACCCTTAAAACATCTATTTATGGCTGGTCCTAAGAGGTGTGAGTCTTTGTAAAGAGGAATTGGCAGTGTGTCAGGATGATAGCAGAGCAAGGATGAATCCTAATTGATTGTGAGGCTTATGAACATTAGCCAAATGTGGTCATTTGTGCAATTAATGCAATGATGCTGAGAACAGCAATATCTAGTACTTTATTGTAATTGTCTGAACAGAATTTTGAACTAAGAAGGAGTAATTTTGCTACAATGAAAGTTATTTATGTTAAAGATACATAATGATATTAGGATTTCAAAAACTAGAGCCACAAACCCATTAAACTGAGAAAGCTTTGAGCTATTTTATATGTCTTGTATTTGCATTTTACTTACAATAAATATAAATTGTGAATATTCCCTTTAAAAATGTCAGAAGGAAAAATAATTACCTAGGAATCACAAATTTTGTTTATTAGGATTTCTGTTTCTTTTTGTGCTACAAATTTAAAATATTAATGAAGTTACTTCCCGAACCCCCTCCATACCACTTGGTAGTGTTGTCAGGTTGAAAAAAGAAAAAGTCACAGAAACATATAATTTAAGTCAGCACATTCTTTCATCTGGATAGCTGTTGCAGGGTTGGAATAGGCTGTAGCCTCCCAGCTTCTCTTTGCTGCAGGAAACTTTGTAATAGCACTTAAATAAATAAAGAGACTGGGTAGGAGATTATTGCTTTCATTGTGCTATTGTATATGTGTATTATAGAGTCACCCCGTCGATTGACACAATTAGTTGAATGCAGGACAAGACAAATGTTGTATATGACAGTGGGGTAGTATTGAAAGATGACCCCATATCTGGAGAGCTGAGAGTTATGGATCCATTGATGGCTGTTACCAGTGTTTTGAAGCGTGGCTGTTAAATTTTGCCTGCTGGCTTCTGGCTGCTGGCCTGCCGGCCCGCCTGCCTGGGCAACCGCGGGGCTGAATGGAGCTGCAGGCGGCTTCGGCACTTTGTTCTTCTGTCACAAAAACTGACCACTGACAGGAGGAGCCTCTGCCAGGCTCAATGGGGATGCAGCACGACGGATCTTTGTAGCTCGTTTCACTCCCTGTGCTGCTGCTTTGGTGCAATCTAAATGGCTAAGACGCTTTCATATGCTTGTGCATTGCAGCATTGTATGAGAAAAGAGACTCTGTCCACAAAGAAGATATCCTAAACAAAATGGTATTTCTAATAAAGCATAAGGCATTTCCTCCACAAAGAAAATAAGACCCTAATAAGATACTTAATGGTGACAGTTTAGCACCTCTGACAGCCAGCCATTTTCTTTTTAGATGCATACATGTGCAATCAAGACATATGGTATAGATAGCTAACTCAAAGTATCCAGCCTGGAAGATGCTGGCAGAAACTCTTGTCTACTGTTTTGAATATAGCTTTAAATATTTTATATTCTTCAGTCTTTGATGACCCTTCTGTAAACAGAAAGGCCAAAAGATTTCCCTGTTAAAAAACAAGACCTCCAAAATTTAATAATTTTAAGTCAATATTTCATATATTTATCAGGAGAATTATTCAGGAGACCTCATGTATTTTTTGTTTAAATTCCTGAGTAAATAAGAGTACTGCAATCCTACTCTCTGGGCTGTTTGTTACTGCATGTGTTTGCCCAAGCAAGTGCCCTAACATGGGAACCCAGAGGACAGTCTGAAATCAAATGACAGCAAGACAGAGGATGATATGTTCCTTGCATTCTCATAAAATGGGTAAAGTTTCAATTTTTTTCTGCTAAAGAAAAATATAATTTTGAGTTCAGACTGTGTGAAGCAGAGAATCAACCTAAAAAAGACCTTTCAAATACATTCATCAGAAAAACAAATCTAGCTGCAAGCCTATAAGAGGTGGTCACATTCTAGAAAGCTCATGAGCATAAGCATCTACTGAGAAAAGAGGATTATCTCTTTGACTTCATATAGCAAAATCTAGGCACGTGGTTGGCTTTCTCAGTGAAGCCATTTCTACATCAAGTCCCAAAATGCTGATTACTAAACATGTCTCTCACAGGATTTATCTGCATAAGCCTCTGGCCTGTTGAATTCTGAAGGAAGAAATTCTGTTTGGAGGAAACTAGAAGCTTTTGTCCGACTTTTCTAAGCTAACACCTGTTCACAGTACTGGTAAAACAGGCAAGTACAGTCTGAATGCAATTTATCACTCGACCCTGCACTTCATCAGAGGAGTATTCTGGCTGTGCACATACACAGATAACTCTGTCATATAAAGCAGTCTCTGTTGACATAATCTGGAAAGGACTTTATATCACTGTGGAGTTTTCTTACTACTGATAAGGTAGGAAACATTTTTTGAATGAAAAGACCACAGGAGCCTACACTTCCTTGGTTTGTATCTATGGAAGGAGGAAACTTATGAAGAATTCCCACCAAACTACTGAATCAGGAAAAAGACATACTTTTGAACCTCTTCTGAACACCTCATAAAGTACTGCTAGTCTCCAGGCCTTTGCATTATCCAGTGCCTGTGTTGTGGTCCCATGGATGTTGTGTTGGCAGAAATTCCCCTGGCTGGTCACTGCCATCAACTATCTGGGATTTCACAACCTCTTTCTCTTCCACTTTGCACATTTGGGAGAGAAAAAGACTGCCCAGGACAAAGACACCATATGTGAGGCAATGAATTTTACCAAGTCATGGATTCTATGAAGAACTGAGAGTTAAAGTTGTCAGGAGAGTAACCCCATTACTAACAGGCCCATTCTCTACTCTTAGAGTGCCCGTGCAACAATTTTTGTGGCAACACCAGGAAAGGAGAGGTGTCACAGAGCAGGGTGGGACACTTGGGTATTCTTCTGCAAGGAGCCAGCAAATGTTGGTATTCCTTGCCAGGAGGCAAGAGACAGTTTAGCATTAGCACTAAACTAGATAGCGGGGAGACAGGGATTTGGCTGGTGGCAGGAAATCAGACTAGCAATTATCAGACTTGGATTCTGATCTTCATTTCATTCTACTGAGTCCTGGTTTCCAAGTCAATCTATGCACTGTTTGTTACCTCATGGCACGTTTTTTCCTTCAAAAAAAAAGAAGTAGATAAACAATTCTCACCCTGACAAGGTTACCAAACTGTGAAACTCAGCGTGCATTATGATCTGGAGGAAGTCACCAGTAACTGAATACAAAATAACAGTATTTTTTTAATGCCCTGCTCATTCATTAATACTTGTAAAATGCTCTGAGATCCTTAGATGTAGAGTAGGATAGAATTTGCTGTAATGTTGTTGTTAATAACAAAATCAAGATAATTTAGAGGTAAAAGGAAATTGATAAATGTAATGGAGTTTGGATCTAGGAAGAAACAACCAGCAGTTTCTCTTTTCATTGTTCCAAATGTCTTTGTTTGGTTTTCAGAGACAAATTGAACTGTACTAATAATTTCATTTAACTCACTGATTTCTTTTGTCCTGTTTTATTTTTTCCCAAAGGACTATTGCTTTTGCAAGACAACAATAATCGTGACTCACCCTTCATACACATTTCTTAATAAAGTTGTTCTCTTATTTGTCCTTAACTTCCCAGCATTGAGGAAAGGTAAAAACTTAGTGGAGTTTTTTATCCAAATGTTTTGCTCTTTACCTTTGCTGCTAACTACTAGTGTGAGTACTCCCAAGCCAAGGCAGCTGATGAGAAGGATTCAGTTCACATCTCTAAGGGTTCCTACTTTGTGTCTCTCTTAAATCTGCTCATTCTGCAGGTATAAATAGCTCCTTGGAAATCAGTAGGATTTCATAAAGTGAACAAGATTTTCGCTTTGCTGACTACAGTAAGAGTTTTATCTGATTCGGGATTGAGGTGTTGGTCCCAACGGTGAATGATCAAAGCCAAAGTGGTAAGAGATGAAGTGAAAAAATGAATAGTGATCCTTTTCCCCTCACAACCTGTTCTCATTGCTGTATTGAATTCTGCCTCTGTACAAATAATTCAAACCATCTCTTTTCATGATGTATTTTCAACCGCTATTAAAGGGGAAAAGACTGTTTCTAGAATTTTGTTCTTACTGAGAAATACATGATAGTGTAGAGGATTTTTTACTCATCACATGAACCCTAACTGCAAGGTTTCAAAATATTCTTGTCCTTGCAATCAGACCACATTAGCTTGTTAAAGTGAAAGGCACAGACAAGGTTTAGAAGATCACTCCTTAAGAGGGAACATTTTTACATAGGAATTCTACCCACCACCAAAGTACACAATACTTGGGCATACAGAATGTGTTATTGTATGAATGTACTCAAGGTACTACTTTGCACATTTTAATCGATGAATTGATTACTTTAGTGGGACCTCAATGCATCTCTTCCATGTAGACAATTATGGTCAATAGGATATGTTTTGCATCTCAGTCTTTATAAAACCAGACCTCTTCCATCTCGTATTTACATGGCACTAGTTTTAGTTTACCTCAAAGGAACCATCAAAAAAAAGAAATTTAAACCTGAGGAGAGTTTATACACAAACCTAAGTATGCCATCGTAACAGGACACTTGTCACTCTCTCCTTGCTTGTCAGGATCCAGGATCCAGTTTTTTGCCCTGCCCGCCAGAATGGTTTTCCACCACCACCACCATCTTACTAGGGCAACAGTGGATGACCACCACAATGTTCACCTTCTCTGGGAGCAGGGCTTGACTTGCATTTCTCCCTGCCAATAAAAGAGTGGCCAGCTCAGCTGAGAAGCCTTGGGACGTCAAAACTCCATGGAATATGACATCAAATCTGTAGGCCCTCTTCCACCCTTCCATTTGGGACTTTGAAGACAACAAACATTTCACCATCCTTTATTTAATCTACTTTTAAATTACTATTGCAGCACCCACAGCTGTTGTCTCACTTTTCTCCTGCTCACATATGTGTGTTGGGGGTGTATGGGGCATGTTGCAGGTATGCCATCACACCAGAGAAGGATTTTGTTGCAATGGACACCATCTCCATCACCAAAGCCCTGATCTGGGACACGTTGAGATAAAGGGCAGACCTCTGTCTCCTCACTCGTGGGCCCATAACCTTCAACCTGTGGGCCAGGCCAGGCCAGGCCAGGTCCCAGGCTGCCCTGGCAGGCAACTCCCTGGGCTGAGGCTGGCTAGGCTCCACGGGGAATGAGGGTGTGTGCATGCCTGTGTGTGTGTGCCAGGAATGCCCCTTTCACGTGTGTGGAATGCCCCATTTGCCCGTGTGCGTGTATGGGGGTGTGTGTTTGTGGAATGCCCGTTTTGCCCGTGTGCGTGTATGGGTGTGTGTGTTTGTGGAATGCCCCTTTTGCCCGTGTGCGTGTATGGGTGCGTGTGTTGTGTGCGTGTGTGTGCGTGTGAGTGTGTCAGGAATGCCCCTTTCACCCGCCTCACCTCCCCGGCAGCGCGCTCCTGCCTCAGGCGGCTGGTGGCTCAGTGCATTGGCTGATTAGGTAACAACAGAGCACCTTCCCTCCCTGTTTCATCTCAATGCGCTTGGGCCACGGCTTTTGAAGGAGCCCGGCCCTGCCACTATCCAGCCATTATAACGGGATGTATGGGGCTTTATCTGGAAAAAGCTCAGCCTTGCCCCAGGCTTCATCAATCATTTAGACCGGTTCAAATCCCCTTCATCGTGTTCCGCCTCATTAAACCTATCGAGGGCGACTGAAGAGAGTCTGTATAGGTCCAGAATGCCTGTACACTCCTCTCTATCCCAGATAGTGCGGACGGGAAAAAAAAAAAAAAAAA
>VXBB01006885.1:113305-124018 GCA_013399915.1 Illadopsis cleaveri
GGAAAAAAAAAAAAAAAAAAAAAAAAAAAAAAAAAAAAAAAAAAAAAAAAAGAAAGAAAAAGGCGTTGAATTTGCCCATAAACAAGAAAGGTGCAACAGGAAAGGAATGGCCAAGAAGGGGGAAGTCACAGGGGGGGATAAAGGGAGCTCTGTTGCCCCGGTCCTTGTTGTTCTTGCTGCTGCTCCATTCAGGCACCGAATTCAAATGGATATTTTACAGCTCAGTCCAGCTGAACAGGAGCTCAATGCCTGAAAGCTGCCGAGCTGCCTCCGCGGACATGCTCTGGGCCCGATATTATAATTTTCATAATGCGCTTTTATGTAGCTTCAGCCTCCTCCGGTGAGGAGCCCGCAGAGCGGCTGAAAGGGGCTTTGAGAGACTGGGGAGCGGGGCTGCAGCGAGTTGCGAGCCCCCCGCCGGCGTGAGTGGCACCGCCTGCCCCGGCCGAGGGCTCCTGCCTCCAACCCCCCGTCCCCGGCCCGCGGCTCCGCGGCGCTTCCCCGCCCGGCCGGCCCCAGCGCCGCACACCGCGGTGCAATGCCGTGCAGTGCGGAGCGGCTCAGGGCTGCTCCGGCTTCACGTCTCCGGAGTGCTGTGCACCATCCATCCCCGCCAACCAGCACAGGGGCACCGGGACAAAGCTCTATTTCATCCTGGGCCCCCGGCAGCCGCTAGCGCCGTCCTGCCCCGGCTTGAGTGTCTGCTACGCTGGCCTCACCAGGGAAAAAGACAAGGAAAGAGGGATTTTCCCCCTTAGACAGGCAGGAGGGAGGGCAGCTAAACAGAGAAACAGGAGAGTTATTTCCACCTCTACAAGCCAGGTCGACTGAAAAATATGCAGCGGTATATTTATCATCCTGGGTAAGACACTGGCTGCTAAGAGGGTCGCCGGCTGAATCGTTAACGGGCTGGAGCCAGTGCCTGGGAATGAGATTCGAAAGATTATTGATTTCCCTTCGAGGCCAAACGAGCCAGCTCCGCCAATGCCCTTCCGCCCCCGCCCCGCTCAGCAGGTGCGTGAGCCGCGCTCGTCGTGTGAAAACATCCGAGGTCGCCCCTCGGAGAAGTTCTCCCATGCCCTTCCCTTCCGGTTCGGGAGGCACCCAGTGGAAGCAGCCGAAGAGATAGTCACTGACAGAGGAAAGGGCCAAAGTAGACATTTCTGGGGTCCGTTTTAGCTTCAAGAGCGTCCTTAAATAATTGCCTGACAGACTGAGGAAAGGGAAAGTTTAAAGAACGAAGCAAAAAATATAAAATCATGGGAAAAAAAAAAAAAAACCAACAAAACCCAAACAAAAGCCAACGAAACATTACATCAAAACCCTGAGAAAGCAGAATCCACGGAGAGGGAGGCCCGCTGCGACGGGGACCGCTCAGGCCCCGGCCCAGCCTGTGCGCGCCCGCGGCCGGGAGCGGGCCGGACAGCGGCACCGCGGCCCTCGGAGCTTCGCTCACGAATACAGAAAATAAGGAGGCAAGGGGGAAATCCGATTATCTGTTTCTGGCATGGCTCTTGACGTTTCGCATGGAGTGAAAGGCTTCGTAAGAAGCAAATTACTTGTTTTATCTCGCTACTTATAACTGCAACTTGAATACGAGCGGCTTGCCCCCAAAATCTCGTGTAGCAACTGGTGCTTGTCACTTGCTAAGCCCCTGCTGCGGAGTTATAAACACATAGAATCATTTTAAAAGCAGGCCAAGTCCGGGGACATGTGGTCTTTGTCCTTCATGCGTCCCAAAAACTTCCGCAGCCGCTCCACACGTGCGGGAGGCTGCCTGGGGCCCTGCCGCCGTGCCCGCACAGCGCCCAGCTCAGCCCCGGCCTCGCACACGGCCTGGCTGAGCCCCGGGGTTCCCCGCGGCACATGAGGCTCCAGCTCTCCCCTCCGGCGCTGAAGAAGAGCTCGAAGGAGGGCAGAGAAACAAATATGTCTTCGCCTGAGTAAAAAGAAAAAATACAACAAAACAACCATAATAAATCGGGTTTTATCTCGTTCAGGTGGAATTTCACCCGAGATACACCTCAGGGAGGGGAACTGCTCGCAGCCCCGGAATGTGCATGGCGTGAGTGGCTGTTTCTCACCCACGGACCGTGGGAAGCCACCAGTGGCCACAAGCAGCTTTAACCCTTTCCTCCTCCTTTCCACGTGCTCCTTTGCAGAGGGGGAAATGCTCTTGAGCAGCTGGACCACCTCCTCCCCCACAACTGTTTTCCCCCCAGGGAACAGTGAGAGGCCGTGGACCCCGTCTGCGCTCTGCAGAAGGGTCCGGATGCTTGGTGAAGGCGGCTGTGCCCGTCGCAACGTGGATGCTGCCGTTTCTGGATCGTTTTGGTTGTGAACCTACTGCGCTCATGTTACAAATGCAATTAATAGTAAAAGCAGCCTTTATCTGAAGAGCAGCAAGCAGCTGCACACCGCAGGTCATTATCCATTAGCGGGGAGTATTCAGCACTTAGCAGGGCTGTCGTGTTCAAGGCAAGGGGAGGAAAAGCAAAAGCCTTATCTCCCGTCCTAGATTTTCCACCACTTTCCTCTGCTCGGGAGGGAGGCCAGCTAGCGGCAGGCTGTCCCGTGGACAGGGAAGGCTGGGTGCCGGCAGAGTGTGGGGACGTGGTGGGCTTTCCCCCCGGGGCAAATCCCCCTGATTCGGTGGAGGAGTTCAAGTCTTCTATTTAGAAGACAAATCCTTCTCTCCTGCCCTCTTCCCAAAAGAGTCCAGTTTCCTTTGTAACCATCGGCAGGGTTCGGCAAGTGCCGAGCCACCCCTGGCCCCCGCTGTGGCAAAACTTCGTGCCTCAGTTTCCCTATCCTGCAGACCCAGGTCAAAGCTCCCATCTCACTTTCTGAAACACGTCCAGACCGATACCCTGTGCTGCTGATGCGAAAGGTGTTTCCACACCTCCGCGGGCCTCCCACACGACATGAGGTGCCCGTTCCAACTTCGCTCGGATGCGTGTAGCGTCAAATGGGCTGGACTTCACCCCGCAAGACATTCCTCTCGGGACGGTTAGAGAGGGAGCAGAAACCCAGGGGGCAGAAACCCTCCCCTCGGCCGCACAGCAAGGCTCTACCTGCTGTGGCACTGTGGCAGAATCCAGCGAGGTCTCCGCCCAAGACTTTTAGGGCTTCTCACCCGTTAAAGGAAAGTTCAAGAACATACTGAGGACATCCAACAAGTCTGGCTAAAACCTTACTCTCGCCACTCGCTCATGGCAGCACAGAGCAAAATACTTCCTCTGCAGCGTGGTGAACTGCAGTGAACCATCTACCATCTGCTTAAACCTCAGGATAAGATGAAATATCGATTTAGTCTCTAAAAGAAATAGAGGAAGGAAGTGAGGGGGGGGGGGAGGGGGGGGGGGAAGCCAACCCCAAACCACTCTGTTCTGTATTCTGGAAAAAGGAGAAAAAAAAGCACTTCTTCGTAGCTCAGTGGGGAAAAAGGTCAAGCTACTATTGACAAGTATGTAAAGACATCTTCTAACCATGGGAAAACATGTATAAATTGTTTCGACTCACTGCATTCAAAACCAATGGAAGTGAATTACAAAACTGCATTTCTTGCATTGTTGGACTGAAAGGATATCTATTTATCATCTTATAAGACAGCTCGAACGATCTTTATCTGCTTTGCCCACTTTCTGACCCAAATTCAGGGTTTTTATGGAAAATTGCAGTCAGTTTGATTGATGAAATCCAAAGATGTCTAAAATGGCACCAAAGATCTCCAACTGTGCAGACTCCAACCGCGGGCTTCAATGTTGGCATTGTTCCTACGAAAAAAGTTGAGAAAACGAGCAAAAGTTAGGGAATTTCTGTTTAAAAACTTCAAATTTCAATGAGGATCCTGAACCTATTATCCCTATTCATAGGGTGAACTGTGTGAACATAAAAGTATTTCCCACACATTGCAAAACAACAACAACAAAACCCCCTTATTTTTAAGCCGCTCCATAAACCTTCTTTGTAAAATACTGAATAACCCTGTGCAGAAAATAAACCTAGCTGTTCTCGTTTAGAAATCATGTAAGTTTGAATTCTATAAATAGGCAGCTCACGAGGAACGTGTAAAGAGAGAGGAGAAAATATATATATATTTCATCTGTGCATCCAAAATTAAAGAGAGCCTTAACTTAAAATTCGGAGACGTGCTGGGAGATGGTTTTTAAACCCGGTGTGTGACTTCAGAGGATTTAACTCAGGGTTTAGAGGAAGCAGTTATGCAGGAAATGCTCTTTTCCAGCCTTCCTCGTAGAAGGTGGATATACTGCTGCCCGCCAGGATTTAACTGGCAACACATGGAGCTGCGAGGTGGGGCCCTCGCAGGTGGGTGAGCGCTCGCTGCCCCCTGGACCAGCCCAGACCCACTGGGGACATGGCTGTGGAGCAAAGCCCCGGCGCTGTTCGGCCGTGGGTCTGTTTGTTAGCGGCTCCCCGTCTCGTTTAGGGCTACGCATTATTGTGGAATACTGTCACCTGCCTAATTGTGCTAAATGGCCACCTCCTATTATCAATAATAGCTGGAACGTGGCTCCTAGACACGTTACCAAGACTGGGAAGCTGATGAATGAAACCCCTACTAGGGAAAATCTTGGTAGCTGTCTTCTGTCGCATTACCCAAGGGGGCCGACTATAAATCTTCCTTCATTTTAACCACGTTTACCCTCATACTCCTCCAGGCTAGGGATGCTGTGTTAAGATTGCACTGATGTGCCAATGCTTTGGACCAGCTGCTCCTAAATACAGACAAGTCCTTGTCAATTAAGCCATTGAGGAGCAGGGCCTGGGAGCTCTGGGGCATTTTAGCAGGCAGCAGTGTGCAGCCCCAACAATTAGCATCCATTTTGAAGGGACCTCCAGGGCACAAATGCACAGGCAGGGAAGAATCAAAACACCAGGCAACTTCAATTCTGAAAACTGGTCACATAATGATACTGAACAGAGCGGCCTAGGAGAAGTGAGACAATCTTTCTTGGGAAGGACGTTTAGCTGCTCCCCCAGCCAAGCCGTAGGGCCGAGGCACGCCGCGAACCGCGGAGTCAGAGGAGATAAATGAACACATTCATTTGCCTGTGTGAGCCGAAGTTTCCTTTGGCGGTTCTTCTTTGTAATTCGGTGTCACCTCAAGCAGCTGGTGGCATCCAATGCTCCCATGATCCTGGCCTTTGGCCCAGGCGGAGCTGGACAAGGCAGCCCGCTCCAAGGAGAAGAGCTGCGATGTCTCAGGTCAGAGAGGCCAAGCTACCAGTGGGACAGGCAGAGCACTAGGAGTTCAGCTAAACAAAACCCCGAGGGGAGTAGGGAGCCTGGGGGATCATTAGCGAAGGTGTTTGCTTAAGTCATTAGGAAGCCGGTAGCTAGGGGAAAAAAGGCTTGTTCCACAAGGCACCTCCCCAGAATGGCAGGGCTGGAAATGCAGAGGATATCACAGCACAAGACTATGTGACCCTACCAAGTTCAACAACAGAGCAAACAGCACATGCCATTAGGGACGGCAGTCAACCGGGAGGTAACAAAGACGGGAGGCCACCGGCAAAAATGTTCATATATTAAATATGGAAAAGTATGGGGACAAGGGCAGGGGTCAATAAAAGTCAACAAGAGAGCAGGCGTAATGTTAGAAAGAATTTAATATCAAAAATACATAAATCTGCATGGGAGGCAGTCCCAGAATAGGCAGAAAGGAAGGCAGCCTTGGAGTCAACATTCACTTGGTAATAGAGCCAGAATGGATAGCGCCAGGTTGTTAACATTTAACACAAAAGTTAGCGGGGAATAAAGGACGCAAGGCCGGCTCCTTTAATTGTGGCCCCACCGGGAGATTTCCATATGTCACACTAAATGGATAACACTAGCCTCACTCCGCAAGGCTTCTGCCGCAGGGTCCCCCTCGCTCTCCCTTTACTTTCGTTCCTTATTATTTCTTTTTCCTCCGTCCACCTCCGCACGCCCCACGGAGCTTCCAACAGGAGCCGAAACAAAAGTCTGGCTCTGAGTTGGTGCGGGGAAGGATGAGAGAGAGGAAAGGAACGGAGGCTATTGGGCAGCCCATGCCCTCCCGGGGCTTTCCTGTCGACCCTCACCCGGCGTCACGGCTCGCCAATAGCTGTCGCGAAATGAAATTTAACTCCTGCTCTTTTTTTGTTAGGAAAGCATCCTCAAGTGAAAGTAGGGTCCGAGGAAACAGGACCACTGTCCCGGTTCAGGAGGGCTCGGTTCAGCCCTGCGCGGAGAACCGGCCGGGCTCCGCTGCCGCCCCCACGCGGGGACCGGGCCCATCCGGCCCGGGGGAGCGCACGGACCGCGGGACGGAGGGAGCGGGTTTTCACAGACCAGACTGGAAAAAAAAAGAAAAAAAGAGAGAAAAAAGGCAAAAAACCCCCGCGCCCCTGATCAATACGGCAGTGTTTCCGCGCTAGTTCAGGAGGTCAGGCGGGCGTAGACACAGCATGGAGAGTTATTTATGTCAAGTCGGGTTATTGTAAACGAAATCCAGCAAATTGCACATAAGCTCCTCGGGGCCGCCAGTGGGCTCGTGGGCAGAGGTCAGTGTCAGTCAGTCTGTCCATCCCTCTGGAGACAGTAATTGTCCGGGGGCTGACACCGCGTCGGGGGCGATAGGCGGCTCCATCCATCTCCATCCAGTTATCCCGGCGCCGAGGCCGGGGCTGCCCGCTGGTCCGCGGGTGCGTGGCACCGAGCCACGGCCGGCCCCGCTCCCGGAAATGCCACGGGGAGAATGCCACGACTCCCATGGACCGTGCCGTGCCGTTCTGGTGCGGCGTCCCGCCATCCCCGCGCATCCCGCACCGGGTACCGCACCTCGCCAGCCTCCAGCATCCAGCTCCATCAGTACTCTATATCCCTTTATTAATAGGGAAATTCTTCCTTTCTGACAATTTAATAGTCTAAAGTAATCTTCTGCGTGACATTGCCCATCCGTCTTCTCAAAAGAGAAAACAAAGGGGATGTTTTTTTTCTTTGGGCCTCTCCAGATCCCTTTCTATTTTGAGAGGGGCTCCCCACAATGGGGGCTTTATGAACCATAATGGTTATGTTTATGAAGCCAGCGATACCAGTGTATGAAGACAATTTTATGCCTAATTAGAAAATGATGTAAGCAAGGAGGACACAAAGAGGGCTTGTCTGCCGTGGCTGGGTCTCCGGCCACCACTCCAGGGCGAATATATCGCCTCTTCTGTGCTTTAGGTCCACTATTTTTATAACATCTCGTCCATTAGCTCCTCAAACTGTTTATGATATCTTGGACAGTTAGTAAAACAGCTCAATTTAGCGGTGGATTAAAGCAATTTTGAAACTTGTTCCGAAGGGAATCGCACGGGAGGCGAAGAGCAGCCCTCCCTTCTCCCATCCAAGGGGACTTCACCTCTGGGAAGACTCCAATAACTGCAATCCAGCCCCACTCGATTAAGGGATAATTTTTAATATATATGCAATAAATGTTCACTTTGTTAGATTGAATGACAGACAATAATATCGGCAAATCTTCATATCCATCCATTACCGGCAAACGAGCCGCACAAAGAACATATTTGCTTTTGATTAATTTATTTGCAGACTCTGTTTGATAAAGCAATAACTATTTGGTTAAACTTGACATTCGGTCTTCGGGGGGTTATCAGACCAATTCCCTCTCGTTCGTGGGTGATAATAAAGCTGTTTAAACGGGATTAATTATTAATTGGTTGCAATTAATTTCCTCCCTTCTCCACGTCGACAGACAATGAGGATCACTCACTCCCAAACAAAAGACTGCCATAGGAGCATCCACGCCCCTCGTCTGTATCTATCTATATGTTTATTTGTCTGTCCCTTTCCATTTCTCGCGATTCCTGTACGCAGCTTCTCAGCTTTCTTCTATCCTGCAGCGGGGAGATCTCCCCCTCGGCGGGGTGAGAGGGGCGTCGGGACCCCCGCGCGTGTCCGCGCTCCGCGACCCAGGGGCGCCAGTCCCGCGGCCACGGTGACGGCCGTCCCTCCCTCCCTGGCCGTGGAGAGAGCGCGGAGCAGCCCTGGCCCCTCAGAGGGGCTGGTCTGGGACGGAGCTGACCGAGCAGGCATCCCAAGAGGGCGGCCAGGGAGCGGGTCGCTGAAGGACAAGACTCCCCGATTCAGGCTCAGTGATGAATTGCTGTGGGGGAGAAGCACAGAGCTCTCCCCACATCTCCGTGCTTCTGCTGCTGATGAATGGGCCCGGAGGATGGATAGTCCAGAGTGTGTTATATCTTCATCAAACTGTGAAACCCCTCCCTTTACTAATAATCTGTCACAACTTTACAGAACACACACTGAGACCAAAGGGAAGCCCTTGCCCTGTAGCCTGCCCCTTCCCTCCCCTGTCAGGAAGGGCTTTATCCCGGCAAGGAGCACGGGGGAGGGGGCCTCTCTCCGCAGAAAGTTTTCCTCGGCCACCGCTCGGCCTTTTCCCCCTCGGCTGCCTCAGGAACCCCTGCCCGAAGGGCCACGTCCCCTGGTCCGGGCGCTCCCCGGCCTCTGAGCCCGGTCTCTCCTCGCTAGCCGCGGGAGGCGGGGCGGGTTCTGCTCAAGACAGCCAGAGCAGGGCGAACCGAAAGCACCCCAGCAATTTTCCAGCACAGTTTTTAGCTGTAGCGGGAGACACGGGGCAAGAGGGGGGAAAGCCACCCGATTTTCCCAGGCGAACGGAGGGGAAACGACTAAGGCGAGACCCAGAATTCTCCTCCAACAACCGATCTTTCTCCTTTCATTAGTATTTCTTTCGGTCACAGTTAAATCTCCCTTTTCCTTCGCGTATTTACATTTCGAGCAGGTGCATCTTCCAGCAACGACGTCCACTCTTCTACTCTACACAACTAAAAACAATGATCAAAACTAGTTGTTTAAAAGTAAGGAGAGCAGCGGAAGATGCCGTGGGTGACAGGCAGCACACACACACACACCACACCCGTGCCCCTGCCCGCCGCTCGGAGCCCCGCGGCGCAACCTCTACCCGCAGCCCTGGAGCGCTGCTGCCGCTCCCTCCGGCTCTTCACCTATAGCAAGGGTCGTTCCGGATTATTCTGCTGTTAGCAATAGTCATTGCTCTGTCCCGGAATAGTTTAAGGCGTAAAACTGAGGCAGTGAAAGACATTAGTCTAATGAGGTTTGTCGTGTAGAAGCTGTTGATATTATGTTGTCATTCATCTCATTTAAAGTCCGAAGAAACGCATTCATGAGATTGTTTCTTTATTTTTTCCCCCCTTTCTCCCCCTTTCTTGCTGTTTTTAAAAAACATCGCTTTCTTTGGCTGTTTGCTTTAGGGGCTTTTCATCTGCGTGTTTCAGATAAGAAAAGAAATCAGATTCTTTTATTTTTCGATTGGATCCGAATTCCTTTTGATGTCCCCATTTAGTGCCTTTGACTTCTCCTGTGAATGGCAGCCTTTTGTTGCCGTCCCACATGCCCTTTAAGAAATTCTCCCTTAAACGCCTGGTACCCGCTGATGGATCCATTTTCAAATGGACCAGAAGGAAAATGCAAGGGGCGAGAGGCCCGTTTCCTTAGTAATTGCTCGCATTTGGGTGAAAATGCAGATATTTTTGTCCGATGTGGGAATATTGGGAGCAAGAACATCAGCAGGGGTTTAAAACAAAGATCGTCAGCTGCGAAGTCGCTGCACAAGGCGAGTAGCTCGCTTGGTTGCCTTTGGTGTCAAAGCTGGGATATCCTCCAAAGCGGGGAGCGACGTGCAAAACCTCCCGATGGCCACAGTTGCGCTGGAGGAGAGCGGGCAGCACCGGAGCGCTGTGCGGCTGCCCGGGCCTCGGCTGAGCCCCCTGCTCCCCTCGCTTCCCTCCCTTCGGGACACAGCCTTGGGCACAGATGTGTCAGCAACATTGCTGAGAAATAAGAGTTTGTGGATATATACATATATTCGTAGGGATGGATGGATGGATGGATGGATGGATGGATGGATGGATGGATGGATGGATGGATGGATGCGGCATACATGCTGGCTCTAAAGAATGATTCTATTCCCCCAAACTAAACTTCGGAAAAAGCGACTATAAAATAAATTCGCCATCCAAAACCGCAAACATCCCTGTGCTCCGAGGCTCGGCAAGCAACGAGGACACCACCAGACCGAGAGTGACCAAAAGCTAAACCTCACAGGCATTCCCGAAATATGTATTTTTTCATTCCTAAATAAGGACATTTTCCAGCATGTTGCCTCCTGAGGCTTTAAATAATTTTAAAGTAGTCGGTAAGCGATCAGAAATCACTATCAAGCAACGACTTCAGGGTCTGTAAAGCGGGATCAGTCTCGTATCCCGCAGCGATCAATTCACTAAGCCATGAGTCCGTTTTCTCCTCCAAGTACCGCATTATTTCTTGTTACTCGTCAGGGATACATCGCTGCAAAACCACTGCCTGATCGTTTTCGAGTTTTGCCTTTTCTTGTATAAACACTCTTTTCTTACACCGTTATGTGTCTGGACATTGAAGGATAATTAAATGCCACCAGAAGTAACAAAAGGTCGGATACATTACTTAAAGCTATTTACTTCCACCCAGCAGAGCACGAGATTTCGGGGCTGTAACGTGAAAAGCCTGGGGTGAGCCTTTGCAGGAGACCCGATGAGCCAGCACAGGTCGAAGGGACAGAAAGGCTCCGGCTCCCGGCAGGTAGTGAAATCTCAGCTCTCCGATTCTATTTTTTAAAAAATCATT
>VXBB01006885.1:126619-163802 GCA_013399915.1 Illadopsis cleaveri
AGACTAATACACCCTTAGGCAGGAGAGCAATCCTCAAGACCCTTCCCTGATCCATAAGCACCATGTTTCAGAGTAAGAGGGAGAGAAACACTTTAGCAGCCTCCCCTCTGTGACCCAGAACATGTGTTGCCCTCTACAAAATCTGCTGAAGTACCTAAAGTATACAGATAACTGCATTTTCTCTGCTGGTATATAAATCTGTTTACCAGCATTTCAGGACTTCCCCTCTGTTTATGTGTACCTTCTGGGTAACCACTACTGACACTTATAAACTAGGTATCTCCCCACCCTAATTTCCCAAGAAGCAGGGTCTGGTGGTGGAGCACAGAACGTGCTGGGTCAGCACCTCCACCACATTCCCCTAATTTCACCTCAGGCTCTTTTCAGTGGCTCCACCAGAAGCAGTCAAAGGTGATAATCTAGTTATTGGTCTTCTGTAGCAGCTTTCTGCACAGAGACAGATGATATTTAATTGACTGTATACTCCCTTATTTCCAGACCAATATTCACTTAAACCTTCAGGAAACAAACAAACTCTTTTGCATTCAATCATTATCAATACACCAAAAATAAATGGCAAAGGTGAACCATGCATATTTTTAATTAAAATATGTGTCTCTCCTATCTTCCCTGTCCACAGCATTTGTCTCAGCCACTTTCAGCAATATGCTATAGACAGATATTTTGGCTGGAACTATGTAAATATTTGGAATATACAACTGAAATATCCTACATTTCTTTTCAAATTTGCCATATTACATTGTCTCCTACTGCTGGGACAGACTACAAATGTATCGAGCTTAATATCATTCTCTTTGGACCCTAAATCTTGCTATACAATGCAGAAGGTTTTTTTATTGAAAACAAACAACTGAAATGGCTCATTAGGACAGTTAGCCCAGAACCCTGCCTTGCCAGGTTCATTGCTTACAGTCAAGACCAGAGGTATAATGCAATTATGTGGCTGTGCATTGTGCACCATCTCAGGAAAATATATCTGATCATAAGCCTGTTTTTCTCTGGTAAAAAGAGCTTGTGGACAGCTTGATGGCAGGATATGGCTGGTCTTGTGTGTGGCGATAGCCAGACTGATTGCAAGAATTAAAGAGAAAACACTGCAATTGCCTGTGGTTTTATTTAGTTTTGAGTAACATTTTGAGCAATTTTTGTATCTAGGGTGCCTGTATATATGCCCAGACCTATTCAATTTTTATAGTGCTCATTGACAGGTTTTTGGCCTATTCCAAGGGATGGACGTTATTTGGGGGAAAATATGTACCTGGGACTCCTCCTAATAAGTCCAGGCAGGGTATATAGGCAGGGTTTGTATATTTTATCCATATGCCAAGAAAAAAGACCCAGGCCAATTTTATTTACTTGTGCTGACAGCTATTTTCTCATAGTATCTTTTATAAATAGCTGAAAAATGAAGTAATTTCTTCTTATCTGATTGTTTAATTTTGAGGGGATCTTGAAAGGCTATTAGGTAAAAGTGCTGGACCAAGTAATTTCCTGCTATGCAGTTAAATATTCAGGAGGAACTAATTCCATTCTGACAGAATCAGAATTTAGAATATGAATAAGTTTTCATTTGGTTATAGCTTTTGTAAAAAAAATCTTGCAACAGAAATGTCTTTAATTAGTACAGCAATTATTAACTTATCAAGAGCAATTTTGATCTTGAACAAGAATTTCCATTGTGCTGGGAAATTTCTTTCGAAACCTACAGGAACTGCACAGAATTGATAGCATTGATTTTCCCAGTTAGAATGTTCCATCAGTAAAGCCACTCTGAGCCTGGTGCAAGGTATGGGCATGGAAAAAAGGGATCAGAATACAGTATTTCTGTTATCTCTATAGCTTTGTAGTGCTAGTAATGAGCAAGAGCCATGTTTGCTCAGTATAAGTCAGAAGGAGCTTGTGTACCAGTGTCTCAGTGACAACTCTCACACGATAGATAATCAGTACTGCTAAATTTAAAAGGGCTAGGCAGTATGACTGACTCCAAACGACCAAACAACATTTGTCCACATTGGCTTTTGTCTCCTTTATAGATTGTCTTTGAAGAAAATTTATGGAAGTAATCTAAAGCAGAACAAGGACCAAAGGAGGAACTGGTATTGTGGTTAGTCTATCACAACTGCTCAAATTCACTTTCTGAATCTTTTTTATTAAACAGTTTAAATGCCCTCTGCATCATCCTGGCTACCCTGGATTTCTGGTGCAATGAGAAATGATGCTGCGGATTCATCACATGAATCTTTAAAAATTCGCATTCATACTTTCTATGCTGGTCCAAGGTGCACACAGTATCTTCAGCATCACCTCATCAAAGGACTCCGTGGGATGGATTGCAGGGAGAGACCAGAAGTCCAAACTTCCTGAAATAGATAGGAAAAGTATCTTTGCAGATAGATCTTTGAATTAAGACTGCCGTCACATTTTGTAAGGATATCCTTTAGCAGCCTTATAGCAGTTATTAGACTAAGGCACAGGGATTCTCTCATTTTTCAGCTAATGATTTACGACTGAACCTCCCCATACATGGGTTCTTGTGGTAGTTTAAACCGTAACCCAAACTCTATTTTATCTAGAAAAATATTTGTCTTTTCAAGTTGCTTTTACTTTTAGGTTGATGAACACACTGAATTGTGTGGAGACTTTGTTACCTGAACAAATATCTACAAGGAACAAGTAGGAAACCACTAATTTGATTTTCACTCCTGGTTTTAAATCAGTAGATAGTCTAATTAAAGATTAAACTCAAGTAAACTGTTTGGTATTAGCCTTAGGAATTTTATTCTTCATAAAATAAAGCTCTACTTTGATTCCAGGTGTTAATGCCTTTACTCAAATTGATCTCAGCTAATAGCATTACAGAAAAAGCTTTCAGCAACTGATAGAAATTGAAACACTGTCTCTATTCATGTATAACTAATACATATGGTAGACATAATTTAAAGTATTTCTCAAACTAGTTGGCTTGATACTCAGTATTCAAATGGGAAAGAAAAACTATTCACACTGATCTCCAGAGCAGAGCAAAATCAGATGACTCGTGACTGAGCAAGCTAGGTTCATGAAAACAATCTTTGAATACTATGGGTTGAATATAAAGAATGCATAGAACATATCAAATCCAGAATGCAATACTGTGTTTCTATTCACGGGATATCAATGTGCCCCTTTTATTGGTCTTGCAGAATCTGAGGAAGTCATGATTAGATGGCCTGAGTGTTCCATTTTCAAAAGAATAGATAAATAGCATGAAAGTTCTCTTATGACTTTAAGAAAAAATTCCCCCCACACTATTTCTGGTTCCTAGTAAACTTTGCTGTTCTTTGAGAAATACCATTCCTACAAGATATCATGCAATTCTACATCTGCAGATGCCAGTAATACTGGGATGCCAACACCACTGAAAAAGTCCTTCAATATATAAAATACGTCTCCTATCTATCCTTCTTGTAATAAATATTATTCACTATTCATTTCTAGTGACCTTTTTAGCAGTGTTAGATTGTTTTATGCTTCAAACAAGAAGAATCTTAGTGTGAGTATCTCCAGTGAAATTTTATGAGATAATTATACAATAAATGATGAACATACTATTTGCAGTCATCATTGTTCTGTGTTCCACTACTTCTGTAATCACTACCTCTAAAGGCCTCAAATGAGACTATTGAGACTTCATTGAATGCTGCACTTGCTCAGATTAAAAGAAACCTTGCTGTTTTCTTTTTTGTTCCTGGGCTTCTGCAGTCTGAGACCCTGACAGAAGTAGGTGAGGTCATATCAACCAAGGTAAATGCACCTCTTAGTGCTTACTGAAAAAGTACTAATGTACTGGTCTACATAGTTTTCAAAAATAATGAGTAGACATAATCCAGTTTCTGGATAATTAGACGTCTGGATTATCATAAATGACCTTACTTCAAAGGCATGGCAGGAGTTTAATTTTTCAGTACACATAGAATACAATCTGTCAGATCATAATGCTTTAAATCTCCATTAAACTGAACCCTGAGAAATCTGCAGAAACAGGAAATTTACCAATGTTCATCACCCTTTTACTATGTAAGAGTTCTTATTAACTCCAGAATAGCAAAATGTATTTCAAAACCAAGGTTGCCACTGATTTGCTGTTACTGAGGTTCATTCACTGGAGTTTAGCGAGCGGAAGACTTGAATTGCATCTGATATGATATTGTTATCACAACAGAATCAATTGTGAGGTTTTCCAGCACTGACAGGGATATAATGAAAACAGATCTGTCTTCTGGCCCTGCTATCCCTTGTTGAGCAAGATGTGGCATCCTCAGAAGAGATGTGAAAACCCATTATTCTTTTGGCACAAAATAATATATTTGACCACTAACCATGCCTTGCCCTTTACCTGCTTTTGGTTCTCCATTCTTATTTTTATTAGTTTTGCAGCATTTCATCTCTTCTTTAGGCCATGCACTAGTACACAGGATATCACTCTGATAGGAAGATATAAAAGACATTTGTGTCTTTATGGTAGCCATGTATTTGACCAAGTAAAGAGGACAACAATCTATTTTCTTAGGCTGATTTTTTCATGTATCACAGGGCTATTTTAAATTATATTCTAATTAATGGCAAAACCACTTTAGGAATAGAAATATATTAACCTGATGATTCACTCATAATTTGAACATTAACCAAAAGTCACAGTTTGATCTCCAAATTCTTATTTATATTCTTTTTTGACTCATCCATGTTTTACTTCTGAATTATTATTTTCCAGTTCTATTGCTACAAGGTAAATCCTCTGATAAGCATATGTAAAGCCAAGACAAACAAATATTTGATTGACACAAGTTTTATTTCGCTGCATGAGATGATGCTCACAGGTGAAAACAATTAAATTTATGGGTTATGCCTGAGGCACCTCTGCTATAAAACTGTAAAATACTGATCATATTTAAAAATTAGAAGCATACACTGCCACTATGACATAGTAAGGTCACTAGAGTAGCAAATGTTATCAATATTTGTATTTTTTCTGGAAAAACATCTTTAATTGTTTCTTTTGAGTCGAGATCTTCATAAAAACAGATGCACTAGAAAACATTCTGGAGGAAGCAGGTTCTGTGAGCAGTCAGACCTCTTTTATGGTTACCATGTTTCGAACTCTAGAGTTCTGAGCATCTTAAGCATCTTTCTGAGCTCTAAGCATCCTTATCCGAGTCCTGGGCAACTCCATCATGTTAATTGAAGGAATGTTTGGTGTCCTGGCCAAAAGTATCACACCTTTGTTGTGAATTTCAAGAGGACAAGCTCTGTGACCTGCTCTCTGTCCATATTTCAGGCTGTTAGCTCACCAATACCTCAGGTCCAAAGCACCCATGGGGTACTGAAGAGAAGCTGATCTCAGGATTATAGCTGATGAATGAGGTTCTGACTCTCTTGGTGCTCAAAGAGATCTAAAAGGAAGCCAATGACTGGAAACTCAGTGAAGTTTGAGAGACTGATCTTTGGAAATTCAGATGAAAGTCAAGGTTTTACCTTGTGCTTGGAGACAGCATTGATAGATTTTTCTCATGCCTTGTGACTCGATTTTTAGACACTTCTAAGAGAATTTTGTCTCCAGCTTGAAAGCAGGGAGCAAATTTTTAGGCACATTTTAATTGTTTGACAATGGAATCCATCCAATGGCATCTCATTTTAGTCACAGAACCTCAGAATTGCTTTTTTACAGACATCTTGCAAAATTGTTTTCTCTCAGAAATTGCAGATTTGCAACATTTCTGAGATTATTAAAATAAAATCACAAACGAATAAATATACATGATGGAGAAACACTTTTGCTATGAAAAATTAATAATTATTTAGAGCTTTAGTGTGGCATCACTAGCAGCAGCAGTTCTCAAAGGATGCACTAATCCACTGAAATCCTCTTCATTTTTTGGGATTTGTTCATAGTGTCCTTTAAAACAAAACAGTAAAAACAATCACGTTTGATGGTGTTTCATGACTCCCAATGAATGGGTACAATTAACTTAAACTCTCTATGGATCATTCAGAGACTCTTCTCAGCGTCCCAGAAGGAATCATCTGGTTTTTCAAGCTGTATAAATTTACTAAACTTAAAAGTATTTAGATGTTTTAATTTCACTGTTTTCACTGTAAGGATCTTACAGATTCTTCTTGTTTCTACTCTAAATGCATGATTAGCAATTTATACTTTTTTATTTTTATATCAACTTCAACCTAATTGCATGCCTGTCCAGCTGTTACCTAACAGAGAGCAATTCTCTTCTACTGTCCTCTCACAAAATCTGCTATGCCTCTGAAGAATACAAATCTTTATAATCTGTTTCAGTTCCTTATTTTTTAACTTTTATCACCAGCCTATACTCCCTAATATTGTGATTTATTTTTTTCCTCCTGGCCATTTTAAGAGACTAGGAAAGGGATTACAAACATTCTGCTGTAGCATATTTATTTTTTCTTTTCTTATTTTACTTTTACTTGAACTTCTCTGAATGGATGACCTCACTAGTAATTTACTTAATTTATGGATGGATATTCTTGTAAAATATAAAAAGCTTAGAGAAATACCTTTTCTTTGTTTAATTTATTTTGGACCATGTCAACTTGCAATTGTTTAGTCCAGTGCAATTTTCAACAAATAGTTATAATAGAAATTTTTTTATTTCCTAACCCAAGATTGGTGTAGCAGCTCAGCTTTTTGCTGCAATATTGATGAGGAAGTTTGTGAGCTGTAGCACTTCAGAATAGCTGCACTGTATGGATACAAATAACCTGTATTCTTGTGCCTGTATCTTAGAAATCAACACTTCTCATAATGGTGGAATTCTTTAAAACATTTATTCTGTTACTAACCTTCACTGTTACTCATCACTTTAATTCCTATGAATCTTTAAGTCCCTTTATCCTTCAGTATCTCTTAACAACATGTCTGCTACTCCATGACATATTTGCTATCCTGACAATGCTGGGTGTCACACACATCACTAGTTGCTCCAGTTTCTTCATTTTTGCTGCTTACGATTCTCATTTTGCACAAAACCAAACAAATATTGATTGGAAGCAATCCCAGAGACTAGGTAGTCCAACCTCCCCTCTTGCAGTAGGACTACAGCTGAATCTTGAAAATCTTCAAGGATACAGATTCACATCCTGCTGCATGTAAATTATTCTCTCTTTTATTATTGTTCATCAGTCATTTGTCAAGCACATTGCTGTCTCTAAGCCTGCTACAGCTTTCTTCTTACAATTCAACCTTCTCCAGACTGATGTTTCTTTGGCTATTTTAATACCTCTATTTCTCTGCTTTTGGGGGATTTTTTTTAATTGTGGCAAAATTAGTATACAAATTAAACTTTTCCCTTTTCATCTTCTTCTCCCGTTATCTTTTTTTTCCCCCCACCTTGTCAGTCTTAATCCTAGAATGCTGCTCAAAATCCTTATCATGAATAACTCATAGTGGCCAAAAATCTTCCCCTGCTTCCTACCTCACTCATCATGAATTTACTTGCCGAGGATATTTTCTCGTAGCTTCTGCCTCCCCAGTGGGCTGACAGAGGTATTTTACGTAGAACTATCAGGGTTTCTTTTCCTTTAATCATCTTTCCTGGGATATTATCCATGCATTGATTGAATTTTGTGGCATTGGGTGAACTTCCAGAACTTTTTTTTCAGCTTCTGTCAGAATTATTTTAAATGCTACATCTGCACATTGTTTCTTAACACAGATAAAGACTCTGAAGGAATCACATGATGAGCTTGCCAGAGTTTTTAATATTTCAAGGTTTTTAATAAAGACCCTATTCCTAGTGTCATCCATGAAGATTAAAACAAAGGTGCCAAGTGAGAACTATTTGTAATGTTCTTGGACCAACTGTATTAAAATATTAAAGAACATTTAAAAAAAAATCTGAGTTTTCTCTTTCAATTAGGAGAATCTCTTTACTTTTCAGAAGTGTACAACAGATTGAAATTCCTATCAGGAGGAATAAATTATATAACTCACCAAAAGTCCCATTAAACCTCAGTGAAGAAGCTAAGAGTGAGTGTACTCAGTTTTCTATAGCCATACCCTGAATTCCTTGTGTTTCTCTCCCCAAGTCACTGCCTGGTAATACACTGATTATTGAATTTCAGAAGCTGTCATACATGTCAATAATCTTGCTCTGTGGTTAACTCTTCATTTTACTTGTGACCCTCTCTAGATGGCTTACAATTTCCCTTGTGTAAATGTCAAATATCTCCCTTGAACCTGAACCTCCCTGTATTTTACCTTCCTAATGAAGTAATTACTACTGGCTCTATATAAACAAGCCAAAATTGCTAAAGAAGAAGTGTTAGACACTTCTGTCATTTCTGCAAAAGTCACAGCATGGAATTCAATAAAAAGTTATGAGCCTCAAAGAATATCCTTCCATTACCAGTCACTCTGGTCAATATATAAATCAGAAGCTTTGTGACTGAGCAAGAAACTTATCCTTGACTTATCAAGTAGACCATCTGACTAATTGGTATCCTTGAGGATTTTTATATCTCAGTAAGAACATTTTCTGGGCTATGGACAGCTTGATTTCATTCAATTTCATGCCACTTCAGCACATGATTAAATCAGATTTAAATGGATGGACTTTACCTATGAGTGTTTGGAAGGACAAATCTAATTAATCTGATTGTCTTTCCAGGTATTCTTTATCTTTTCTAAGTTTTAAGCTGTTATTGATTATCAGCGGCTACAAAAAACAGTTGGATAAAATATGCACATACCTTTTTTTTGGCAATGATTATAAACTTAAATTAATCTAACTAAATTATATATAATAAAATAAAAAATAGAGGGAATAATTTTATAAACAGGAACACTTGCCTGCTATGTATGGAACTGGATATGCTGTGAATGAATAAATACCAATGAATAAAAATATTCCCATGTCCAAAATAAGAAATAAGAGATCTGTGGAACATGTCAGTGGACATGTCAGTCGACTGTGCTTAAAATTTAATATCCAATATCAAATACTAAAAATACTTTTATATATTCCTATCATCATAAAAAATCACCCATACTGTGGGTGACTGAATTGCTGAATGGGATCTCATGAAGAATGCGGAAAGTTACTGATTTCTGAGTTTATCTGTACTGCAAAGTGCTTCTGAAAATTCAGCACCTGGAATATGTATTAAAAGATCAAGAAGAATTTATGCAATGTAATAAATGAGATCACTCAAACCTATCCTGGTTAGGAAAACATACCAGATTGTGTAAAAAACTGTCCAAAATCTAAAGCTTTTCTCTGAAGCTTCCGCCAATTTTAATAAGGTCTCCTATATACACCTGTGTACTTTTACTGCCCAGGACATTTATAACGATCGAAAAAGTGCAGATGATGCAGACAGACATGACCAAAGGTCTAAAGATGCTAGTAAATGAAACCAGAGGCAGCTTTGTGGGTGCAGAGAACAAAAAATGTGCAGCCCCTGCATTTGTTGTAGTTGTATGAGAAAAGATTTGTACGTGAATGGGATGGGATTCCCAACATACTGGCTGGTACAGTTATGTCAAAATAAGTCTTTGTTTTGTGTCACCTTCAGACAAAAGCAAAAGATTTCTCAGTGGTTCATTTTTATTCAGTTTAAACAGCTTGCAATCGTAATTTTTTATCTGCAAACTTCTGCTTACACTGAATGAGTGGCAGAATGTAGTAATAATATCTCTGCTGAAGAAAACGGAACCATAGATTATAGTGTTACTAGTTTTTAGTTATTAGTGCAGAACCATGTTAAGCGTTACTGTCATCAGTCTTTATGGGGTTTTGCTCAGATCATATAACAGACAGTATTTTAAAAAGTGAATATTTCCTTTCACATTTCTCTGCATACATAGAGCTAACATTCTTTGCATCATAACAGAACTTCTTGGGAAAGGTCACAGGTTTGGGCTTTTGTCCTTTGTCCTCTTTTGATTCCCTCATTGTAGCCTGTGATCAGTACGAGATAAGGAATCCATTTACCAGCAACCCAGTACTGAGTTCAGCATTGATCAATACACCTTCAGATACTTCTCTGAGCTTGCAAGATGATGCTTATCAATCTCTCCTGCTGTTGTATTTATAATCAAGCACTACAGGTAGTCGAAATTTTACATCTATAATTCACTATGTTCCTCCATTTGTTGATATGGTCTCTTGCTGCAGATTTCTAAAATCTTCCTAATCTGCCTTTAATTATTTTTTAAAAGAACACTTGCCCATCCTTCTTTCCATTCTTAAATTTTCAATATTTTTCATGTCCTTAATGGGTAGGACATTGTAAATAAAATATACTGGCAAGGCTGCTGTCTGAATCAATCACATGACAATCCTTGTGCCTTACCTTGAATCCTACAAAAGACATATATAAAGTTATCATATTTCTTTGCACAATCTTAAGCTTACACTTGCAGCTTCTGTGTCATTTATTTTAATAACACAGGGATATAACAAAATGCTGAGAGTTATGAAAATGCTGACACAGAAAGCAACTGGAAAAAATTTTGCACATCTGTTTCACACATCTTCTAAAACTTTGTGGTTCCTCTTTTTCACTGCTTTGGCACAAACTCAGTGATTAAAAGGGTAATGCTTCCAGGAAGCGTGAGTAAATGGAAACTCCAGCTGCGAAGGAAGAAAAAGAAGAACATATTCGATATCGTTACAGACCATCCAGCAAAAATCACAATGCAATCTGGGAGAGACAGAAGACTTCTGTTTTGTTTTCTGAAAAATGTAATAGGCATTTACCCAATGTCCTTTATTGTTTCTTCAGTTTTGGATAGCCAGCTTCAGATAACCACAAACAAGAACCAAATTGTTCATTAGAACTTTGCATAAAAACTTATTTTATCTTTGCATTATACACTACTGATACAAATAATGGAGCCAGTTTGGCTATGAGGAACTGCAGTCCTATCAGTCTTGGAGGAATGTTCTCTCTTTTATTTGAAATAAATGAACACTGCATATAGATGTTAGCAACAGTACCTTCTTTCAAATCAAGAAGTACAAAAGAGATAAATCATTATCTGAACCTCAAGTGCCCCTTGCTGCAAGGTGATGAACACCACCTAAACAATGCCACACCACCGTCTGTTAAAATGATTGAGAACTGACACCACTAGAAACCACAAAAGATTGCATGCTTGTGATGGTGATGCTATTAAAAAGACAATTAAAAATTCAAATAGAAAACAAACTTTAATGCAAAATACCAGTTCTATAAAGTATTTATTATGGCTGTCAAAATGCATTGACAAAGAATTATTGTTTATAAAGTAGTTCCATAATGTCTGTAATGAGGTTCTCAGTAATTAATTTCAAACACCATCAGAGCCTTCTTTGGATATTCTGAAGCTGACTTCAAATTGCCTGTGGAGTTTTGCATATGATTTTATCTGAAAACACATAGTGACTAAGAAGAAAACTGGCAATGCTGACTCTGGAGTTATATATTCCATTTCTAGCCATATGCTATGGTTTGTATGCCTACAAGTAAATTACTAACCTTTTTGACCTAAAGTCTTCATTGAACTTCATATAATTAATGGTGATGTTGTCAGCATTAGTAAACTTCCACTGCCTCTGCAGAGTCTTAGCCTTGCTAAACAAATATAAAGCATTGCATTCATATTTTCTTCCACATAATTCTAAATTGTGTGGCTTATTTTGCAGACATACTAAGGTGCTTTATTTTTTTTACCAGGAGACATCAAATGGATTAGTGGAAGTAGGTGTATACATCTGGGCATAAAAGGTCAAAATATATCCGTTTGCACCCATAACTTTTTAAATTAAGAGCAAGCTGATCCGGTATCATTACTGTCAGTAATTCTCTGATAGGTGTTTAAATTTTTTGGGGGAAAACATGGAAGTGTTATTTACAATTTCAGCTGTGTCTGTGCTGATTGTGTTGGCCTGCCACAGTGGGGACTCTACTGCTAATGAGGTAGAGAAGCCCTCAGCAATTACAGTGATACTCTTCTAAATATCTGAACTATAAATCACCAACAAAAGCAAACGAGTGCCTTGATGGTATGGAAAAATCCTCCTACAACTGTAGGAAATAAAATCATTAATAACACAGAGATGAATTTCTGCTCCTCCTCTCGGCTCAATCAGTAATGCCATACCACAGGAGAACTAGGAAAAGGAGATGCCAGTAGCTGACACTTGATTTCTAAAAATATAATTTAATGTCTTCTTTCAAATTAAACTAAACAGTAGCATGGTCTGAAGTGCTCAGCAGAAGAGACTACATTGAACAAGAAGCAACAACAGGTGCAGAACAAAAGGGGAAAGTCAGGAAAACAAGGACTGGTATGAAGAAAAGGGGACTAGCTTGGGGAAGAAAAAGGGTGAAGAGGGACATTCCTTATTAAATCTTACAAAGTGTGACATTTTTTAATCCATTATTTTTCAGAATAATGGCTTAACATTCTATCTAAACAAAATTAAGGCAAAATTGTGACAGACAACTTTTGTTGTTATGACCAAGAGACCAAACCAGAATCTAGAAATGAATGCTTTGCATAAAAGTGCACTGAGTACTCCCTAAATTACAAGTGCTAAGAAATGAAAAACCACTCTTACCAAAGACATGAAGTTGTCATTCTAAGTTCATTTAAAAAATACAAGTAATCTTGAACACTGGACATGTGTTTTTCCCTCGTGACATTTCAGTTAAACATCCAGAGGTTTTCATGTTTCAGTTGCATCTAAACAAATCTCCTGGATATGTCAGTATTTCATTTTGAAATATAGTAATCTGCTAATGGTTCAGCTGAAATTTACAGGCTATATTTGAAGTTTTTATTTTGGTTTAGCATAAATATTTGTCAGGCTTTCTATTACACACCTGAGGACGCCATCAGACACACTGAGAGTCCTAATTCTCTACTGCTGTTTAGTAGCGTCTCCTCCACCTGCAGAAAAATAATCTCAAGGTAGGAGGTAGTTCTTGCGCCTACTTCTCAGTCACCTAAATGAGAGATGAATGGCTGGGAGAGAAATGAGGTTCTGCATCTTCAATCTAAAAGTGCTAACTAGCTTAATATTGCTTAGATTATCTGTAATTGTTATGGTATTAGAATTCTTATCAGCTGACTCTTTTGCTCCTTTCTTGTCAACATACTTCATTACACATTCTTCCTGAGTGTCTTCCAATCAATCTTCAAGTTTAATCACCAGAAACCAGAAATGAGGCTGATTGCGGATGTTGATTCCAACATCCTTGGTCACAGGAATATGTCTTTCTTGCTGTTAAAGACTAATTGAATTGAAAACCTCTGGGAACGATTAGAAACGGGAGCAGACGGCTTGCTGTCCTGAAGCCCGTGCTGCCAGGAGGGGGAACCTGCTGCACATCCTCGAGAGAAAGCCAGAAGCGCAACTACATGAAGCCATAGCAGCCAAAAGTCAAAGGTATCAGTCATGAGCCCCGCATTTTTTCTTTTGCTTTGATGTCACTTCAGACGAGTTACAGACTTCCAACTGAGAACAGAAACATGTTCGCATAGCTATCCGGCACAAATAATTAAAACCAAAATCAATATTAAAGGCAAGGGGAAGATTAATGAAGGGAGGATTAAACCTTTCCAAGACCTTGCAAATTACATATGCTACATGTCAGAGAGTGAGCAGAAGGCTGCCATCCTCCTGTCAGGCGTTGCTGATATACCGTACTTGAATAAAGATCCCTAACTTTATGGTTTGATGATTATTGACCAAAGATTTCAGAAACTTGTTTCAAAGATCCTGCTTTTTAACGTAATACCGCTGACAGTCTTTAGGCCCACGCGGCTTTGAAGAGGTGAGTTTTTGGGTTCTCCCCTCCCCCCCTTTTTTTACATTATAGGGAATCAAGGACACTAAAACACAGGAACACAACCTTGCACCGTTTTTGTGTGACACCACTGAGCCATCGCAGCTCCGGGAACTGCGGAGTGCCCTGCATGAGGCCTGTGACCCTACAAGTCCCATCCATATTGCTGATGCACAGCACTGAGCCTCGCCAGGTTGCTGTGGAAACCCAGAGCCCTGGAAATCCAGTCGGCCCTCAGCGAGCAAACACTCCCCAAACTGCGGCCGAAGCGAGCACTAATATTGTTGCTGTTGCTGTTGCTGTCACCACAAACAAATGCCCCTGAACAGACCCTATAGACGGTGCTGAGCACCTCATGGCCGAGCTACTGTTGACAGCGGGGAAGGGCCCAGCGTCCTGCCCAGCGGGCTCGCCCCGCAGCCCCGTGCCCACCGCGATCCCGCCGGGACATGCCCGCGCTGCCGCCCAGCGCCATCGCCCGGGGCCGTCGGGAGCAACCCAGTCACCGCCTACATTGCCCGGCAGCCTCGCGGCCCGCGGGAAGTGGCGTCCGGACGCATCCGGGAGTGCGGATCCGCCGGAGCGTATTTTGTGCCCGGTTGCGATTGCGGTGGGTCGCGGCCGGGCCGGGAGCGGGAGCTCGGGAGGCGGCGGCTGCGGTCCCCTGTGTCCCACAAACTGAGGCGCTTCTCTCTCCGCAGGTGCAGCCATGGCGGACTCCACGCAGAACGGGCCCATGCCGGGCGGGGCCGGCGGCGGGGCCGTGGTAAGGAGCTCCCGGGCCTGGGGGGCCCGGGCCGGCCGCGGTGCTGCTCCGGCAGCGGGCTGGGGGGTCCTGCTGGAATGGCAGCGAGGCACTGTTCGCCCGGGTGCGGGCAGGGGTGAGCAGCTTTCGCTTTCCGATTGGAAGCGCGCTGTTAGTGTGCCGCCCGCTCTTGAAAATGGCTGAATAGAAAGTAATTCACTATGGTAGCGCCTGTATTTCACAGTATCATAGAATATGCTGATTTGAAAGGGACCCACAAGAATCATCGAGCCCAACTCGTGGCCCTGCACAGGGCACGCCAGAAGTCACACTGTGCCTGAGAGCATTGTCCAAACGCTTGAACTCTGTGACTCTCGCAGGGTTGGTGCTATGACTACTTCCCTGGGGAGGCAGTTCCAGTGCCCAACCACGCTCTGGGTGAAAAACCTTTTCCTGATAATCTAACCTAGCCTTGACCAGCTTCATACCATTTCTGTAGTTATATTGTTGCAAATGAGATACAAAATCATATTATGAAGATGGTTGTAGGTTTCTGGTCATTTCCGTAGAGATGCACTAGGAATATGGAGGAAAAAAGGAATCTTCAAAAGCTGGTCCAAATTTGGGAAAAAATATGAACTCTTTCAGGTAGGAGGAAACTGTTGTTTTGACTCGGATGCACATATAGCCAAAAGCATTCTGTGTTTAATTGGAGTCTTTCTGGCACTTTGGCTATATCAGGACTGAGGAGGGCTGTAGTTAGGGAGAGCTCAACAAGAGAGGTGCAGGATTACTGTGAACAGTTTTCTGCTTTTTCAAGGCCAGGAATATGTAAGCCAAAATGATGCCACTCTCCTTGTAATGTAGTTATGCTAACTTTATCTCACCCTGTATTTCCCCCCCCTCACTAAGAATTGTGGAGATTTAGCCCCAGGTGTGTGCATTGTATTCTAAAAGAAAACTTGAAGCAAAAGTCAGTAAGGTCTAGAGGCCCTACATTTGTGAAACTGACTGTTTAGTGAGGGGTGTTTGGATAGAAAAACTATAGAAGTTCTTACCACTGTATTTGATTGTAATATACAAACGAGCCTCTTGGTTCTGAGGAAGCTGAGTTATTTTTAATCTGGCTAGTAACATCATATGAGCCAAGTATCACAGAAAAAAACCCCAACTTTCTGCTTCAAGCTATAATTTGCTTATATTTGAGGTTGGAGAAAGACTTGCAATTTAATAGGGTTGGGAAGAATGTTCACTGTATGCAAGTATTAAGATGCCAACTTCTGTTGGGGCTGGTCTTTTTTTTTTTCTTTCCCAATGTAGCAATTTCTGATGGCTAACAAGTTGGATACAGCAATGTGGATTTCCCGTTTGTTCACAGTTTATTGCTCAGCTTTATTTGTCCTGCCTCTTCTAGGGTATGTACTGTAAAATAGCATTAAAAATTTATGAATGAACTAGATTCGTTTTGCACAGAATTGTTTTTTCATGTAAGGTAAATTGCTGTTACTCAGCTTACTTGGATGCTTTCTGTCAGAACAGCTTGCAGATTTTAGATTGGTTTAAAACACTTGTAGATGTGTTAAGAAAATATATTTAACAAACGTAAAGTAGTGTTAAATGCATGTTTTTGTGTGTAAATGGAATATTTTATTGAGTTGCCTTAGGCACCTGCAGTAAAATCAGTGTTAAGCAGTTTCTGAGTTATTTTTCGGGAATAGTGCTTATGTACAATAATAGAAATAAATATTTCGCATATTGTTCAGCTGTGATGCAATTCTCGAGGGTAGAAGACTGCTGAGCTTGGTTCACATGGTAACATCTCCTCTAATGATTTGCAGGTTGCATGAAGCAGCAAGCTTTTATCAGCGTGCCTTGCTGGCAAATGCTCTTACCAGTGCCCTCCGACTACACCAAAGGCTACCACACTTCCAGCTTAGCAGGGCATTTCTGGCCCAGGCTTTGCTGGAGGACAGCTGCCATTACCTGTTGTACTCCCTTATCTTTGTGAATTCCTACCCTGTTACAAGTATCCTTTTCTTGTGTCACCCTGCTAATGTTTTCAAATATATTAAAAACACAATTCTTTTTCATCACCTTTGCCATGATTTGAGAAACTAGCTTGAACTAGTTTGATATGCTTGCTATTTATGGAACATACTCTATGTAAAATATGAGAGTCTTATGTTGATTGATACATATTCAGCTCTATAATTTTAATCAGCTCTATAATTAGTGCACTGCATTCTCTGGCTACTTAGATTTTCTTTTTTTGAGGCTTAAGTTTGGTGGATTTTATGACCAGCCTCCAGTGATATTTAGAGAAGTTGGTAATTTTCATTTATTGCCAGTACGGGGTTTATACATGTCTTCTCGCTGTAGCAGACATTCATCATATAGAGAGATAATTATTCAGTAGTTGCTTTCTCAGATAAGTTATTAAACCAATAAAGTCTGCAAAATTTGCTCCTGTGGATTGTCGAAGGTGACATGTCGAAGCTGACATTTCTTTATGCCACACTATGTAACGCTTAATGTCCTACTCTTAAAATCCTTCTGGCAGAGAAATATCTACACTCTTGCTTTGTAAAATCGGAATGGCTGGCTACTGCATGTTCTTTGGTAAAGAAATTAATTTTGTAGCATCTTTTAACAAAAAATATGACTACATGTATTTAAGAGGTTTTGAGTAGTAAGCTCACATGTGCTCTCTGTGCAGAGAGAATGCATTTCAGTAGAAAAGCACTGGTGTCTAATGGTGTGTGTTATACTTGTGCATACTTGCAGACACCCATATTTTGAAGTTAATAAAAAGCATAGCAAAGAGGTGTAAGTAGCAAAAGGAAGAACTATAAATACAGGTCTTAGACTTACCTTCATCCAGTATATGTCATTCCAGTCAAACTTCCTGCAAAGAGCCATCAAGCTATGATTGGCGTGGTATAACATCATGGAGAAATGAAGCACTTGCACAGCCTGTAATTTTCCTTATGTCTTGCTTCAGTGAGTATTTTTCCTGTTCTGCTGTTCTCTTTGCTTCATGCTGCCACATACACAAAGAAGGTTCTTGATGTAAGTATAATATGTGTATGTTATGATTAGTGCCGTTGGTATTCTTGGGGTTTATAAACAGGTTTAAGTTGCAGCTCTGGTTTGGTTTTCTTTGGCTGCCCTAGAGGAATTAGAGTGAAACTCTAGTATGGAATATCAGCACAGAGAATTTGAGAAGACTTTTTCGGGTTGGTTGGGTTTTGTGGTTTGTTTTTTTATGTTTTCCCCTTCTGTGGGATGATATGTTGAAGTTGACACTAATTATTTTTCTTCAAATGCTTTTCTTTGAAGGAAACAAAATCTGTGTAACAGTTAAGTTGAAACTTAAGATGTGTCTTTTTCCAGCTAAACCATAGCCTGTGAATTTTATTGTTCTATTTCAGTAGTAAAGTAACAAAGTATAGGGTGAGACTAGCAAGCAAAATACTTGGCAGCAGCAGCAGTTGGACTTGCTGCTCAATACATTGCCTTGTGCATCTTAACGTAACTCCAGGCTTTGATGTTCCTAACTGAGCTGTCTTACTACAATGGGCACTTCCTCCTAGTGGACTGAACAAGGCTCTTGGCTGTTTCTGTGCAGTTGAACCTGAAATTGGTGGATGAGGATATTGCAACATCTGATGCTTTTAATTGAACTCTGTAAATTGTGGAGTTCCAAGCCTGCAGTAGTTTTCCTTAGGGTATTAATCTCAAAACTGATGAAGTCTTAAAATGTTGAAATGGGTGGTAAATAGCAATGGTTTGCATGTTGTTTTCTCTATGCTAATGAAGATAGGTGTAACTTTAATGTTTCCTGTAAATAATTTTTTTTTCTTTAAAGGCACGAAGTTCAAATAGTTTGCCCTTTTTGAGAAATCTCTTAGAGAAACTGAATGCTAATCAACAGAATATTCTAAAATTCATTGCTTGCAATGAAATTTTCCTGATGCCAGCTACAGTTTTTATGCTCTTCAGGTAAGAATTATGATAAATATCTAAATAATTAGAAACTTGCTACAGAAGACTGCTTTCTGCAAATGACTTCTCTGTGGATCATAGTACTCCATGTTTGTGGTTCTGGCTGACAAAGTCTTGAACTTCAAATAAAATTTAAGTGATTCTTAGGCTTTTTAAGTTGGTGCATCCTGATATCAAAAGGCATTCACTATGATATAAGGGAGCACCAAAACCCTCCCCTTTCATAGTGTGGGTGATAAGTCATGTGGAAGTTTTTCAGGCTTGAAACTTGAATTCGTCTACATTTCTATCAGTACGTTGTTTAGTAAGTATAATTGTGGTTACTTTAGTAGAATATTAAGATCTCCAGCTTCATTGAAAGTGAACTCTTATTTTTGACAATTGGATTCCTGAAATTTAAATGGCAAAGTTTCATTATGCAAAAAGTGTGCAAACAGGAGTAGGTTGCATTCTCTCATGTGCTGCTTCTAAGCAGTGACCCTTCTGGTTTTGGTTGGTTTTTTTTTTTTAATTCAATTTGATTTTGCCTGCTGTGCAGCCTGTTGAAGTTATTTTAGGGATCTTAAACATGTTGGAATCCTACTGAAGTTGTATAGGCATAATGACCTGCCAGTCACAGAAGTTTGGGTCATTGCCTTTTAATATTTGGAGGGGGCATGCCGCCTTTGTTCCATACAAGTTACAGCATAGTGGGAACATTTGTCTTGAGTGGTCTCATAAGCAGTAAAAGGGAGGCTTTACCTTCTTGTATCAGGTGAACATTTCAATGCTTCAGCCCTCAAGGATTGCATTCCATGTGAGACCACTTTCCAGCTGACAGATAACACTCTATCCAGTATCTTAAACTTTTAAGTGCTTTGAACTTACTATAGATTTTTATTTCCTTTCGCTTCTCTGTGGAGAACGTAGTATGTGAAATGTTGCTACTTGATATGTCATCTGGTAGATACTGAAGCTTATATAAGGTCATATGCCAAACTTCAAAATAATTTAATTGCTAAATGCAGCTATTGTGAGATTTTGTTATTTAAATGTTGTAGCATATTAAATTGTTTGTCAATACTGTACAGGTTTCAAGATTTTATCTTTCTTTCCACTTTCACTTTATATTTTTCTTCTGGGTAAAGATGCTGCTAATACTTGAAGGAGTTCTACTCACTGGAACTTCCTTACCATCATGTTTAAATTCAAAGAGAATTTTTAAATAATGTGTTATTTAAAGTGACTTCAGTCACTAAAACTTAGGACATTTCTGTGCTTTGCTGTGTGTGGTTTGTGTGCTGTGTTTCCACAATTTCACAGCACATCCATGTCAAACAGCAGTTTTGTGAAAGACCAAAGCCTAACTTCACTGTAACTGAAATAACTGAGTATTAGCTTGGCGTTAAAGTCTCATTACACATCTGTAATTGTCTGCAGTGTGTTCTGAGAAGTTTTGCAAAAGATGCTAGAATATGGTCCAGATATTCGAAGTACTGCAATTAGATTGAACAGAGTCACTGTAACTGGGCTATGTCAGCCAGTTTCTGGCCTTGACCAACAAGTGTTTTCTTGCTATGGAACACATATCCACCATCATTCCTGTGACTCTTTGCACACCACCAGAAATGCAGCATATAAAATACTTCATAAATATAAAATCAGTACAAGAACAGCACTTCTTTAACTGCTTCATTGAGCAGTTTTATTCTATAATGTTTCTGCATTCGTAAGGGTATAGTAACGTAGTTTTTCTTGTCAGATCTAGATTTTTTGAACCAATGTGACCCAAATCTAGTTTTTTTGTGGGCCCAAGTTGTTTGCTTGCTTTTCTTAGAGAAATTCCTTGTTTTGGTGTTTTGTTTTGTTTTTTTGGCCCTAGTAAGCTCTACTGAACTATTCTCTTTCAGTGGACAAGGGAGTCTGCTGCAGCCATTCATTTACTATAGGTTTCTTACGTTACGCTACTCTTCTCGGCGAAATCCGTACTGTCGGTAAGTACTAAATGGATTTTGGAAGTTAGTGTCTAACTGCCTAGTGCTTAGGTATTCTAACATGAATGCAGAACTCATAATACTATACCTGCAAGTGGCAATTGTAGAATGTGAAATACACCTGGATGCTAGATAAAACCCTGGCTGCTTAAAGGTTAGATTTATTTCATGTAAGTGATCCGAAATGTACCACCATTCTTGAATAGGAGCTTGCAGAACATGCATGTATAATTAAAACTACGCTTTGGGAGAAGAATGCCTTTCTTATCAGTAAGATATCTTTATTTTTAGAGTCTAGATTCATCTGAGGCTCAGCCCAAATATGAATATGCACTTAAAAACTTGTGTAATATTGAGAGAAAAAAAAAATCCTGTAGATGATCTTAAACATGTTCATTACCTTCTTTAGTTAAATTCATAAATAAGGCTAATTGTATTCAAAATAGAATCTTATTGATTTTGAAAGTTGGTCAAGCCAATATTACTGCTTTAGACTTTGAAATCATAAATATTTCTGTGAGTGTTTTCTCAGGTGAGTGCTTTCTCAGAAGTTTTCTTACGACCATTGCATGGCGTAAGATTTTGTCAACAGACTTTCCAGTCTACTGGATCAGAAAATGGCTTGCTAGAGTGCCAACAAAGTGGCTTTGGCTGCCATGATATGCAAAGACAGGTGTGAGAATCATAAGCTTAATTGTCTTGTATTCCCTGTTTTTGGAAGAAATCAATTGTTCCATCCTACTACATATATTTATTTTTAACAATACCAACAACATCTATGAAGTTGCTTTACTACTTTGGTATCTAAAAATAATTTAAGCTATGTAATACTAAAATTTACGTTCAGTAGAATTAGTTTATTCAAAGTGTTCTGCTTGCATTTTTGTAGTTTTAAGGGAAATTGGTGATGAGGGTTTTATTTCTCATATCTGTGTTCTAATAATTGCTTTTACAGTGCAGTGTTCTTGCATATTGCCAAGAAGTAGCACAAACACAATAGCTTCCCAGCTCCTTACACTATTTGTGATAAAGCATTATTCTTTTTTCTCTTTTTTATAGTGCTTCTGTAGCCTTTATAATATTTTTTTTTTTTTCTTGAAGTTGGAGTTCTTCTGTTGTCTCTAGTTCAGTAACTTCCAGCTGAGGATGGATACAGAGTTAGTTAAAATGTTAATGTTTAAAAGTCAAGAATTCTGAAGCTCTTGGAAGCAGCATTGAGTTAGTCTAAAGAATTTAACTTAAAACGTGTATGTGAGTGTGATATTGAGAAAAGAAATGAATGAAAAAGTGTATGTAGATAATACTTCTGATAAATGCTGTAGGATTTTAAAACTCTTTAAATCTGATTTTTCAGGACTCTCTTCACCGAGCTCAGGATTGTTGTTGAACACTTAATAACGAAGCCCTCGTGCCCTGTTTTTGTTAGAAGACTATGCCTCAGCGGCATTTCCTTTATAAGCAGATTGGCACCAACTGTTGCATAGCCAAATTCAGGCACTCGTGTTTTGTGAACATTATGAGCAGCTGGCATTTCTGCTGATGATTGGAAATTCCAGGTTTTACACTGATCTCACTCCAGGCTGTATAAAAATACATATATGCTTTTCTTGGAGATAATATGGAATTTAGCATATCAAAAACAAATAATAGAAACTTAAATTAACTGTGCTGTATTGTTAATTGATGAAAAAATTAGCTGCATCCTACCTAAACCATGCCCTGTCGTATAAGTTTGTTGTTTTGTTTTGTTTTTTTAAATCAAGGACTGTTTGAGATTGATTGAAACTTATTATAAAGAGATCTGTGCTCACTAGGTTTATGTTAGTTGGAACTATAGCTACTTTAGGATGTCTCCAGTGGATAGCAGTTGATACACATACCTATGCAGTACACTTTGGACAGTATTCTTCTGCTTATTAAATGTATCTGTAGAACTGTTTTTTCCAATTTACTATACTCAGTGTAGAAATCCAGCCCTCTTTGAAGTTAAGACAAGGGATTAAAATCTATCAAGCTGACAGAGATAACACTCCTTTCTGAAGGAGAGGCTATTTTTATTAATGATACTTAAAAATAACTCTTCCATGTTTCTACCTTGTGACATAATCTTACATTATGCTGTTGAAAGAAATACCAAGACTGATCACAGAAGACTGTGCAGTTTTCTTGTCATAACAAGTTGTTTTACCAAGCCAAACTGCTGACCTGTAGGATTTTCAGACTAAGATGCAATGCTTAAACTTTTAACCATGTCGCAAATGAACTAATCAATGTTATTGAAGTAACTTTTGCAGAGTAATTGCAGATTTGTTCTTGTGTCCACACAGGTGTGAGACCGCAGTAATTCAAGCATGTTAGCTTTTTAGAAAATGAATCTGTAGGTGGCTCTATATAGATTGTTATTCCTGTTTCTGAGACCCTTATTGTGATGGGAAATTTGCATAAAGAATTGCACCTGTTCAGGCAGCTTCTGAAACAAATGGGTGTAGGATTTCTTGGCATAAATCCATGTAATGACTGATCTGAAGCCAGTGTCATGACGACAGAAGTGAATATTAAATTAAGTGCATGAATTAATTACACTGATAATGCATTCACCCAGCAGCTGAAGGGTAGGTCATGGTAAAATAATACTATCTGTCTGAACACAATTTCTTTCCAGAAATTCAAGGCAAAATATTTGCCCAATTTTCTGTAGTTAGTGTTTGTATTCTAATTGCATAAAGTTAAAGGGCTTTCATTGGCCTTTTGTAAACTTCCATAGCACTGAACTTAATTGTTCTTCCATAGTCAGAGAAACCTTATGAGAAAATGTTTGAAGAATAGTCTTGAAGCAAAGTATTTTCCTGAAACTATTGAGTTATCTTGTTTGTGATATGGGTATCATTCCGACTTTCCAGTTGTATTAGTTTTTAGATCAGAGCCATATACTTATAAACTTATTTCATTTTTTTGCTCAACCTCTTGGTACTGATAAACCAGTTGGCAATTGAATATGATATTCTTTGACTACTTGTCTTGCTCTCTGAATGTGATTAGCTATTTACAGAATACTCGCACTCTGCAGAAGCAACTGCATGCAGTTAATCCTCTACAGCTGCTAAAGACTTGCAATGAGATTGATTATGTGTATATCCTGTAATTTGAGGATTTTATAAAAACTAAAATTTCTACTGCAATAAAAGAAGTGTTAAATGTAACTTGCTAGGCTCTTCAGGCTCATTTTCTCTCTTTAACACAACTTACTGATGCTTGAACCTGGAAGTTGAGCAGAATGCTGTCCTGTGTGTATGTGTACATGTTCTTATATTCCCACTGCTGCTTCTGAATTGGGATATAATGTCTTGTGCATTTCTAAATTATTTTATAGGGAATTTTTGCCTTCTAAAGTGCAAAAATTTATGACCCTTTCCTTCAAAATCTAACCCAAGAATAAGCATGTGGGTATTGGGATAATGGTATTTAATCAGAGAAAAAAATCCAGAGCTACTTATTATTGTTTCAGTTCCTCAGCACGATTCTAGCCCCTCTGTCGTGTTGCATGATGTGTTTTTTGAATGGTGACATCAGATTCTCTTCAGCTGTTTGCATCACTGTGATTTAAAAATGAATTTGGTCATCTCAGTTGATCCCTCACACTGGGAGTAGAAGGCAAATAAATCTGTAATTACTGTAAGCAAAATAACATATTCTAAGCAAATTTTTATGGTCTGACTGCTGTTAAGGGTGCATTCTACTGTTCCTTAATTGTATGATGTTACTAAATTAGAGATGAGTCTAAACTGGATCCAATGTAATGCAGCTGTAACTGAAGGTTGCTAAGTAGACATCCAACTCAATGAATGCAGAAGGATTAAAAGGAGTAAGTGAATGACAATGCTGGGAGTAAAGAGTTGGAAGACTGTGCTATGAAGTAGAACTTAGATGTGGATACTGAATTTATCTCTTTCTATTAAGGCTTGAAAATGGACCAAGAGAAGAAAATTTCATAGAAGGGATTTGGTTTGGCTAGTAGCATATTCTTGGCTTTGCTTGACAAATGAGCAGCTTGTGGCCTGGTAAAACTTACTTCTCTAACGTGCTGAGAAAACATGGAACAATGTTGTAAGAATAATGTTCAAGCCAAATAAATAGGGCAACTGACCTGTGCTCTGCATCAACTTTGATTTTTGCTGTAGCCTTTCAGCTGCCTAAGTAATAACATCAAGTTTGCTCAATGCTGGCAAAAACGTTCTATCCTTGAGCCTCCTTCCTCACCACAGTTTGTGACTGTTTGTATTCTAATTATGATTAGATTAAATGTAAAATGTTGGTTGTATCCTGATAGCTTGAGGGGTTTTTTTGGTGAAGAGAGCTGTGTGTTCATGCTGCTATGCTGTCAACAGCTAGCTGTCGTGCAGAGGCTGTGACAGAAGTCTGTGATTGTAGAGAAATTTTGTAACTGACCATAAAGTGCCTGCCAATCCCAAAATGAAGCAGAAGAGTTTTTGTATTACTGAAAGGTTTCCTACCTAATGTGATAACTGTTTCCACTGGTATAAATCATACTGCTCATTGCTTTTTGTTGTCTTACCTTTTGTAAGTAAAGTGCTGTTGCATAGATTCTGTGGGGAGACCAGCCCCTTGCTTTGTACAAGCTTTGTGTAGAAGTGATGTTCCAGTTTAACACTTGTCTGTTTTCATCTGTAGATAAAGTATCAGGAGCCATTGGGTCTGTTGGAGTAGCTAATGCCCGTTAGGATTTCTTACACACAGAGTAACTCACCAATACATCCATCCTCTCCTTTACTGCCTTTTATTTAATTTTATACATATATTGTAATTTCTGTGCTGTCAGTCTTATGTTTTGTTTCCTTCTTTGATGGGTGTTTAAGTGAAGCAATATCTGTTAATGTTTTAAGGATTTAAATAAAAATTATTATAATTATGAGCCACTATTTCTTCCAGCATTTTTGGAGCTGCTAACTATGGATGTGATAGTACTGTCCAAACAAATAAAATAACATAGCAAATTTTTTTGTACAGTCTGTGTTAGACCCTTTTATCATTAGGCACCTGTACTGCAACATTTGCTGTATAGATACTGTGTTTATTGAAGAGCACTTGCCTGAGTGGATATAAGAGTTCTGGCAGAGCAGGAAATAGAAAAAAGAGTTGGACAAGTGCTCAGATGAAACTGATTTGTTTCTACTCTACATATGACTTGTTAGTCCTGCTCCTAAAATTACTGAAACTGTGGTCTTAAGTACTGTAAAAGTACTATACCTTACATTGCTCAGATAGAAAGTGCTGTACCTTACAGTGCTGAGATTAAGGATAAAGAAGATGTGCTAAAACAACATGCTCTTTTGAAGTGGTGTCAAAATTTGATTTTCACATGCAATGGTAGGTGTGGCCGTTGTATCAACATCTCTGACAAAAATGCAACAGAGTAAGATCCCAAATGCTTAACATCCTAGATGGTAGTAGGGTATGCTAATCTGTTTTAATTGTCTATAATTTTTAATTGTTGTCGTACACCTATTTGTGGTTAAACTATACATGCACTGAAATTGGTTAGTGTATATTTGTATTGTAACTTCTATAGTGCTATAATTTTCTTAAAGTCACTGGAACAGTCAGGCTTTGCTGTTTTAAATTACCTTTTAAGGACAGAACCTTAAGCAATTCTTCATTTCAAGGATGGAAAGATATCAGTATGGATAATGTAATAGAATTTAATCTCGAATGTGGATTCAAAAAACTTTTTCATAAAAATCTCAGCATTTTTTAACTTCTCTGCAGAAGCCAGCTCTGTGATAATGGCAGATGTTGTGCAGGTAAGGGAGTTTCATTGCTTAGTTCTGTGCCATCCAGATGGTATAAACTTTTAAAATTAATTGAAAAATTCATCTTTTACTTGTATTCAAGGACTGAGGCACAAAATGCTAATGTAAGGGCTCAGAGGGGAAATATAGTTCTCCTGCATATTTGAGAAAATGTGAAGCCCTTTCAAGAAAATCTAATAAACATAATAATCGCAGGCTGCTGACACTAAGGAAAAAGCACCTCATTCACTCTTAGTTTTATGCAGCGATTTACTGGTCCCTACTGATTTTCAAATTGGATCACTGCAGTAAATTATCCATACCAGTACCTGTGAAAGAAAGCATTGGGATCCATATTTGTTCAGTGCTGTGCTTAAATCAGCAAGAATGACAAATTTGATGGTATGAAATTGGAAATACCAAGGGCTTCTCTCAGTGAATGAGCAAGTATCTCCATTTGTAATTTATTGTGAGCCTTTTTCACTGTATGTGCTTTGTATGTCAAATATTTATTTTGAAACAAATTAAATAGTTTTCTGTATTGATACCTATTGTTTTGTTGATGTTCTTGAAATCAAATTGTGTATTTTTTTAAATTTTAAATATTACCAGTGTGTGTTCCAAAACAGCACTTACTTAAGTTCAAATCTCTGAGTGAGTTTGAGTTACTGGCCAACAGCTTTGTGTTAAGTGTTCCAGGTGCATGTTGGGTGTTGGTTTTTTGTCTGTGTTTAGAATAGTGCATAATGCAGTGAGCTACTGCAGCACCTCATTTACTTTTTCTAGAGAAATGGGAAGATTAAGGTGTATATCAAAACACCAACAAAAAAAAGAGCTGATGCCTGCCTTTAATTCATTGGAACAATTCTGCTTTATGTCTGGCATAGGTAATTTCAAGTCCTAAAAAATTTACCTATGTGCCCAGTTTACTGCCATATTTTCAGTGCAGGTGTTAGCAGAGAAAGTTGTACACCTGTGTTTTGGCAAAAGTCCTGCCCTTTTAATTTTAAGATAGATTAGTTACTTTGTGAGTATGATTACATCCTTCTACCTAAGTAGGTGCCACTGCTGAACTGAGAATGAATTGTGGTTACTGCTGAATTACTTGGAAATTTTGTCCTGACAAAACAGATGTCTCCATACTACAATCCCTCTCAACATACTTTCTGCTGTAACAACTTCAGTTAGGTTCTGACTACACCACAATAAAAATAATTGTGAATCCTTTCAGTGGTAAAGTTTAAATTAAAGCCATGAATGAAAAGTTTTTTGTAATGATAGATGGAAATCTGAGGTAGACTTTCTGAATTTTCATATGTCTAGTGGCATTTTCGGTTGTGTAACTGTGTAATACAGAGAAATATTGAAGCCTTAGAAAACTGCAGGTACAGCAACAAGCATCAAGTCAGCATGCATGTGTTTGAGCATTCAATGGCTCTATTCACATTTCTAATTATCACAAATTTTTGAACATCACTCTGGAGCAGAGGTAAGACATTCAGTTGCATTAATATGTATGTACTGTGAATGGATGATGTGTATATATACTTACAGCAGTAAATAAATGACTGAATAAAATGTACTACTTGGAGGGTTTTTTCCCCTTTTTGGAAATGGTAATACACTTTGCACTTCATGATGAAACAGCCTCTTCCTGTCCTCTGGTGGCCTTCTCTCTTTGCAGAGTATTACACATTTGTAAGAGAAATAGTTGTTAAAGAAGATTCTTGCACTGCACAGGTGTTTCTAATATACTGCCTTTATGCACTCAAAAGTACTAGTTGAGCTTATTTCACATTCTTGTAATTCCTTTTTTTTTTCCTTGTGAGCAAAAGAATCAAGCTACTTTTATGCTGGTCCTTGCTTGGTTCATGAAAGAAATTTTAGGACAAATGGAGTAGCAAGAGACTGGAGCTGATGATGCAAGAAGCCTCCTCCAGTCCTGCGTTCTTATGTGTGTGTGTATATTACTGGAGAGAATGAGTAGTTGTTTCAGCATTTTATGTATTATGTACCTAGTATTGTTGTTAAGAATTTTAAGCTAGCTTTCTTGTTTTTGGATGAAGCTAAGTGCTGCTAACCTTAAGAGTTCTTTTTCCTTACTCAGAGGCTGGAAATTTTATTTGATTATATGATATTTCCATTTGAAATGAAATTGAATTCTTCTTTCATGTGGTAATTTTATTCCAAACCACTGACCTCTAGTGGCTGGTTTGCAACTATGAAGCTAAAAATTTTAGTAATGTAATGTGCTTCTCCTGAGTCTATTGGCTACAGGAAAGTAATTCTCCATTTAAATTTCTCAGGAGAATAATGCCTCTTCACAATTTATTTGTCCTTTGGCAATCACTACCTTCTGCTGGGGTTGAACTGCCTTGTTGAGGACTGCTGCCCCCAGTTTAAGAAACTGCGGGTGACTGCTGATATTCAGGTGAATGAACTCCATGTGAATAACTGAAAACACTTACCCGTGAGCTGGAAATGAAAATATTTACTTTTAGTTTGTGTAGATCTTTGACCCAATGACCATGAAATAGCTTTACAGACCTGCATGACTCAGGGTGGTGTTATGCAATCTTCTGAAGATTCACCATTCCGTGCTTCAGAGGAGTCGTTCTCCTTGTGCACCTGCCTACCACAAAATATTGTCTCTTTTTCTGTGAATTTAAATGGTTTGCCTGAAAAACTTAAGGGCTGTTTGGGATCACTGGACACTTTATGTATTCACACTTCTTTTGTACTATTGGTATGTAGCTGCTTTGTGTTAACTGTATATGTGTAGGATCATAAAAAGTACAAAAATCTAAAGTCTTTCCCTTTTTTCCCCTTGCTATGCTGTATGTGAGACCCACAAAGCAGGATATGATGGGAACCCTGAAGAGTAGTTTAAACTATATTAAGTCAATACCATCAGCTCTTCTGGTGGATCTGGGGACACTGCAAGTCTCCCTCCGCTGTATGAACTTGAAATATTTAATAAATTTCAGATTAAAAAATACTCAAATTGGCTTTATATTATTTCATTTTTCATACAAGGAACACTAAAATTCTTCATTTCTTATTAGCCTTTACATATCATGTATTTCTTGCTAGACAGTAATACTGGAAAATTTCATAATGATGGGCTGTTGTAGCTTGAATAATACAGTCAGTTACTGAGTTATTTTTAAATAAACAGGAAGGAGGAAAAAAGTTTTCAAAGGCCTATATTTCAATCCAGTCACCTGTCTTTCTTGGTCTGCAAGCAGTTCTATGTAAACGTTACAAGTGTCTCCATAAAACAGGTTCTAAATCTTAAAAGGTTTAACCATAGTCCCTGTTCTTCCTGAAGACCTGGTAAGGCAACTTAACCTTATATTTTTGTAGACAAGGTAATATGCTGTATAAAAAAGGGTTCTAGAGCTTTTGCAAAAGGAGGCCTGAGGAAATGACTGATACAGTAGCAAGTCTCCCCTCTCTTATGAACAACATACCAAGATCTTCACACAATTGGTCCCCTAGACAGAGGTTCAGAGCCACAAAAGCCCACATACAAGCATGGTATATAGAAATAATATTTATTATCAGTTTAGCATTTAGCAACTTGAATGCGAATGAGACTACTTTTTTTTTTTACTAGCTTGACTTTATGAAATACAGGCTTAAAGTAGCCAGTTTGAATGTCCTGAAATACCATATCATTTAGGATGTTTCTCTGTTCATTGCTAGTGATTGATAGCTAATGGTGGAGATGCTTATAAATAAGGTTGATATTTTTTCTTAGAATGCTGCAGTTGCATGCCAGGAGTCTTGGTAATTCATTATCAACTGCTTTATGTACTTGGCTATCCCATGCAGAATAGGCTGTTATTGATGCTCTTTTACTTGCTCTTTGTCTCCATCAGTTTTCAGTGTTTGCCAATATAAAGGGTCATGCACAGCAGCTGATTGTGTAAACCCTGGTTGGCCACCACACTGTTAGTATCTATTAATCTGTCTATGATATTCCAGTTTTATTATTTTCCTTCCTGTTTCATATTTACAATGCCAAAACCAGACAAAAGAAAATCACTTACTCAGATGGATAAAAAATACAAAACGTTAGTAGTTCCATTTGGTTTTAGAGAGTAAAGAATAAACCTAAATTTATCATCTCTTCTGGAGTATAGCAGTGATTCTTCAGGTACAAATGTTTCAAGAATTTCTATATGCTTTCAAACATCTTTATGTAGGGGAAAAAATAGGGAACTCTTAACTTCCTCTTTCTTCTTGTTTTTTACTGTTAGGCTCTTGCCAAAATAACAAGCAGCCAGCAAAACATATGTCAGCTGCATGTTAGACTCCAACTGGAACTGGTGAATTGACCTCACCTGTGCTACTTTACAACTTCCAGTCAATTTAGTATTCAACTCCAGTGCTGTACATCTGGTACTTAATGATACAGCATCTGTTGCAGTACTCCTGATTTATTTGGTATGGCTGCAGTTTTACTACTGGGAAGATGAGTGTTAATTATTCTGTGGAAGTGTTTTATTTCGATCTGCCTCCCCTGGGCTTCTACGAAAACTTGTTTTGGCAATGCTGCTCACTAGGTGGCTGGTAAAGATGTGCCAGCAAACTTTGTTTTAAAATCTAATTGTGTATGTTAAAGACAGGCACCATAATAACTCTCCTCAGTGATCAAATGCTTTGTGGATTATCAGGTACATTAATTATCCAAATTCCCTGTCAAGCTAACTTCTGGTGAGCTCCCATGTTCCTCCCAGTGTGCAAATGAAGATCAGGAAGCCTGAGACATTTTCTCAGTCATGTAATCCAGTATCAAGGCTATACTGGAAAAAATCTTTTATAAAAAAGAGTGTAATACAGTGCCAGCGGGACTGATTACAGGCGTGGTCCTGAGCCAGGCTGTAGGTGAGCAGGGCAGGAGGTGTCACATCTAGGCACAGGCAGCCCTTACAACCCTGGAGCACAGGATCAACCACGTGGCACTTTCTCTGGAGGACGACATCATTTTGAATCCTACTTTATCAACACTGATCTGGGAAGTGCATTTTCGGGGATGGCTTAGGTTAGGGGAGCACATTTTCATATAGAAATCATGCAAACAGATTTAGTGTACGTGCTTTAGTGCTATCAATGTCCAGGGAAAGACAATGAAGCTGGTGAAGGGTATGGACCACAAGTCTTGTGGGGGGTTTTTGAGGGAGCTGGGGGTATTTATCCTGGAGAAATGGAGGTTCAGAGACCTTATCATGCTCTACAACTGCCTGAAAGGAGGCTGTAACCAGGTNGGGCCGCCGCACCGCGCCGGCCGGGGCTCGTACGGAGCTGTGACGGAGCTCTGCGTTTGCCTGGGGCACAGCGAGCTGCCGGCGCTCGCAGGCGGTGGTGGCAGCCGGGGTCCCTCCCGGGGCGGTAGCACCGCTCCANAAGGAGGCTGTAACCAGGTGGGGGTCGGCCTCTTCTCCCAAGTAACAAGTGACAGGACGAGAAGACAGTCTGAAGGTGCGCCAGGGGAAGCTTAGTTTGGACATCAGGAAGAATTTTTTATTGGTCAAAGACATTGGAATGGGCTGTCCACGGAGGTGGTGGAGCCACCGTCCCTGGAGGTGTTTAAGGAAATACTGTCTGTAGCTCTTAGTGCCATGGTCTAGTCGACAAGGTGGTGTTCGGTCATAGGTTGAACTCGATGATCTCGGACGTCTTTTCAACCTAATTATTTCTGTGACCCTATTAAAAAGTTCTCTAATGTGTTTTCACCTGCGCTAAGAAATTTAATGCATGTACGTTTGTTCCACGTACCACTACGTGTTGCCCCTCCACCAGGCACAGTAACAGAGCAGGGACGGCCCCCGANAAAGAAGGAAAACTTGCAAGTGTTTTGCGAGTGCAGTGAGAGGCTGGGTGTCCTCGGCCGCGCTGTGCCAGCCCCGTCTGACGTAAAGCGGGCGCGTCGTGCCCGTGCCGGGGCCGAAGTTTGCTGTAATTACATAAAATATAGCGCGGTCTTTCAGGGTTTGCGTTGGTCCTAGGAGGGAGCTCTGGCTTTTCCTTTAGGCCACAGATCTCATGGAATTTGAATTCTGAGCAGTTTTGCCCCTTTTCGTGTAGTCATGGTTAAATTGCAGCACATGTTCTTTTTCTTTAACGTGTGCATGAATTAGTAGGAAAAATGCCCTCTATATGTGCTGATTAAGTTTCCTTTTTTCAACTGCTCCGGTATCACCAAAGCTTAGGAAACAACATTGCTCATCTTGTGCCATGTATTTTAGCGTTTTATAAACACGTAATGTTTTATAAATTGGTAATCAGTAAGTTCAGTGAACTGCGTTGAGTTCAGTATTAAGGGCTTTTGTCACATTGCGACAACTGTCAGTAAGAGCTGTCCTTTTTTGGGGAAATTTTTTCTTCCGTATGGTTCAGGTCAGTGCATGTAGACGTGCAGGTGTGCACGTCCACCAAAAAAAAAAAAGAAAAGCTGTTGAGACTTTTGCAGAATGGGACAGTTCTGCGAAATATTATCTTTTTTTGGTGAGAGCTGCATTATTCATAGTTAAGTGGTCATGCTTTGTATGACTTCATTTACTGGCACATCCTACTTATTTTAAAAAATGTGTATATTTTTTAGTGAGTGCTTTCCAAAGCAGCCAGTTTCCCAGCTGCGTTTATGGTTGGAGGTCGTATTTACCCTCTCTACGAAAATGTTGTGGTCCCTAAACGAAACTGATTGCTAATACAGGTTGGTCTGTCCTGCAACTCTGCTTTTGGCTAATGTTTTGAAATGGAAGATTGCCTACCCACGGTGGTTTCTCAATAGACTTTTTGCATATTTATCTTTTAATTTGTCTGTTGTGAATGCTGCAAAATTTAAGGCACTTCCCTATAGAATGTTTTGTACAATGTTGTGTGCTTTTCTACATGATTTCTGTAGCAGCAGTATAATTTATACAAAGTTCAGTTTTTCTTCCTTGGTAAACTGTGATTTGTACAGAGTGTGCACAGAGTGAAGTGAAATGGCAACACCGGCTAATAGTTTTGTAGTAGTCTATATTTGTTCTTTTATCAATATATGGTTTTTAAAGACTTTGAGGCAGTATGACTAGAATGAGACAATGTATCAGAAAGCCGATCTTGTCAAATAGCTTTGGTTTTGGTTTTGGTTTTTTTTTTAACCCCTAAGATCATGCAGAGGTCTCTGGGAAAAATGCATACTGGAATGTGGGAAAATCCTCCGAATGTTAGAATGAAATTTAAAAGTGATGTTTGAAGGGAAGTAGTCAAAGCATGCTACGTACTCTCATTTTGTAGTTCATAAATGTGGGTAAAATAAGCACGGGGTCGATACTTACAAGTTGACTTTCCATAACTTATGCTGCCAGAGCAGGACTGCTTTCCCTTCTTTTTCCTTCCAAAATGGCTGCCTGAAACAGCTTTTTTTTTCTTTCCCTTGTTAGGATGGCAAGTTTCAATGAAAAGCGGGAGCCTGTCTTACATTCTACCATGTCATCGCCTACCTGTGCAGTTGATGAGTCAAGTGAGAGTTTATACCTCCAATGGTCAGAAGAAAGATCTTGGATCAGAAGATACAAATGGATCAGCCCATGGAGAAACCCTGCATAAAGTTGAAACAGGTAGTACTAAGCTACAATAAAGAGTATTTGTAAAAATGTGAAAGCTTAATAGATTTACTGATAATGTTTTTTGTTTTTTTTTTCAATTGGATGATATTACGATTGCAGAATTCTTGGTATTTTTGGTTGTGAGCATAGGAAATTGAAATGCATAAGCAGGGAGGAATGCTGAAATTTATTTCTCTTTCATTCTGATAATCTAAGGGTTTAAGTTTAGAGTAATCAAATTTAAAGTGTTGATGGAAAAAAATGTGGATGTTGAAAGGGATTAAGTTATTTAAGGGATAAGAAATGGAATGTATTATTCATCTTTCACCACTTTGGTTGAAAATTTGAAATTTTTTGATAGTATTTCTGGTGTGTTGTGTTAAAGGAATTAATGATAAAGATTGAATGAGTGCCACTATTGAGCATTGTGGCATCTCAAGGCCAGGCTATAAATGACCGGTAAAGAAGGTTGAGCTGTTTCATCTGCTGGAGCTTTCTAATCTGACAGTTGTTAGAACTGCAGCATTCCCATTAAACATTTGATACAGAGTGCATAACCTGACCCTCCCTGCTGTTCAATTGTTGATCTTGTGCTTGTTAGGCTCTTGTGAAATTCAGAACTATCTTGTCCTTGCTCCATCGTAACATCCTCTATTTTTGATATGTATTAACTGTGGGACTGCACAGATACAGGCTTGGACGACTGTGCTGAAGAGATAACAGATGCTTTTCCAAATGAAAGCTCTCTTTCTTTCTGCTTTTGTCTACAATGGGGTGGTCTTCTAAAGACAATTTTCTTTTCCTCCTCTGGATAGCAGATATTTGTTCCTTCTTTAGTAACTTGTAAATTCCTGGGGCTTGCAACAGTCTTTAAAAGCTAGTAACTGTAGCCAGCTAAGAGGATTACATTCTGATGTTTGGAAGTACAAAAGTGACTCTCAAGCATTGTTCAGTCTTGAAAATTCTACCAAATCAACCTCTGCTTGTCTGAAAAACAGTGATTGTGAATGGAAGTATTCTGTATCCTTTTTCCTCAATGATGCACTGTGATTTTGTTCTGACTCTAAGCCAAGGCAGTAAACTTTGAAACGTTACTTGATGTACACAGATCTCTGTGCGTGGCTGTAATCTTAGTATTTTTGTGTCTTTTCACCACCCCCAAAGTCTTGTGACCCAGTCTTTTTGTTAAATAGTGTTTGTGATATGTCTTTTGATGATATAAATGGTTGTGCATGCTTTTAGAAAAGAAGCTGCTACTTAGTTTTTGCAAAGCACTTTTAGAGGAAGTTTTTTATCATGAATATTAATAGATCAGCTGCTTGATATTTAAACCAGGTAAGAAAAGAAAAGAACAACAAAGGGATTTTGTTTCTTTTATTTTCAAGTGAAAGGGATGACTGTTTAAGGAATGCTACTTAGTTATGGTACAACCTTGTTTGCTGTGTAGTAACATCAACTTCATAATTTTTAAGTGTTATTTTTCCAAGAAAGTGTCTTCAGATTATTATAAGCTGTAGTTCTCAGTTGCTTTTAGGGCATTAACTAATTGCCTGATTGAAACATAGTTATGCAGCTTCAAGAGAATCTGATCTTTAAATAATTTAAGTACCGTATTAGGCTAAGGAGTACCTCATTACTTAACACTAACCTGCTAAAAAAAGTCTTAATTTTTTTTTTAATATATCACTTTCAATAAGGTCATTTTTAATTTTGTGAGTGATTATGAATGTGTGGTAAACCTCCAATGTTATGGAGTGGTAGGGCACAAAAGAGTGGATATGTTGGTTTGGCATGTTAGAACCGTAAGGTTTTTGTTCTGAAAGGTATGTTGAGACATAGGAGACAAGGATGCAATATTTGTTTGAATTTTCAAGTAGTATTTCTGGTTTTTAAGTAGAAATCTCACTAAAATTACTGGAATTTATTGTTTTCCAAATATTAAGATTCATTTCACTATTGTAAATTTTATTTTGTTGGTTTTTCTAATAGAATCATATCCTCAAGTTTCAAAACCAGCTAAAAGACTATGTTTTCATTCCAGCTCCAACTTGTTACATATGAGTTGCGAATTTTAGTTTAAATATTCTGTGTTTTAATGAGCTAACTTTTTGTAAATGAAGAAGCTTCCATCCCTTAAAACTGAATCCCAGCTTGGAAGCCCTGAAACACTCTGATACATAGCAGCCATAAGCCATAGAGAATTAATTATATTAACTAACCTAAAGTTTTGCATAAAACTTGTCCCAAACCACAAATGCACTGTTAAAATATTTTTTTTTAAAGTCGGGGTGCTTTATGAAATATGTGGCAAATTGACGTTCTTCTGCAGACTGCTAGGAGTTTATTGATCAATGCTATATTAAATATTTACTCTTTTTTTGTTTGTTTCCGTCGTTTGACAGTTTTAAATGTTGGAAATCTGGCAAATACATTTTCTCATTGTCATGGTGCAATGCAATATTAAGATATATTCTAATGCTATGTCAGTCAAACTCTTTCCTAAAAAGAAAAGAAGGTGCTTCCATATTTACAATGAACTTGAATTTTATTTTACAGGACAAGATACAGCCAATGCAGGCCAAAAGCAGTCTTCACCTAAACAGCCAATCCAAGTAAAAGGTAAAGAAATGCTTAATGTGTTGGAACTTTACTGCTGTTTGCTACTAGTCAAAAAAAAAAAAAAAAAAAAAAGTGTGAGGAAACTGTGGCTCCTCTGCAATTGTGTAAGCAAGTTATGTGAGTAGCATTTTAAAACACACTTGTGTGCCAACTTTGTTTGGTACTGTTTGTTTGAAAATGACTCCTAAAAAATCAAACACAGTGGTATTCCTTCTAATTACTCACTCGTCTGTGTTTGTTTGTAATTTTCATTTAAGTTGCAGAGTTCATCAGGAAAAGACTTGATTTGTTTTTTCATGTGTTGTTGCAGTCTGTCCCAGTTGTGTGTTTTTAGGCATGTCCATTCCCTCTCAGACTTAATGTGGCTAAGCTGAGTTCTTGATCTTTCCTGTTCCTTGTTCTAGGTCTTCCTCTGTTCTTTCTTATTACTGAGTTAATCTAATCATTGTTGCTTCTAAATATATTTTGACCACATGAACTGCCTAATCTGAGTTCTGTAAAATTCCCATTTGTATGTAGTAATGTGGTGGGCATGAACTGGCTGTACACCAGGTGCCCACCCAA
>VXBB01006885.1:167260-228565 GCA_013399915.1 Illadopsis cleaveri
GCAGCTTGTGCTGGGAGTGTAAATTTTGGGATTAAATTTCTTATATTTTCTTATCGCATGACTTCTGATTTCCATTTAGGGAGGCTAATTCATAAAGCCTCTTGTTTAGTGTATGTGCACATTATCAGTGACATACAGATCATTCATTGGATGTTTTACTACTTAGTGTTTAGACTTCTAGATGTGAAAACCAGGAGATTTCAATAGCCTTCTAGAGATCACTTGCTTCATGTTGTCTGTCTGTTCTGTTTGTAGTAGACAACTTCACTTTTTTTTGTACAACAAATTAATAATATTGAAATTGTGGATCATAAAAGTCAAATTAGAACAATATGATCCTTTTCCTTCACTAAACTCTTTGTCCACTTTCCTTAGTGATTTAGACCAGCTGAGAAAAATAAAACGACGAAGTCCCCATGATGACACTGAGACCTTCACGGTGTACCTGAGATCGGATGTAGAGGCAAAGTAAGAACATTTAAAAAGGATAATGTGAGAGAGAAAAAAGAGTTTTAAAAGTCAGGTTTGCAATGTGAAAGGGCAGTAATGTTTTTCATTTTCTATCTNCGACGTAAAGAGGCAGAGATCAAGTACAGAGAAAGTGAGTATAGAGTTTTCAAATACCTTGAAATGTAGCAAGAAGGTATGATTGTTAGAAATCCACAAGATAGTGTTACTTTATTGAAAACATGTAAATTTGGAACTAGCAATTGCTGACCAGGTTTTATGGCATAATCTTAGAGTAAAAAGTTACTGTCCATGCAGATACAGTCTGTTACTATCTTGCAATTCATCATCTTTGTGATACAGCAAGAACATACATTCAGTGGAGATCTAGAGTCATAGTCTTTGGGGGAGGGCTTTCAATATTTAGATGACAATTTATGTTTTCAATGCTTTTGCATTTTTTCTAATTGAGAATTTTGAAAGAGTTAAAACTGATCTAATCTTTATACCATGCAGCATAATTATTTCCTCTGAAAAGAATTCAGCGTGTTGCCTTTGTGTTTCAGAAGGGGAGGAGTATCCCCAAAAAGTACCCCATTTTTTTGTGTAATATTATTTTTGTTATCCTTGCTGGTATTATCAATAACATGTACAGCTAAATCAGTAGTTTGTAATGTATTTGGATGTCTAGTCAGTTAAAATCACACAGGAGGCAATACTGCTTCAAGATACTTAGTCCAGTTGTCTACCTTAAAAAGAGGTCATTTTTTTTGAAACTGTTGTGCCACTTGAGCACCCTTCTGTCACAGAAAGCTAGAACTGCAGACATATGTTAAGGTATCTGTAAATATACTGAAAGTGCAGTCAGGAGCCTCAAAATTTCTACTGACCTAAAGAATAATTTTTGGATATAAATAAAATGCTTGAATTTGCAGAAGTATATTTTGAGGTTTTCCCTCTGTGCATTGTCATTTGTTGGTAGAAATGGTTACAGTGTTTAGGATCATAACAGATTGTATTTGGCATTTTGCATGAGTGTATAACAACATGTGTTTCTGACTAACAACATCAAGTGAGGAATTTTTTCACAGATAGCTCATCTAACTCTAGTTAGAAGTTGGCTGTTGCATAAAAAAGTAGACTTCAATTCCTGAAACTACTGGTTACTAGTACATATTCATGATGTGAATTTTGTACTGCAGATCTGTTTCGAAACCAAAGGCTGTTGTGGGAGTACAAGGAGTTCTTTGGAAATACTAAGGTAAGGACATTTTCAAGTGTTTGGGTAGAAAAGTGTTGTGAAATGTGTTATGACACCTTTTGAAGGAAAATTTATGTTACTGAATATTACTGGAAGATTTTTTTTTTGCCCTGTAATGTACCAGATCTATTTCTAATTGTTATGCAGTAGTAAATGTTATGATGACAGCATGAATAGGTTTCTACTGTGGCAGTGTAATCCACCAGTAAGAGGTTTTTTTTCAGTTACCTTCTTATCAAAATTGCAGCTGTACTCATGATATTGAGTATAAACTATTACTGTATGTAGTGAATATATTGTTAATTAAAAACACCTAAGTAAGTTTCTTTCAGAAAAAAGACCCCAGAAGATGAATGCTTTTGTCTATGCACTGCTGGCCCTTCCTCTGCTTAAGCAGATGCACACCCTAGTTTCAGATGCTTGGGTGTACAGAATGATTCCTTAGCAGGCTCTGGGCCTTATGGCTGCAGTGGCCTCTGCTGGAGACTTCACTGGATGTTTATCTTTTTAATAGCCAACCATTTTTAGAAATATGTAGGACCCAACTGCAGTTTGGCTGAGCATTCAGTAATAAATTAGTTGCCTTCAAGAACTTTTGCAATACAGGGTATTGCAAAGTTTTTTATTTAATAATTTGTGTGGTAGGTGTCTCATGAGATCAAGATTTAGGTATTAAATAATCTCTTATTTCTTTATGTAGCCACGCTCCAGTACAGCAGCTATGTTTTTCAAGGGACCAGGGAAGGTGGTAATGGTAGCTATTTGCATGTAAGTAAAAAAAAAAAAAAAAAAAAAAAAAAAGTTTTGTTTATGCAAGTAGAAAGCAATTTATTTATATTATCCTGGTAATAGGAAGAGTGTGTGTATTTAAAATAAAGATACCTGTGTCTGTAACTAAAGTTAATACATTTATCTGCTTATTGTAGATAGGAGAGAGTTTATGTGCGTACATTGATCAGTACATAGAGGTCAGTTATTGAATATATCTCTGATGAGAAAAGAGCAGTTCTTTTGGAGTTGATCAGACTATACAGTTTCTTAAAGTAAAAACTAAACTTTTGAAGGACCTAAAGAAGCAGGTATTTAAGTTGTCCTTTTTTTCTTGCTCCTTCTTGAGAGGAAGCTTTTCATACATTTTAAAGAGTCTTCGATATAACAAACAGAGAAGAATTCACTTTTCTCTGTATACTGTTATTTCTTTCCGATTGAAAAGGGGATGTTTTTGGAGTTTTTTACCTTTCACATGTTTCACAAGTTTGAATGAAACAAGTTAATGATCCTGATGTAAAGCAAATGATCACAGAGACTATCTGGCATGAAATAGGAGGAAGTGTGTTAAGTTTCTCTCAGGAATGAAGGCTAAAACTTACTTGCCATGAAATCTTACAGTTTCTAAATACATTTTGTTTTATAAAAGCATTTTTTTAAAGACACTATTGATATAACTGAGCATAGTAGAAAGAGGAAAATACTTTTTTTTGGCCCAGGAAACAAAAACATTTGGAGCAGGAAGTAACTCTTCAAGCTTTTGCAAAAATATATTCTTTTATTTGGGTAAGAAAAATACAGAGCTTATTTGATGAAAACCTCCCTCTTTACTGAATATTCTACTACTAACTGTTTAGCCTTCTAATTTTAAAACATGTAAGAATTTTTAGCATGGATGTTTCTAATGGAAGTAAAAGACCTGGGAGTGTTCTGGTCATTTCCACCTCCTTCTGTTTCTTGCACTCCTACAGAGAAAGCAGGCCTTTCCTCCTGCTTTGTAGATTGTGCATTGCTGTAAACATCGCATTCTTTTCATAAATAGCTTTTGATTATTGGGTATTTTTATATATGAATGCCTGCCAGGAGAAGTTTGTAGAGACAGTTATGGTGCTCAGTCATCTTTTTGTGCAGCTGTTTCAGAAGTTCAAACTACTCTTGGAACTCAAATATCTGATGGCTTTTCAGAGATTTAAGTCAAGGCCACCATCAGTGCTCCTTTGTTTGTGGTCTTTTTAATGGCTTTTGGCTTTGTATCAAGGAGGAACAATCTGTCTTAACTTTTCCAGTTAGAATTATTTGGTAGACTTTTAACAAACTCCAGGCTTCCCTCATGAGGGTGAAATGTGGTTCAGTCAAAAGCAGAGTTGTTCTATGAATGCGTGTGTGAGGGTATAGACTGGCTGCGCTGGAACACTCTGTGTTAACAGCTTTGGTTTGTGTTCTGTTAAGATTTCCTGCTTTTGGGTCCATGCCGATAGGAATAACGTAGCTAAATTAGTCAGTTCAGTCCAGTATAATCGAGGAAATACTTTCTGAAATGGTGGTCACTGATGAAAAAATGGAACTTTGTTTCCAACCAAATCAGAGCATATTAGCTGCCTTCTCAGAATCTGCTGGTTATGCTTCCTCTAACTTGAATACGATTTCTGGCACATGTTAAAATATGCTGCTAAAAGATGTTGTTAATAGTTTCTTATAACACTTAATTTATTTAGATACTTTAAAAAATGGGCAATAAATGAAAGTCATGTTAAAAAAGATAGAGGATGATATTATAACTCTGGTCTGATTTTCTGTGCAATATGTTTGTCGTAGTTAACCTACTGATTCTGATAATGTTTGAAGTGAGAATGTAGATTTAGACTTTGGTGTTAATAGTTACCTTTGGGCAGCATAAGACAATGTTTATTCCAGTAAACCTGTAGCTGTAAAAATATTTTCACAATTCACACTGAAAATCTTAATGGAGAAGTTCCATAGATAATTTTTACTGGGTAATCTAGTGACAGCCTTGTCTTCCTGTCTGATATCTCACATTTGTATCCTACTGAGAATGACTCAGACTAAGGTTGAAGTAGGGAACCTTTGCACTGCAGTATTGGGTGAGGATGTGTAGGAGGCAAAGGATTAAAAAATAGAAAAGGAAGTTGTTAAGGCTTGTATTCTCCCACTAGTCAAAAATTAATTGTTCTGACTAGTGAGTGTGATGGTAATTTTCAGGAAGTATAACTTATTTGGGACTGCTTAGAAGTTAATGATTTCTGAAAAATAAACTGTGTATCTTTATCAAGTTTAGCTGAAAGGACTCCTTTCACAGTAAGCATGCATAAAATCTCTATGAATTATATGTCTGCACAGCTCTCTAATTATTAAACTGATGTTTGCGTTTACACCTTTCTGGCAGATAACTCATGATTGTACAGCATTTCTGGTTTTGCTGAAAATATTAAACATCACATATTTTGCAAACATTCTGTTATTTCTTATCTTTGTTTTCAGAAATGGCTTGAATTTTTTCTTTAAGCTACTTGCCTGGGTTTACACGGGTTCTGCAAGTATGTTTTCAGAAGCCATACATTCTTTAGCAGACACATGTAACCAGGTAAGTATTTTTTCCATTCTGCTCAAATTAGTACTTTTAATAAAACTGGGAATAAAGACAGATACTTACACTAGTTGTAGTGCACTTGAATTAAGAAAAAAAATAGGACTCTTCTTAATTTGTATTAATGTAAAAATGAGAAGTCAGAATGTAGATTTTGAAGTTTTTTAGAAATAAGTTGAAAGAGTGGAGTTGCAGTAAGAACTGTACAGCTATTTCATGGATCATGAGTGGTACTTGAAATGAAAATGATTTTGGTTAATATTTTGGTTAAATGTTAACATGAAATGCTTCTGTCAGTTATTGTAATATGACAGACTGTTACTTATTCATCTCTAGGTAGAATAGTGATGAGAATTTGAGCATCTTGGTTTGTTTTTCTGTTCCTAGATTACCTATCAGCCTCTCACAGCACAAATAGCCACATATGTGGCGCATTTGCCTTGAGAAGTGGATGGCAGGCTCAGAACTGGACATGTAATACTAATTTGCAGGGATAAACTTGTCTTTTCCACTCTTTTCTATAGTGTGCTTGAAGCATATGTTATGAGACCTTGAAGTGATATTGCAAGGCTTTGGGGGAAAAAAAATCAACCCTTAAGGAAAGAGTTGAAGGAAAGGCTCCTGCAGCTCAAGCAAGTGGAGTCCTTGGGTAGCTTGTAACTCATAAAATGCAACAGTCTTCTGTTCCTCCAAATTTGAGGAATCTGTGGAACCTTAGAGCAGACTGAATAGCTTGAAAAGTCTATTAACTTAGTTTTGGAAAGCTTTTTGCTTGAGTTGGACCCAGTACGCTTCTCTGTCCAGAAAGACTGAGTTGACAACTCACATTTTGTTTGATGGTTTCACCCAACCTTTCAGCTGTTTCACACGTAAAGTGAAGACAGGGGTGCTCCTAATTCAACCAATAATACTTAAATTTATGGGGAGACCAGCCTTAAAGTGTGTGTGATTTTTCACTTTGCCAAATGTGTCAATGTACAGGTGAACCAAGTTTGACAGTGGTATTATATTCATTGAAGAGCTATTATGTTCTTTAAATATCAAAGTTGAACATTCTGCTGAAATGTGGAGGGTTTGTTTTGTTTTTTCAAATAATTGAGTGTGTGGTTTTGGGAAAAACACAGGAGAAACCTTGCTACCTCAAAGCAGCTTGCTGCTGCTAAGACTAAAGTGTCTGCATTTTAATACTTGTTACTATATTTCATTATCCATAGTCTTAAACAAAACATATGCTTTGAAAAATTCATGTCTAGATTTATGACTTACTGCATCAACAACTTAATACCTGCCTAATTAAATATATACCAGATAGGCAATTTAGATAGCAAGAGGTTATTTCTTCCTTCAAAATATGCTGAAAAGTTGCAGTGTAAGGTTACTACTTTAAATGTTGTCATCACCATACTACACCACAGTCTCAGTATAATTTCTCTTCAAGAGGGATTTATTTAAATAGCTTTGTTCCCTGAGCAACTTAATTCCTTCACGCTGAAGCACAGCAACAACACTTCTGATTGCATGTAATGTTCATTTGCAGTTGCAATTCTAAAATCATAATTAACAGTAATTATATATACACACACACACCATATAATTGCATATATGTTATATATGTAGGTATAACTAACAATTTTTTGGGAGTGGTAGATGACAAATTTTGAGGATTATATTCTCTAATAAGATATCAGTAGCAAAGCATACATGCAGTTCAACAAATTACATCTGCCTTTACCTTTCAAGTTCAGTTGATACTGAATGTTTCTAATTTTTTTTTTTTAACCTCTTGTCTTAAATAGGCCTTGCTAGCTTTGGGCATCAGTCAGTCTGCAAGGACACCTGACCCTAGTCATCCGTAAGCTTTTTGAGTAAATAAAAATTTTGGTAACTATATATAGGAGTAAGATCAGTTCTTGTTTGTGCATCACCTTGTTCTTTTTCATTTGGTGTTTTGTGTCATTGCTGAAATGTATTGTTTCTGGTTTTACAACAGATAAGATAAGGGTTTTCTTTCAAGCTCCAAGAGTTGCAGTTTCAGTGGCTTGATGCATGTGTTGTTTTTTGTGTTGTGGTTTTTTTTGTAGGGTTTTTTTTTTTTTTTGTGGTACACTTTTGCTGTGTTTTATTTTAATTGATGTTATTTCTCCCAAGATTTTCTGTGTTCTTCTGCCTCTTCTAACTAGTAGAGCTACTTTTTGAACACTGTTCATGTGAATCACTGGATTTTTAAAAAAAAAAAAAAAATTACTGCCCTCTTCCTTTTTTCAAAAAAGGTGCTTTTATGCAAGCTAGTTACTTATGTGTTTTACATAAACTGCTCTTTGTTTGTATCTGGTAATTGGGATATTACTTAGTAAGTTCTTACAAGTTCATGAAAGTTATAAGCTGCACTCTCCATGATATTTTCTTGGTGTTGATCTGTTTTACTCCTCATATGTTTGGACAAGTCATTCATTCTTTAAGCACTGGTTCAAAAATACGTCTAATTTATGGAATTAGTTATGCTTTTTTTCATTAACAGCATCATTGAAATTCGAAAAATTTAAATCTTAAATTTGTGCAAATATTCGTCATATCTCATTTTTCCCTCTCTCTTCTTTCCCTTCTTCCTCAGTATAGAAAAAAGAAACACACTGTTTGTAGATGGAGTAAAAACCAAAAAAGGAATAAACACAAACTTTTAATATTGCTTTAATTCCTCCACTACACTTAAAAAAAGTGCAAGTGTCGAATGTCTGTAATAAGCTCAACTACTGAGAGATGTATAAATTTTATTCCCTTTAAATTAGCTTTGATAATTATGTAGAGTGGCTACTCACAAAACTGGAGTCCTCATTTAGAAGTAGCATTTCACTAAAATCTAAAAGTGACATGGATGTTGTTTATTTTGGGTTTTTTTTCAGTTGTAAAATAAAATCCTTGGTCATTGTACAGGAGCTAATAACAACTGTTTAAAAACAAGTTAGAAAAATATTTATGCTTGATGTCCTTGCATGTATTAGATATACTTTTTCAAGTAGGGTTTTTTTCCCCTTGGATTAGATTGGATTTAGCAGCTTTGTCTTAAATAGATGCCAGGTCATATGATGATAATTTAAGACATGTAAAAATTAATGGCAAACATTGAGATATGTTTGTAGAGATGCAGAATCTTATATTCCTAGAATAATTTTCTTTCCTTTCTTCTAGGTATGGTTTCACAAATATGCGCTATATTGCCTCCCTGATCAGTGGAGTAGGCATTTTCATGATGGGTGCAGGACTTTCTTGGTATCATGGGATCATGGGTTTACTCCACCCTCATCCTGTAGAATCTCTTCTGTGGGTAAGCTAATCTTGTTTGGTATTGTATTTAACACCAGTAACTTGTTAAAAAATAGTGGCATAATCTGAAATTCACTTCCCGAGTCGGTTTGAATCCCAACACAATTAACTCAAACCATTCTTAATGAAAGTGTGTTTTAAGAAAAAAAAATCTTTAAACTGTAGTTGATCTTGCAGCAAAATGAGCTGTTTTCCCAACCCTGCATCTTCCTTTCATATCCCCGCCTCCAAGAAATCCTCCTTTCCTGTGTTGGAGTATATTGCATGATTCAATTATTGTTGATTCCTTCTGTTTAGGGACAATTACATGGCGCAGTGGGTAATGTGATTCTGGAATGCTATGTTTGGATGGCCTGTAGTGAAGAGATCTGTAGAAATATGCATATAATATAGTATTGTATCTGATTCCTTTTTTTTTTCCATTCAGGCATACTGCATTTTAGCAGGGTCATTGGTGTCTGAAGGAGGTATGCAGTTTCAAGTTTCTATTTAAGTATTTTTTAATCTCTTAAGATTACAATGTCAGTAATTACAGTAATAATTGATCCTTGCTTAGACAGTGAAGTTTTAAACTCTGTTGCAAATGCTTGTAAACAAACAAAAAGAAACATGTGAAAACTTTTCTTTTTAATATATGTCTATATAATAAGAAGTTGAAGAACACATATTTTGGAAAGTAGATATGGGTTAACTTTTTGGTATTAAACTGTCAATGAATATAACTGTTCTGATTTGTATGGGACACATGCTTGTAGAAAAGAAAGCAACTGTACTTCAAAGTACCAGTAATCAGAGCTTTCTTGATGATCTGTTGCTATATTATAAGGAAAAGTTCCCTCTTTTCAAAATGAAAATAAGTCCTTTTGCCTCTAGCAATTTTCAGCAGCAACTTTGTTGTTTCAGCCACCCTGCTTGTTGCTATAAATGAAATTCGGAGGAGTGCTCGAGCCAAGGGTCTTTCATTTTATCAATATGGTATGTATTATTATAGCAGTAAGGTATGTGGTTATTTAAAACACAATCTGTTCACTAGTATTTGCATAATGGTAAGAACAATTTTCTGTTTTCCCTTTTCCTTTCCCCTTTATTGATCTGTTTTCTATTCTACTAACAAATAACATTTTACAAATTCAGTGAAAACTGTTGATTTAAGAGCGCTACTTAAATACTTGGCTAAGTGCATGTATTTTTCAGGATGAATGCCCCTTTTAATTTTTCTAACATTTTTGAGAAGCTTCCATAATTTGGGCTTGTTCTGTGTATGTATAAATGCTTTCGAAAGTGTGAGCATATGCAAAAATTCAGTTTACACCTATGTAATTGCATAAATTGCTCTTTTAAATTGCTGCTGTTAGTATAGTTTAAGTACTGTGCATAACGTAGTAAAGCTAAGCTTTCAAAGCAATGTAACTTTTTTTTGTTGTATGTGCAGTTGTGCAGAGTCGTGATCCCAGTACCAATGTGGTGTTACTGGAGGATGCTGCAGCAGTTCTGAGTGTGGCTGTAGCTGCTACCTGTATGGGTCTGACTTCTTTAACAGGTAAAATTCTGCACAGAGGCAGGCAGAATGTGGATTTCTTCCCATCCATGATATGAACATTGAGCATTTAGCGTATACTGGTTGATTTAAATGTGTCTCTGCTCTTCATTTCTGATACTTGTACTCTGTAAGCAGATTTTTGAGCTATTTTGTCATACAAAGTTATTTTTTACTGAAGGTAAGATGATCTGTATGCCAAGTGGTTCAATGTATGTCTTTGCTGCATAGTTGAGTTTTCTAAAGGGGGATGATTACTTATCCATCCCTTTTCGTGTATTAATTTTTTTAAGATAATAAGTATTGGAATTTTGTTTCCTGTGGCTTCTAATGACTTAATTGCAAGTTTCATTTTTTATATAGAAGTAATTTTTAAATTTCATTTCTAGTTTCCTTCATCAGCTTAAAACCATTACTATTTCTATAGGTCTGAACATGGATAAGTGTTTGAAATCTATTAATAAGTACTGTATTCCAGAAATGGTTAATACTTGCAAATTTTTGAGTTACTGATAAAAGAACACTGGATTTTGTGCTGCTACCTATGTTTCAGTGTATGTAACTTTGTGTATAAATTTGTGTTTACTAACACAGAAACATGAGTAAACACAATGAGTAAACAAGAGTTTACTCATATATTAGTCCTGCAGGAGACAGGAGTGATCAAGGGATAGGAGGGACTTAAGGCTTTGTTTTATTGTAAATTGTTTTGTTCCAGCTTCATCATGTTTTTCAGTAGGAAAAAAATTGCACTAAAAAAAAAGTCAAATAAGTGACCAACTGAAAAAACCCCCACCAACCAAAAAAATCTCACCAAAAAGCAAAACCCAGAAAACCCCTCAAAACTATGTACTCTTCTCAGTGTGAAATTGGAATTCTCTGCTGTTCTGTGAAACTAATTTAATGTATCTTGTTTAGGAAACCCCTATTATGACAGTGTGGGGTCTTTAGGTGTTGGAACTTTGTTAGGAACTGTGTCAGCATTTCTAATCTACACTAACACTGAAGCCCTGCTGGGACGATCCATTGAACCTGAACAGCTGCAGCGCCTCACTGAGTTACTGGAAAGTGATCCTGTAGTAAGGTAAGAAACTTTACAGCTCAGTCTCTGCTATAAACAACAAAAAGCAAGAAAATAACATTTAATGAGAGAAATCTGGTGAGATTATTTTTAGTGTGGAATCTTCTGTATTGGGATTCTAGCATCTTTATTATTGCTAACTTCTATTTCTGTGCTAAAACTTTCATTAAAAGAATACTTGTACCTCTCGGGTGTTCAACAGCTGAAATAGCATTGCAGATACCTTCTAACAGTCACATTAATTACAGGAATTGACAATGACCTAATGAGAAAGCCATCAGAAACTTAAAACTATTTTCAAATTCATGACATGCAAGCACTTAAATGATACTGTTATGTTGCTTGAATAGTTTATTAGCACTTAAATATTTAAATTCTATTGCTGTTAATATTCAGTGTGTGGAATTCTGTAGCAGTTGGCAGGACATGGTGCAGTAGCATTATGATGCAATGGATTCTTCATGTTACATGCTTATAAAATTAACTCATTGCTTATTTCTCCTTAGCAAGTCTGCAATTTGTAGTAAACTTACAGCTCATTGAAATTCTAAAATCTTTCTTAAATGCTTTTCAATGAGCTCTTTTAGCTTTACCCTATTAACCTTGATTTAGAAGCAAACTTCTTTTTGTTTTCTTTTAAATCCTTATTTAGGAATATATTTCTGTGTAAATCAGCCAAAATATTGTGGTGCTTTTTTTATTTGTAGTTATTTTTGAGCTGTGGAGGGAAAAACCCCAAGCCCATTAGTTAAAACGAGAGTACTTGAAAGAAACTGAGTGCTGCATCATCACAGTTCCAAGCAAGAGGTCTGGATGACATGCCCTTCATTCCAGAAACTAAACAAGAATCCTATTTGGAATAGAAATCTCTTAGAATTTTCACATGTCAGTAGAATAAGTGTTTGTGGTGGCCCTGGCTTAGTCTGAATGGTGAAGGATGTGCCAACAGTGCTGTGTTAGAGTAGGTGAGTTCACATGACTTCTGTGCGTGACTTCTGTAGTTCTTTTTTCCAAAGAGCACAGGTGGCTTTTGCTTGTCTCAGGCTGAAGTACTAAAATTTCTCCTAGGCCAAGTACCATTTTATATTGTATTCCATTTTATGGTGGTTCAAATGTCTCAACAGAGCAGACTTAGTTCATGTTCTTCTTGCTATAGACATTTTTTTTAAAACAAGAAGTACCTTAATTAAAAAAAAAGCATGACTAATAAAAGAAATAAAGACTTGTGAGAAACTGCATGTTTTTATTTTTTTGAGGTTAGAAGCTGAAACATGTTTAGGTGCTTATCATACCCTCTGTGTGCATTTTGTCTTCAGGTATCTCTTTCTTAGATCCATTTCATTACCAGCTTTGATTTCTTTCAGTGCCCAGTTTGTCTTTGAGTTCTTACAACAAGCCTGCTGTCTCTAGCTTGGTTAATGTACATCTATCTTCTAATAAGACACCTGGTCTTAATCGCAGTTCTCCACAAATGTATATTATCCTTGCTTGTTACTAGGTATAATTTGGGGGAAAAGCTGAAAACAAACAAACCAAAGGCTGAAATAAGGAAAAGAAAATGTAGCCACTGAAATGACATATTTCTTCAAAGGGCTACCTATATATTTTCATCAACATAAGCTTTGGACTTCTAGGAGTGTCAGCAATGTGTAGTAGTGTGTTGTACTCTCATACCCTTCTGACACCAAATGTAAAAGAAAAAGCTCCTGATAACTGGCCTGCTTCTAAAGCTGTGACTAATATTTGCTTTTTTATTTCAACCTTTCAGGGTTTTCAGTTCTTAGTGTGATGGTTTTTGTAGCTGCTGCTCCCTTATTCTTTCAGGCATGGTTTGCAGTATTTCTTTTCAGATGTCTTTTGCCATATCAGAAGGAGATATATATATTAGGGAATCATTTAGTATTCATCCAAAAGTATTTTAGATCCAAATTGACAAAAGGATACAGGGGCTCTGATATCTACTCCCTCAGGCCCTGTTAGCACCATCACTTAAGTTACTATGCCAGCAGTAGCTTGCCTGAACATCATGATCCACTACTAATTATGAAGTATTTGATGATCAGATAATACTAACTGCTGTCCTACTAAAATAAGTCTCTGTGGTGGTGATATTTTTTCAACTAAATCTTGATACTTTAATATTTTTTTATAACAGGATTGTTTGACAAGACCTACATTCCCTAAAATCTTAATGACTGGAATTAGTGTTCTTAATATAGAATTCTTCTCCCCACCTTTTTAATTGTTTTTCCTTCAGTTGTCATGTGAAGTTGTCCTCACTGAAATGGATGGACTTGTTGACTGTTCTTAAATTTTGGCACAGTGTTGTTAATCTGGTTTGTTTTTGTTTTAATTGTCATCAGTTTTGCAAGATGAAAAATTAATTTTCCTTCACAGTTATTCTTAGTTCTTTTAACTCTTGAATACAAGTCTTATCTTTCCTGGGCCGATTATATGCACTAAGGTAGACTGTTTTCTTTCAAATTTATAGAATATGCGTAATTTCACTGAATTTTTTCAGGCTTAATGGGAAGCTCAAATATCACTTATCTTCTTGCTTAGTTCTGAGACGCCCCTGATATGTCTTCAACATTTTTGAATCATGTGGTTCCAAATTCTCTTTATTGAGCACATCTGTTATCTTAAATACCCTCTTTGGGATGAAATAGTTTGATGTCATCTAGTTTACTCCAATTAATCCTTTCTCAATTTGATAACTTCCCACAGAATAGTTGTGTGAATTGGAATGGACCTGGAAAGTCTTTATTGCTGCCAGTAAGCTGATAGTTCTTTTAATCTGCTTAAATATTTACTGAGATGTATTTTTTGGTGTCTCTATATTTAGTTCATGTTCTATTTCTTCTTTTTAATATGCTTACCTCTCCTCCACCCTGAGTATTACAAGAAGTATTCTGTAAAAATTTCCTGTGATTGTTCATCTTAAAGTTTTTGTCTCCTGTTCTTCTTTGGCTGTGCATTCTAACAGGCTCCTTCCAACATACATGCCTTCTGCTTTCCGCTTTCACTGCCTGTGAAGTTATTTCTGACTTACAAACATTCAAATGAAAAGAAGCATTTCTAGTTGGGAAGAGTAAATTTGCTTGAGACAAAGGGCATGCTAAATTTGCAGATTCTGTGAAATTGCCCAATTTAGCAAAATAAACAGTGGTAAAGTTTGGTACTTTCCACCAAGTGAGCTGCATTGCTGAATCTAAATTTTGTGTTAGAATTTACCAAATAGTCAAGAATGCATTGTTCTGTTAATGAAACTAAAACTCTTTAAAATCTTTTATTCTTGTTTTACTTTGAAAATGTCAGAAGCAAGAATTTAAAAAAATGAACCTTTTGTGATTTGTGTCCCATGTTTTAGTCTCAACTTACTTTCTCTGACCTTGATGGAAAAATGTGGAAACTTACTCTACAGTGGCAATTTTAAATTTTCTTGGCTTTGAAGATAAACTGAGGTTTTGTTAATATAGTTAGGAAAAAAACCAAGTATTTTATTTTGTGTTTATTTCACTTTTGGCTTTGAAGATAAACTGAGGTTTTGTTAATATAGTTAGGAAAAAAACCAAGTATTTTATTTTGTGTTTATTTCACTTTTGGCTTTGAAGATAAACTGAGGTTTTGTTAATATAGTTAGGAAAAAAACCAAGTATTTTATTTTGTGTTTATTTCACTTTTGAAATTCATCACATCTTGGTCCTGAGTTTGCGTCTTTATCCCATAAAAATTAAGAGCTTGTTGTTTACTACCTATGTTCACACATTAGAATTTGTCCAACAAGCTGGAACAAAACTCTGCTACAGAGACCCAGAATTTTTCAAGGGACCAAAATATAAAAATTAGAGCTTCCGTGTTCTAGTATTTATTAGGACCCTTTAAATAAATGTATCTTTTCAGCATTTACAAACATGATAAGCCTGATAAGCTGTGATTAATAGTTCTGAAGGATCAAAAATGAATTCCACAATATCAGTAACTTTTTCTTATGTCAAATGTATTTTTGAAAATTCTCCAAAGGATCATGCCCTTACCAACTTTAGGAAAGGATACTTCTATAATTGCAACGTATTCTTTCATTAATTAACAGCTGGTTATTGTTCCTTTCCTCAGAATTGAGGGTACTTAAAGACTGTTAAATAGTGTCCTGTATGTGCACAAAAACTTCTCTGCGGTGGAAAATAAATTGGACATAAACTTTTAACACAGAATGGGGAAGTTATCACATTTTTAATTGTGGAATACTTTTTTAATATACTGTTAGTGTAGTTCTAAATCTGGGATGCTGCTAGTTGTCTGTCTTTTATTTCAGTGATTTATAGATGTGTTGGTGTTGCAGAAACCTGTGGAAGTGATATAGCCAGTTAAACATAAACTAGTATTTAATGGAAGTGTGGGTGGGCGAAATGAGGATATTTTGTCAAAGACTGACCTTTTAAAATTACAGGATCGTTTTGTGGTGACAGTATTGTTAACATGAGAAATCAAACTAGCTAGTGGTTTGTTCTATGTTATTTTACATTTTCTTTAAAAATGTATATGTTTCAGAGCAATTCATGATGTTAAAGCCACGGACATGGGAATGAGCAAAGTGAGATTCAAGGCAGAAGTAGACTTTGATGGACGTGTTGTTACTCGGTCTTACCTGGAAAAACAGGACATCGAACAGCTGCTACAAGTACGCATAAAAAATTGCTTTTGTAACCCCCAATATTTGATACTTTCCAATTTCAAGTACCACTAAACCCAAGACTTGCAGATAGATGAGATAGATATATTTCACTACTTCATTTGAAGGGTTACAGGGTTACTTTATGTACATTTTTAAATCTACTTAGGGATAACTGTATTATGTGCTGCTGAAAAAGAGCTACTTTTGGCCTGAAAAGGAAGAAGGCAAGTCTGGTGTTTTTTTAACTCATTACCTTTGAGATTGGCTCAGGTGGTCAGAGCCAGGTTCTAATAATGCCAAGGTTGTGGGTTTGCTCCCTGCATGGGTCATTCATATAACTGTTGAAGTCAATTACCCTTGTGTATCCCTTCTAACTCGGAATATTCTATGACTCTGTGATTGTTTTGTTAGAAAATAAAGATTTGTAAAAAAAAAAAATTGATGAAAACATAATTCTTCCAATGCATTTATTGAATTACAACATCTGCAGTTAAAGCTAGAAGCTTGTCAACTGCAAATAGGCATTTGTTTTGGCAGAGCCATTTGCCCTGGGCATGGGTGATGCAGTGTTGGGGTTTACAGGTCCAGCTATTGAGACTCTCTGAATATGGATTGCTTGTGTCACTTGATGTAGCATTTTGAGGATGTTTAAAAATTAACCATTCTTCAGTAAGTGTCAGTCTCTGATTTCAATGTAGTTCAGAGCAGCTTTTCTTAAGCCCTCTTTTCAATACAGTATGAAGTATGAAAAAATAATTATTTATCTGACTAAAAGGAGAGTTTTAAGTGAACAAAATGTTTTGACAAGACGGTTTTTTTTCCACTGGTGCCTTGCTTATGTACATTTGTTTGTGTACAAAATTTCTTTTCTACCCTTTCAAAATGAAATACAGATGTCTGCATTTTGTCCATTAAACATGACTTACAACTTATTTAAAATTGTAATGTAAAATTTAAAAGTAAACATAACTAGTCAGTATCCCAGTTTTAAAACATGTTAGTGTCAAAATAAGAATTGTGTATATATAGTGCAATATCTGATCTATTAATCTACTGGGTTTCAATTTATTACATTTTTGAGAGGAAGAATGCTATCAGCTTTGTACTACTGAGTCACTGCCAATTTGCCTGATTTTATATTGCCAGTTGCTTTGCTGTTGCAATTTTTAGTACACTAGTCTTCTTTTAAAGGCTTTGTTAGCTTTTATTTTTACCTGCTATTCCCTTTGGGAATTGCATACAACCTTCACTCAGTCTTACAGTACTTGGAGTATTGTTGGGAAAGATCTTCCCGATTGATTCTAGGCTGGCAACTGTGTCTTACACAGGTCATTGTTTCATGTAGTAAGCTCATGTCAGCTGTAAAGCTGTCATTGAAGCTCCTTTCAGTAGGCTTCAGCCATCCAAAGTCAAATGCAGACAGCGTGCTTGCCTTTTGACCTATACTTTTTCAAATAAGCAGCTCATTCAACTAGCACTGCTGTCAATGTTATTCTTTCTACAGTTGTGAAATATTTGTTGAAATGCTGTCATTTAGATTCCCTTGGTTTTTTTCTTGTTAGAATTGCTGTGGTTGTAGTCCTAGGTTATTGTGATTGAGATATGTTTTAAGCTTGCTCAACTACATTATTCCTCTTCAGTTTTAGAGTAGTGAGAGGGGGAAAGAAGTTGCTCTCATGTACTTGTTTGCACAAGAAGAATTAGCTGTTTCATACTTTGTTTCTGTTTACAATAACCTATTTATCCTAAACATACTGCAGCTGAGATAAACTACAGGACAGATGGCTTCCAGACAGCTTAATGTGAGACCTCTAAGGAAAGCTCATGACTTTAAACTGAAGGGTGGCAGACAAAGTAGATAAAAGAAAAACATTCTTTACTGTGGTAAAGGGTTGTGAGACAGTGGAACAGGTTGCCTAGAGACGTTGTGGATGTCCCATCCCTTGAGGTGTTTAAGGACAGGTTGAGTGGGACCCTGAGTGACCTGATGTGGCAGAAAGCATCCCTGCCCATGGCAGTGGGGGAATAACTAGATGATCTTTAAGGCCCTTTCTGATCCAAACCATAGTATGATTCTATGGCAATACTGTAGTACCTGCTTTGGTGCTGCTGATGTCTGTGGTTTTTTGGAGGGTAGAGTTTTAACATCCTGTCTTCCTTAGTCTTATCCCTTTAGTTTCATGTGCTGTTGTCTCTTAGTCTGAGTTCCTGTCAACTGTCTTCAAGTTTCTGATATTATGGAAGAGTCATATTTACAGCAGCATTGTTGTAATCCGTGTGGACTTTTAGATGAGTTGGTTATTTGATGCCCAGAGTAGGCAGTGTAAAGAAATAACAAGAATGTAGAAAATGGAGAAAGAATACACAGGGGTATTCTGCTATACCTTGCTGTGAGGAATACCTCAGAAACTTCTAGAAAATGAATGAAATTCTCTAAACTTATTTGGAAAGTTAAGGAGGAAATCAATTAAAAATAGAAGGTTTTGTATCAAATGCAGGTGATAATGACAGAGCCAGCTGTTTTCGTCGAATGGATGCTACTCTTCTGCGTCTTTGAGACACAAGAACAGATGATGTTTTGAGAGTAAATAGCAAAAGCTGAAGTGTTTTGTTTAGGTTTTTTTTTTCCTCCCTCTTGAAATATGTCAAGACCCTCTGGAGTGTTATTCCTTTATTTTCTTTTCCTCATCTCAATCTCTTAAATTTAATTTCTTCCTAGGAAATTCAGCAAGTGAAAACCCTTGAAGAATTAGAAGCCTTTATGCTTAAGCATGGTGAAAATATCATTGACATACTGGGTGCTGAAGTAGACCGACTTGAGAAGGACCTGAAGGTAAATGTAACTGCTTATTAGTGAGTGCTTATTCTGTGATATATTTTAAACAATATCACTATGTCTAATTTCTGGGATTTGATTTGTAAATATGAGAGAGGGAAAGAAGTTGATACTACAAATGCAGATTTTCTTGCTATAGTAGTATTATCTTAGTTCTGGTCACCAGCAAATCCTTACTTTACCACTGATCCATTTGTTATATCTTTTGTTCCATTTTAGACCAACATAGAACAAATTTTCATTCAATAGACCTGAATGTATCTTTTTTATTGTATTCTCAGAATGTCAGGCTATTTATAGGCTATTGAATTCTGTTTTGGCTGTAAAAAAGTAAATTTTCTTTATTTTTTTTTTAACTGATTCTTAGAATTGTATCAAATATTTCTGGGTGATGGGACTGCTACTCAACATCTTTCACTCTTGTTGAAGCCGTACAGTGTTTATTTTACTTTACAAAGTAAAAATAAGCTGTCTTATCTTTTTTTATTTTCATTCTGCAATTTAAATATCCTCTGCCTGATGCAAGAAAGGGTTGTTCCCATTTTTAATTTTATAAGTATATTGGCTGTCAGTCTTACCTTCCTGACATGAATTCAGAATTGCAAGGATACTGACCCTGAGATAAATGCAGTCCTGCCATGACTGTCTCTTCTGGCCATGAGAGTAGTGACTCAAGAACATGCCTGTCCTTGCTTGTTATATTTCATAAATATTCTAGTTTAAATTTCTATTCCTAGGGTTGTCCTGTTTAAGAATCAAAATATTGGTTTTGATTTTAATTGTACCATCTGAATCAGTTCTTCATGCATGGTTTTTGAGGAGCAAAATCATGCCTAAATTTTTTATAAACATGGATACTGCTTTTTGGTATAGGCATATATATATATATAGCAATTGTGTTGGTATTGAATATTGTTTACTAAATATACAAGGCAGGTTCACATGCTGGATGTCTTTGAAGTCATGACTTTTTCATGGATTGTACAATTCATGTAATGGTGATAACATACTTCTATAATATCAGAAAATACATATTTTTAATAGAAACAGTGTTCTGAGTCTTTATAAATAGCTTCAGTGGCATAGGACAAAATATTTCAGCAATCTTATCCATTATTCAGGTAAGTATCTGTTAAAACTTTAAGAAAGTGAGATATGTATATATACGAGTATCTGAACAGTTTTATATAAAACTCTACTGCCTTGCTAAAATTGAGACCTCCTCTATACTTTATAAAGCATAAGAACTAATTTATCCATGATGTTGAAAAGTATTTTTCAAATAAAAAGATGACTTAGCCTTCCAAAAATGCCTTATGGACAATGTTTATTGAAACTCTTCGTCATTTTAAAATAGTCCCTGTTTTACCCAAAAAGGGGATTTGTTGACAACATCATACTGGAAACACATTACTTGTAACCATGTACAAAAATGTATTTGAATATTTTCAATACATTGTTTTTAAATTTTATTCCAGCAACGAAATCCTGACGTTCGTCATGTGGATTTGGAGATACTGTAGACTTGAACAGGAGGAATCTTCAGGTTGCTACGCTTGTGGAAAGAAGTCCCATAAAGGGCTGAAAAGCTTCTGAGATTGCAGTGACCTCAGCACCATACCTCGCTTCCTTTGCCGTAGGCTTCCTGGACTGTTAGCACTGCTTCTGTTTCTGGAAGAGCGCTAGACTTGCAGACAAAAATTTCCATGGCAAAATCAGTTTCAAAAAGCTTCTTGAGTTAAATTCCACAGGAGAGTCTGTCCAAGTATATTTACTGCAATCCAGAACTTAAAACTTGAGATTTAGTTAGGCAGATACAGCTGCCTGAAACTATACAACACATGTAGTTTTTCCATTTGTCCCTTTGCAGTCTGTTTGCACTTCTTTAGTTTCTTTCAAGATATCATTAAAGGTTCTTGGGAGATATTAAGATTAGATAGGAAGAGTTTGTTCCAGTGGAACCTGCCAACCTTAAATTGTAATATTTCAACTGTGTGATTGTTTCACAGTTTTTCTTTTCTATGAGATAAATTGTTTCAAAAGGGCACTCGCCTTATCTCAAGTACCATGACCTGGAAACCTGCTTTTTGCCACCATTATGGTTACAACTGCACTTCAGGAAAACAAGGCTTTTCACCTTAGAGGAGCCAGCTGTATGGGTTTAGCCAGAGTACATTAAATTACTGTGAAAAATTACTGCGTACAAATTTCGGTGTACTTCCGCTCTTTAAATTCTGGTGTTTTTTTTCCCTACTTTGACACTTGTTTTCTTATTTGTAAATATCTTCAGATGTAATCTGGGAGGTATTTATGGCAGTGCTTATTAAAAGTTACCTGGCATTTTTGGCTTTTTATACTTTGGTAGACTCTATTGCCAGATATGGTCTTTGCTGGAGGATGTGAGAGATGTAGCTGGAATATATAATAGTAAAAAATGATCTATTTATAATTAAACAAATTAGTACATTGTATTTTTAATTTATTTGCCTTTAGATATTACCTGAATTCCAAACCACTTACTCTGAATTTTTTGATAACTTGACGTCGCTTGCTTGGGAAAGTAGAGTAATTCTATCAGTGGTCCTCAACAATCCAGAGATAAGTGATTAGTTTATAACTTTGAAATGTGAAAATCTCGAACTGTGTACAATTGTCTCAAGGCTTTCTGCAGTAGGTACTCAGTTTGTACCAGATTCTTTGAGACCGAGCCTTTATTAATAAGGCCATGGGTACTGAATGTGCAAGTTGAAATATAAATGAAATAACCATATTTAAATAGCACTGAGGAAAATTCTTTATGCACTTTAATGTAAAATAAGATTTGCTCTTGGGTGACAAGTGGTAATAAGACCATCCTAGTAACTCAGTTGCTGCGTAATGGCTGAATTGCAGAAAGAAAATGTTGATATGAAACACAAGTCTTCAAAAATCAATGTAGGATTATATTATAAGCATTGCAGCAAATAATTGTGGAGACCAATATGTCCAGATCTGACTAAAAGCATTTTAGAGTATTTTTTTTTTTCATACTAGGTGTCACTTAGCAGTGAACAATGAGAATTTAAAATAACATGCCTTTTTGACAACTGCAAAGCACTTTGCATGCTGGTCATTTTAAGTATAAAAGCATTCCAGAGTTAAGTGACAGATGGGGCTTCACATACAGTAATTGTGGGTGAAAGGATCTCCTTGGTACCCTTTTCCATAATCCCTATTCACTGGTGGCTTCTTTATAGCATATTACCTTATTATGGCTAATTCAAAAGAAGGCTTGCTTTATTTGGTTTTCTCCTATTGTAAAACTAGTTAGTATATTTAAGCCTGATGATTTAAAATTCAGTTTAAAGGTAATTTGGAAGTCTCCCATATCAAATAAATAAGGCATATTTTAGCAGATTATAAATAATTCACCTCTCTCCTTGCCCTTCTATGTAAAATTCATCTCATCTCTGTATGCACTCTCCTGGTATTAGTCTTGTTCATGAAGAGCACTGGAATCTGGTAACGCATAACATGTTTTCTTCTCCCTGGAATATTTATATGGATTTTGAATTTGAATAAACACATTAATAAGCCAGTTATTTCAGAAATCAAAAACCTGAAGAGAAGTAACACTGGGAGAATATTCTTCCTGCAGAAGTTAGAGAAGACAGCCAATGTTGTCCAAGTGGTTTGCATGCTGGAGTTACTGATGAATGAATAGTGTCAGTGTGCACTTTGCAGGGCAGAACTTTCCCTGTAGGGTTAGTAAACATTATCTCAATAGCAAAATGTTCCTGTATCATTATCAAGAGGAGTTATGAGCTTATATTCTTACCAGACATCTGCTCCAAAAGCCTATAAAAATGTTTTTTTATTCATTGGAGATGCAATTCATCTGGATTCTGATCTTAGTTTCCTTATTTGAGTCAGAAAAATACCCATCCACACCTTTTGTTTATATTCCAGGATAGAATTGAGTTCCTTGTCTCCCAGTTACTTTACTATGACAATATGTTAAATTCAAGATGCCAGGACTTGAGTGTTTTGAGGTACATTACTGTTGACCAGTCTGAGGACCCAGTTCCATTTTTTAAAATGACCTGGATGGTGATGTACTACAAAAAGGCAGGCAGACTGATTTGGCAGTATCTTGTAAGTTTATATGTCGTGCAGTTGGAGGAACTACTGGTTCATTGAGCCTGCCAAGTTGGAAAGGAATAGTAATTCCAAGCTGTTACATTTTAATTTATATGTTATAATTTGCAAATTGTTTTTAACATTTTTACAGCTTTTTTTTCTTTAACTGTCTTTATAGTCAAAACCTTGAGGTAATGTGGGTCCACTACTTAGTTTACTTTTGTTTTAATGTTTTTGGGGAAAACAATTAGCTAATAAATTTACATTTACATGATAGAGTCCTCAGATTAAAGAACTGTACATGTGTGAAGGAGTGGATTTTTATTTATCACAAATGCAATTACAGAATCGGTTTTTTTACTGATTTTAAGGAAAAGAAGTGAGGATTTACCTAACAATAAAGTTATATTCTAGGATTTTTTCAATTAAGGTGTGGTGTTTTAAAATAATTTATTTCTGTAGACTGGCCTTGCAGGTTCTGTTTTTTTCAAATTGTCTTCAAAATACAGCTGCCATCTCTGCTTTGTGGAGGATTTCCTACATGCTGTGCAGTGACTCATAATTCTGTAAAACTTGCAGTGTTTGAAAAACTTGTCTTAGTGTTCCAATATACTGAATGATCTTAATGATCTAATGGCTGGATATTAATAATACTTTTTCTGTAGAATATTTGTTCTGTAAAAGATAAAATTTTGAAATTATTATCTTTCCCCCAGCAATGAACTTCAAGTCTAAATTGTCTCCATTATACACTGGAATTCAGCATTTGATGTGGTGTCCCTTTCTCCCTCCACTTTTAAAGCATTTATTAAGGATACAGAGGTAGTAGTAAATACCCCAGTGGGTTACTGTATTACAGGGGCTGTTTGGTGGTTTGTGTTCTGGTCCAGAAGTAGTGGGGGGAACACATTTTTTTAAGGACAAGTTTGCATCCTTTATTCCTTGTGAATCATCCTTGAACCAAAGGCTTTTTAGACTCTATTTTTTTCCTTCCTTGAATTCCCACACGGATTTAATTGCTTTAAAATGACTCTTTACTTTTGGAGAAAGAAGCTATTATGAACATCTTATGTTTTTAAAAGCAGGGCTAAATTCTACTCCTGATCTGCAAATTTTGTGCTGCACTTCTTGTTCATTAATAGTTGAGAATAGTGATTACTGTTTTGAAAGCTACAAACCATGTTAGCCAAAACCAAGTTTTCTGGTTCTGTCAGGTGCAGCTTTTTCAGCTGTATCTGGAGACTCAGTTTGTGAGAGATTTCTACTGCCCCTTCTTTGATAAAGGAGTGTACAGAAATGTTTTTAGGTATGTTTTATCTAGGTTATACGTTGATTGCATCTTGTGTCCTCTTTATTTGCAAAAATTTTACCTGGGTTTTTTTCTGTAACAAAGAAAAAAAATACATTGTAGAAGAACCTCTAATAGTGGTGAATACATCAAATACAGTCTTCATGCAATAAGTTTTTATGCCCTAGTCTATTCAAAGTGTGGCAATTTTTTAAAATTGCCTTTTTCTAAACTTGTCTTAGATGTTCTCCTTATAGAGGAAACCAGAGCACCATATTGTTTAAGATTTGAAAACAAAGTGTTTCCTTTTATGTTTATATGTTCTTGAGGCGTTTTGGCATGGTAGAACAATGGATGAATATTAACTCCTGTATGAAACCTGCTCTTCTGCACATACCTAAAGACTTACAGAAGTGAATATAAAATGACAGTGTGCTTTTTTCCTTCTAGCTTAAGTATTGTGCTGCTTCTATTCTTATTGTTGGCTTTGAATAGAGTACCACTAACACCTCTCTTGCAGTTTACCTGCATAATGTAAATGAGAAGTTGAGATGTACCAAAAATATTTTTTTTTCTAGAGGGTTTGCATAGCTTACGTTATTTTTTCTTTCTTGTTAGTGAGACACAAATCATTACAATCAAAAGTAGACTATATTACATGAAAAAAGAAATAGGAATCCAGGCTCTAAAGTACAATAGTTCAATTTTTGAAATGGATGTCCTTTGAGGAAAATAAAATGGAAGATCTAAGTGGATGTAGGGTCTATAGAAACTGTAGTCAGTCAGGCTTTGCTGAAGCAAAAGAAACTAAAAGTATATGATAAAAAGAAAGGAATACAAGGAAGGAAAGGACACGAGATGTTGAGCACTTGGAAATAGGAAAGGATGAAAATCATCTAACAAACTTGTCCAGAAATAAGAAATAATGATTGGAAAAGTAAAGAATAGTAAGAAATTATATTTTATTAGAATGCACAGAACTAGGTTAGGATGAGATTTTCTTTCTTTTACCAATATTCTGATAGTTGGGTAATTTCCCCAGCAAAACTATTTTTTTTTTTCCTGTAATGAAAATCAGCCTGTCTAGCTATGTCCCGGTATGGTGTTCAGCCTTGCAGGTACAAACCTATTTGTCCATTGAAAACTGCTAAGGGTGATATAATCTCAGTTGTTGGTGGTGAGGTATGTATTTGGTAAGTGGAGGGTGAGTAATGTTATTTATGGAAATGAGAGCTGGAGTGCATTAAAGAGAAAATTAATTGATTCTTTTAGACAGATGAATGAAGAACCATACTGAAAATGTGCTGTGGAAAAATAAGTGCTATGTTCTAAGGTCTACAGAATTCTTGCAGTAGACTGTAGTCATCGATGAATACATTAGTCTGTATTTTTCATTTTGCTGAGAGGTCTGTGGGTAAGCAAGATTTCTAATTAAATCACATTCTGAAAAGGAGATAAAACATTCAAAATGTAATGTGAAAAGGATGTATGTTTTTTAATACCACAGACACTATAGTACACTATAATACATAGGCAGAAAATATTCTGTATTATGTAGGGTGTTTGTGGACATTTTTTTCCCTGGGTAAATCAAAGCCATGAATTAAAATAAAAGGTCATGGTTACTTTTTACAACTGTTACACTAACAGCAAGCCCAGTCAAATTTTTGTATAGCCAGCATTCATAGTTCTGTTCTGGGGAGGAGGTGCCTGTTAAAATAGTGGAATACAGGTCCATAATGTAGCATAAATTTGATTTTTGTAATCTAAATTTAGACTGTGTTTAAAACTTCAGAGGTTGTGATCAGCTGCTTCAAATCTGAAGTCAGAAGAAAAAAAAGAAAGCAATGATGTATAAATGATGTAATATAAAAGGGATTTTGTACGTTTTTCTTCAAATTAAATATACTGAAGAACTGTGTGAGAAGTGTTTGAAAAATGCCTAAAGCGTTTGGAAAGCATTTTGGCTATTGCCAAGATGGTATTAAATTTGAACAGTGAACATTGGATTGAACAACAGTGGATTGAACAATTGTAAGGATTTTTCACTCCTGGTAGAACTTTCAAAGGGCAATCTCAAAGTCAAGATCTATTTTTCCATGCAGCCTTTTAATCAGATTCACCAGCCCCCTCCCCACCCCACTCCTTGCATTTTGGTGTATTGGCTTTTTCATTCTGTGTCTTGGTTACTCCATATTAATATGGGGAAGTCATTTTGATTTGTGAGGTGTAGATATTGGAATACTTACCTGCATATGTTCTTTGATTTGTAATTATACTTGAATTCAGTACATTCTGTATCATGTCTGGAAGTTGTAATTACTCAGTAAAATGTTACATAGCCAGTAAGGGTTGTGTTCTGTTAATTTAAGTAATTTTATATGTATGGGAAAAGTAACCAGTAACACTTGCTTTAGGCAGCTGATGATTCACTGTGTTTCTGAATTCAAATTGCATATTGCTATTTTATGGATGCAAAACAAAGGTTCTGTCCGTCTATCTGTATTAGTTATTCAATCTGCCTTTGTGACACTGGCACACCCTCTTCCAATAGCATGAGCTTGGTGAGGGAGCAGCCTGCCCAGGCTGGCCGAGCTCTGTATTTGTGCTCTGAATCTCACTGGCAACTCTGCCTTTCATCCTATTCACCCCCTGCCCTCAGAGGGTGGTTCCTTCCCCAGTACTGAGAAAGCTCTTTCCACCTGGCTCAGAGGCCCCACTGGCACTGTCTCCAGTTGGGACTAGATGTCAGGATCCAGATATAGGATGACATGAAGAAAGATGGATAGTACTACAGATGGATTGCATGTCTGTGTATAGCTGAGGATATGAAGAATTCCTTGAAGAGGCTGGATTTTATGTGTTAGGCTTGCATAGTAACCATAGTTTCACAATCCCAGCAAAGCTGTCCAAGCTTCTTCAGAAAAAGCTTGAAATTAACCAACTTCGAAAGGATTTAATGTACTGTCTGGTACATTTGAGTGCTACTTTTTATCACCAATACCAATAAAACTGCTTATTTTTCCAGTTATGGGGAAGAACTGCTTCTAATTGGGCTAAAAAATATGTGGTTGGAAAAAAAGAGTCAAAAATGTCAGAAGTCTGGCTGATGGAGAAACTTTGAAAAACTGGAATTTTTTCTGTGGTATCAGATACCAGAAATAAAGTGGTCAAGCAACATACTGCAGGAAAGATTTTGGCTATGCACTGTATGTCCTTACTGCTAAAGATGTTTCATTTCATAGTTAAGAGACTCCCTTTCTCAAGAGAAGTTTGTTGACTTCCTATAGTTTTGCTGTGTTTGGTTTTTTTGTCTAATAAACCAAATGGCACAAGATCCATCTGAGCAGAGAAGTGACAGACTTGGGGCCTCATCTCTTGTCTATTTGAAGTCAAGTTCAAATACTGGGCTGTGTTTGGGCCGTTGGAATAACCAAGCAAGTGGTCTAAGCCACTTCGAAAGAGGGAGAGAGCTCTGTCTTTTCATGAAATGTAACCTGGAATCTTCAAAATCCATTCTTTATTTATAGCTGTCTATGGCATTTACTGAAAGGCCATTCCAAAATAATTGTGTTAAATGGGGAGTAATGGGTTGAAGGTGATCTTAAAAGTCCTGTTCAAGAATGAGTTTTGTCTGTCTTTGTAAATATTTTATGAGAGACTTACTAAAAGATCAAGAAAATTAAACCTTCCTTTAGCATTTGAATTAAACTTTTTTTGAAAACCTTAGGAAAAGGGACATAATTTCTGCTTTCACAGAAGTTGTGCCAGCTCAGCTCCTAGTAAATTATGTGTATTGATTTACCCAAGCTCTTTGTGATTTTAATTTTTTTTTTTTTTTAATTTAGACTTCGGTTCTGGTGCTGAATTGGGTCTTAGTAAGATCTTTTCTAAATTCTCTTTCTGACACTTCAGATGACTTAGATGTTATTCACTGCTCTAGTGTAAAACTGATTTTCAGTGTTTTAGAGAAGTATTTTTTTTACCCCATATACTGATTGAACGGCAGTTTACCTACAGTTCAATTTACATTAAATCAGGCTACTCTGAATACACAAAACATTAGGGTTTAAATGTAGGGGTTTTATTTTTCTCTAAGGCAGTCATAAAGAAAATCCATCTTGAATTTGATGCATATAAAAATGCATTCATATATGAACTTCTGTCTCTGCATGTTGTAATTGTATGTAAGTGTCTTTGGCTGCAGATTTGTACCTAACTGATGTTTCTCATGAAAGACAACTTTCTCGGCATCTCAGCAAAAATCAAAATTAAATACTGTGGAAGAAGGTCCTAATGAATTTGGAAACCTTGATGCATCCAGTAAGGCTGTGGCTTGAACCCATTCTGCTTCTTTCCCTTTATTCTTTGCACTGATTTCATTGGTTCTGACCTTCACTGTAGAACCTCAGTTTCCAGGTGGTTCAAGACAAAGGTTTTAGGTGGAGAGGACTAATTCCAAAATCTATGTTCCAGGTGCTCCATCTGCAGAGTAGTAATTGGACAGTTCTGGATCAAGAGAGATGTGCAGTGGTACTCTGGCTAGCATTTGCTGGGTTTACGAATATGCCAAGGTCAACTTTTTTCATGGAAATGTCAGCCTGGAACAGTCTTCCTGATGCTGTGGATGGGAAAGATACCCCAGGTGTTTTCTTGACATTCTGTTTGTCAAGAGACTTTGTTGGAACCTGCTGCTCTGCTTCTTTGGATCATCCTTCAGCAAATAAAAAAATCCCTCTTTCAATGAATAGTTCAGGTTTTGTCTCCTTGAGGTTCTCACATAATTTTGGAAGAAGAATTTCAGCTTTTCAATCACATTGCTACCAGGCATTTTTGAAAGATTTAATTAGACTTTTTCTTTTTGTACTATTGACCCTGTTCCTAAATGGGAACTAAATTTAATATTAACTTTTCTAATGGGAAACTACTTTGAGTCATTAGCAAACCTGTTTCTTTCCATTTTCCTACAAAGACAACCTAGGTTGAGGCAATTATATCTGTCAGATGAGTGAGAAAGTTTAAAGCCTTTTTGAGGACAAAAGGGTTTTTTTAGCTTTTTCCCAACATTGTTGTATAAGCTCATGTCAGATTTTTTTCTCTCAACTTAGCTAATTAATCTGCTGGTGTGGCTTTTTTTCCCTTAATGTGATACATTTGCAGTAGAAGCTGCTTTTATACTTCAGATGTTGAAGGGTCTGTGGAGGAGGGTTTTGGCATTCATAGGGCAAGGTCATATATTGAGATCTGCCAAGTATTCCAAGGGGTTCCCTGGTGCAGCAGGGAAGGTGTATCCCTGGAGAGCTGTTTATGTATGAACTTGCTAGGAAATAACCAAGACACAGCCTCTGATTTAAATCGGCCTTAAGGAGTGGTCAGGTCACATCAGTGGTGTTGGTTTGCTCTATCAATAACTAAGATTTATGTGATGGTTACCTGGAGCCGTACTCACACTTACCTTGTGCTAAAGCACTGGGGTATTGATGAGCATAAGTAAGAGTCAGGTAGGGAAAGATGAGTTCTTTTTGAAATATGGACATCTTTTTGCGATTATGTGCATGTTTCCAAACAGAAACTCACTTCGCAAGTCAGTACACGTTGTATTGTTGTCCTTGCTGCCTGAGCTAGTGGCAGCCCACTGGCTTCAGTGAGTGCCTCAGCAGAGGGAAGGAGGCAGAGCAAACCCTGCCTAGCTGAACTCTTGAGGACAAGATTTTGCAACGTGAGTAATTCTATTAAAGTAAGATTACAAACACTTTAATAATATGAGCTTGCACATGAGCTTGTTCAAAGCAAATGAGGTAAAAACTACCTTCATACGTATGAGGTTCAGGGTCTGACTTGGACCTTAAAGTTCTCTTTTGGGGCATTGCCTTACTAGTATGTTTAACAGGTATTTAGTGGAAGAGTGATCAATTGCAACAATATGGAATTACACTCTCCATCTGTGCTGCTTGTTCCACTGCAGTTACTTCCCAGGCCTACTTCTTCCCCATCCCAGGTACCTCTTCTGTACCCCTTCTCTCTGCCTGCCCAGCCTCAGGCACTACCTCTCATGCTTATTCCCTTCCATATGCCCTGCTGTTAGACCTAATCTCTCTTTTTGAGCTCCATAAACCCAATTGCTGCATCTAGTTCCCTGCTTAGGCACTCTTCTTCCCTGCCAGTTTTCCCTGCTGGGTTCCTGCCTGTACTGCTCCTTCACCCTGCTTGGTTCACACACAGCCCATCCCTGTCCCATCCTGCCTCCAGATCTACCCTCAGACATTTCCAGCCATTGCCCAAAGGTCTGGGAAGTCAAAGTTTTTCAAAGAGAAGCTGATCATAATTTTTTGCAGATGGATTAATACAGGTTTTCTACCTCTATTTCTTAGAGTTACCTGAAATTATTTTGGTGGGGGATTAGTAAACTGTTCTTACTAATTGTGATCTTCAGAAAAAAAAAAGCAGTGGGCTGAAGCCCCTGACCTAGAAAATACTTCCCCAACCCCAGATAACTTTGCAGCATTACAGGCACCCAAAAGCATTGTTTTCAAGTAGCACTATTTGGTAACCATTTCAAGTCGCTGACACCAGCCTGTGGGCAGACCCTGGCGTCACAGCCCAGCAGCAGTGTTTGCTGTGGTGAATGTTTGTCGCTGTAATTCCTCTACAAATTATCTGGAGCCAGGATTTTCTAAAGCGTTTAAGAGAACAGCATACATTCAGCCATCACTGGATTCTGAATTAAAATGGGATTTAAATGTCACTGCTTGAAAATCCAGGTTTTAAGATTGCAGATGGGTACTTCCTTTGAATAGTCTTTCTATTTAACCAGCATATAAATCTATGTGGTTGTACATAGAGGTGAAAATGATTTCTATTATATTCATACTTGAATTCTTCATAATCTTTCACTGTGTTTTCTGGTGCTTCATACCAAACAAGCATTTAATGCCAAAGAAAATGCTCTAGCTCTTTATATAAATCTAAAACTTTTAATATACATTTATAGTGAGACCCAGGTATCATGGCTGTCACACTGACACAAGATTGCCTCTAGATGAAGAAAGAGACAGGTTAACCAGAGACTAACTTTTATTGTGCATTTTTATGCAACAGAACACATGGAACTGGAGGTATGTAGTAATAAAACCAATATTCAAATTAGAATTAACACCTGAAATAGTAAACTGTAGGTAACAAATGTCTTTATAATTAAAAAATATTGACTGTTTAAAAAATTCTCTAAGATTTTATATTCTTTAAAAGAAATGTGTGTTGCCACATAGAAAACAATTCACACATCCTATAGAAATTGTCACAAAAACCTTACTAGTCTATATTACACTATGCACTTTTCTTTTGTACAATATCTGATAAAGGTCTATCCCTAACCTGTACTTACTCTACACAGTACAATCATCATAAGAAAGTATTCATAGAATTAACTACACCATAACAATAAAAATATCAGGATTAATGTTTCTTTTTTTTAATCACAGTTTCTCCACAAATATTTGTCATAGAAAATATAGCGAAGGCATGTTGGCACAGATGGGCGTGCAGTGCTGCTACACAAAGTTTGAGAGAAGGCAGATACATAAATGACAGTAAGATTAAAGTGTATGGAAGGATAAGACAAGGATCTCTATCCTCCTGGGACTTTCTGGAGTGACATGATAGATAGCAGTTTCCTTCTGTTGCTGGGAAGGGATGTGCTGGCTTATAAAGCACACTGCCTAAATATGGATATCTGCAAGGGCTTACGTGCTATCTATTATTTCAGGTCCCATATCTAACATATTGCAGCTATTTAGATGCTTCAATGTGTATGAATTTATAACACCTAATGAACAAATTAACTGGAATAAGTTGTGCAAGGTTTGGGATTTTTAAAATGAAATGTCTGGGTCAAGGGGCCATGATGGTCACTAAAAACAGACGACTGACAGAAGTTTTTATACTCCGTTATTTTAAAACCAAACATGAACAAAAATATGAGCTGGTGTCTGCTCATGCCTGTCTGTGACCATGATTCATGTCACTGGCCAGTGCACATAAGCAATTGAGGACAAAATTTTGTTCATAAAGAAAGGTCCAAACCTGCAAAGCCATTTCTACTGCTGAAGTGGCTTTCAGGATGAAATTATACTTTTGGTTATTTTGCACAATGAGAGTAGAGGATTGTGAGTGGTTCCAGGATGCTGGCTATGCTTTTTACACTAAAAATAAAGCTAGGCTTACTAGTTATTTCAGCAAATCTTTCACTTATTAAGCGAGAGGTCTGTCCAGTTCAGTAATTCTGTTCTGTGACTGTTAAAAATTGTTTATATTTTAAACATCATACAACTAAGCATCTGAAAGGAAACCATCACAATGTTTACAAAAATACAGCATGATACATATCGCTGTGGACAAATTTACAGTATAATGTTGACTCACACGTTCTGACATGTTTTACCAAATAGTTCTGGCATGTGTCACCACATTAAACATAGACCAGCAAGACTTACACCATCTGAGCAATGTAACATCTTCTATTATAGTTCTTTTTAAAAAAGTGTAAGTTCAACACCGAAAAGCTACTATAGGATATCTGTACTGTGACATTTCTATACACTGAATTTCTCCTCCAGAGGCCACCATATGGTGTGACCGCTCCAAAATAGTCACCTCCTGCCTGTAATGAAGGAATGCTGTTCTAAACCCCTTGGTTTAGTGAGCTCCTGTGTGACTAAACTGCTAGTTGACTTTTAGAAAATAAATTAAATATTTTGGGGCCAGTGAGTACCTTTCAACCCCCTTTCAAAAAAATCACCAAAATTAAAGTGAACTGAGAGGTATTGGACATTTGAGGGCCCTAAAGCATATGGGGACTGAGCAAGGTCCTCTCTATGGCAGTGCACAGTGAGCCCATGTCCCGAGAGGCCCCATGGGCCGGGAGGGACCAGTCACAGCCACAGGCAAAGGGGAGGCAGAGGGCAGGAGGGAGCTCCTGTGGGGCTGAGCTGAACTTGGAGAGGCTGCCTCATCCCTGCAGCCAGGCTGGGCCTCGAGGCTGGGCTCTCTTTAACCCAGAGTCCTTCCTGGTCTCTGAGGAAGGATCCCAGTGCCTCCTGCCTTGCCCTGTGCATGGGGAGAATGTGGGGAAGGGTAGGAGAGGGGTAAAAGCAGCCATTAGTAGCTAGGCTTGTGGCTTGCACAAGACGGTGAGGAAAGCTGCGGAGTAGGAGAGACACGTTCAGGAGAGTCAACGCTGATGAGGTAGCACTAAGGATGGTCAAAAGAGAAGTGAGCTTTCTTTCCAAAAAACAGTTCCCTGTACCTGCCAGTGGGCAAATGTTGCCTCAGGAAGTGCTGGTTCAGGCTGTGGAGGATGCCAACACTGGCCTGAGTGAGCACAAAAAGGTAAGGAGATGGAAACACCCTGATGTGGAAAGGAAAGGGCATAATTTCTTTGGCATTGCATATTTCTGGTGTGGATCAATTTAGAGGGACAATGGACTTCTAAACATTTAAAATTGAACTTTTTTTGTGGATTGGCTTTTGTTTTTAAAGCTAGTATCTGCGTCCAGTGTTGTGCACCATTGTGAATTCTGCTACAACAGCTCTTTCCTTACAGCTCTCAGTCTGGATCCCATGCCTACTTACTACAGAACACTAAACCAGGCCCTTCTTGCCCAACCCCTCCCTGAATGCAACACTGAGCAAAACCAGCACATTGCCTCACCTCTTTCAAGGAATGGATATAAAACACAAACTAAAGTGAAAACAAGAAAAGGCAATTTAAAGCCTCTAAAGCTACGTAATATGGCTGTGGCATAGGAACAGACAAAGGAAAATCTGTCTTCTGAAATGGCAATTTGTTTTTAGCAATCTTGTTTTAATGAAAACTGTCATGATCAACTCTAATCCTCCAGAAATCTAGATAAATATACTGTCTATCTGATATACAATGCAATTTTTATCTGTTAGAAGTGCCTGTTATTGTTCTGGGTCTTTGAAGGATTCTGCTGTTGATGAGTGCTGCTGTTTTACTCAGGAAGCTTAATTTCCTGACAGAATTGGCTAAGAAAGTCCCTGGATTTTCTATCTTGCGTGGTATTTTAAGGTAGCATTTATAATTATGTTCTTTTCTGTTAGCAAATGGGAAACCACTTCTTTTTTTTGTTGTAAGTGTGCGGACTTGTACTTAAATCTTCTAGTCAGGGAAAGCAAATAGCACCTATCTGTTCCGAGTCCAGGCCTGGGATTGTTATCAATAGGTTGAAGAGATAGTAGCTGCTGTTTCTTTTGACATTTTTATAGTTTTTAAATGACCTTTCCTCTACAACTGGATGAAATGAACTGCATGTTCCCTTTGAGTGTGCTATGAAAGGTTTGGAAATAATAGGCACTGAGAAGTCCCATAAAGCAGGTCTTGAAATGGATTTCTTTCTCTTAACTGGGATACTGTAGGATGGAGAAGCTGAAATGTATGCAGTATGTGTTCAAACATGCTTTGGACTCCTACATGACAGCAGGGTTAAGTACGTTTAACAAACAGTCTCTCCTAAATTAAGTGGTTGCTACTGTTGTATGATGTGGTTCTCACTGCCATCAATCTCCAGATCCATCTTGCATACCTCTGTTAAAGACTTCGTCCTGTGACCCTGGGTGGTCAGTCCCCTCGTAGTAGGAGTTTCCGTTGTGCAGGAAAGTCCCGACGGCGCGGCCCTGGCGCGCGTGTCCCACCGCGTCACTGAACACCTTGTTTATCTGCTCCTCAGACGGCATCCACCAGTCGGGGTTGGAGGTGCAGTGCATCCTAATGAACTCTGCAGGAAAATATGCAAGGATAAAAAGCAACTTGTCTTTGCAGCATCTAGTACTGCCCAGGTGTCAAAAGCCCATGGGAAATAAGAAAGGAGGTATTGCTGCTCTACTTAAGCAGAAGTAAAGCCTTATGGGGGATGCCATGATAATGCCACTTGGACCTATTTTATTTCTGCACAAGTGTGTTTTTCCACATGCAGTGTATGTTATACCTGAGTTACCTAAGTGACTCATGAGACCCAGATATAAAATCCCTTCTTGTGGAAATACAAAGAACTAATTTGAAGTGAAGGCTGTGATTCAGCATGTGCAATAGGTGTGGAAGCTAACATGACCCAGGACGTATTTCACTAGAAACCTATTGGTAGCTACTACTCAAGGTGATTGCTGTTGGATCTTTCTGACCTCCCTCTGCTGGCTCCTTCAGCACCTGCAACCTGCAGGAGCCTTCAGCCTGCAGGAAAATGTCACTGCCATGATTTCAGTTTGGTGCTCCTGTCTGTTTGGGATATCTTACTTTTAAGTTCTGCTATTTTCATCACCCTGTATTTTACACCAGTTTTTTTCAAAGACTAATTTGGCCTTAGAAATAGCTAAATGAGATCAGAGGGCTGATTTGGGGAGCCTTGCAATAGTATTCAATGCAGGTGAAAATGAATCGTACTGCATGTATTTTAGCTATTTAAATAGCTGCTGCTGCCACATACAGCTATTTGTATGTGATGATTACATTTTTTATTATATATTTTTCAGATTCTTTGATGTGCTGTACACTAGATTTGCAGAAGGTGCCCTGCCAATTCTGGAGTTGTAACTGCTAGACATAGCTCAAACAGGTGTATTTGAAACATCCAAATATGATTTTAAATGTGAGGGCATCTTATTAGAGATATTGGACACGCTGTACCTCATATAGAAACTGAGCTGCTTATTTATTCTGTAACATTAGTTATTCCCTCATGCAGCATTGTGTGTCCCAGGATATTTTTAAATTCTGTTTTCTACTGTTGACAAGCCAACAGCACAATAAGCGGTGTAAGGTAACTTCATTACTGTCACCACATCTCCAGACAGGGAATGCTGTGCTTTTACATGAGTTCCCGTGCCTGCAAGGTACCTCATCTGTTGGACAATTAGGATGTGATTTTTGCATAGCTCCTCCAGCAGTGTGTCTGCAAAAGTGATAGCAATCTCTGTTTTAAATTCATTTCCCTGGAAATCCGCAGAGGCAATAGTAATTCTTACCTAGTTATGTTCACATGTGCCCCCACAGATTCGTCTTTTTCTCAGAGAAATGGTTACCACGTAAAGAAGTAATGCTATAATTCGAGCATGACAGAATGTTTTAAAACTGGTTCCAGACACCAGTCAGTTGTAGGAATACATTAAAAATGTTTATATATATTTAAACTCTGAGTGCAGACAGAGAACCAATTTGCACTCCCTGCTACAGTGGAAAGGCATAATTAGCTGGCTTGAGAATTAGCCAGACACTTGTTTCCTTGGCTTGCAAATGAGTAGGAGCTAGTGGCCAGCTCTCAGCATTGGAGAAAGTTGTCATGTTCCCACCTACACACAAAAGCCAAAAGGGAGAGCTGTTTGCTCTGTTTTCTTAGCTGGTCATTACATACTGCATGTTTTGGCTTCCTCTTCAAGCTTCTGAAAATTAAAGAAACCACCCTTTCGCTTTCTCCCAAGGAGTGCTCCCCATGTTCTGTGTGTCCAGGACCTCAGAAAAGAGAGTGGCCACATGCAAAATTCCATGTACAGGTGAATTTACTATTAGTCTTGGGAGGCAGGTGGGAGAAAGGGGAAGAAAAGGGTATCAACGCTAAGCTTGTGTGTACATTATTAGGTGATATTTAAAGTAACTTAGTAAATGCTAAAGTACTTGTATCCAGCCTTCATTTTCCAGAACTTCTGGGCCCCTGAATCTCTCTCTCTAGACCTCTGCAGCATGGTGTGTGGTGGACTTGCCCTTCAATTTAGCTCTGATAGAGTTCTGGCAGAGTCTCATACAACAGGTCAAAAGATTATTTTGTAGTACAAAAAGAGCTTGTTTGCCTAATTTGTCTGTATGTAAAATTTGGGTTCATTACTTGCTTACATCAATGTACCCTAACCACAAGTCTTACCTACTTAGCCTTGTTGGATTCTTCTACCCTAAATGGGAAGAGGCCCATATATCTGATGTGTATAGCCACGTTCGACTCCAGTTGAATGAGTGAAGATATTTTTATCACTGCCTGACCACAATATAGCTTTTTACATTGCATTGATTAGTAAAACATTCTTGAGGTTAATTAAACCAAAATTTTATGTATCTGCTCAAAAAATACTATAAAGTTACCTCTGAGTTAATTAAAGAAAAAATAAGCATATGCATTTATACAATGCAGATGTTGATACTAAAAGCATGTTTTTACTTCAGCTTTAAAAAGTCCTGTTTTGTATGTTTTGTTATAAAGTTGGTACCAGCCTTTTCAAACAATTTTGGGAAACCAAAGCACACAACATTGTTTTCAATCTGTGTCTTTTCTGTGCAACATCTTCATGCTCTGACATGGTGAAATGCTTGCAAAATTCCACTCCCTTTCCAGGCTAACCACAGGGGAAAGTTGTTCCCTAATACTTTCAGGCAATGTTGCGTCAGTACACCAAAAATAAGTTAAATTCTTGACAACGCACTTGTGTACACTTTGTAGGTAATTAACCTGCAGGTGTTCTTGGCCCTAGAAGATGTTTTCAAACCTACTCTGAAACTCAGCTTCTAACCCCAATGATGCACTGTGTTCTTGTGCATTATATCCTTACTAGACATCAGACTGTAACTATTCCTTTGATTAGTTTTGTTGTGTATCAGTGTTAACAAATGACCTGAGTTTATTATAAAAGAGTGTAATCAGCATTGTCTGGTTTTGCTTCACTGCTTTTTAAAGTGTATTAGTGTCATGTGCCCTTGCATTTGTCTCCTCTCTTAAATAAGAGGCCTTGTTTTTTCCCAGCAAAAACACCCAAAACACATATATTACACATACATACATATTTGTATGTATGTATGAAAAGGAAGTGGAGGGTTTCTGGGTGCTTGTCACCTGCCTGTGAAACCCCTTCTAGTTCTGCAACTGTCAGCCAAATGCTTCTACTGAGCCAGAGCCAATGTGGTGAAATGAGATCACATATGGTGGACACTGAGCGAAAAGATGCAGTACCTCTGAGACATGTTACTTTAACTGGATCCAGAGGACGTCTTTCAGGACCTGTCTCTCCTGACTGCACTGACCTTTTCCTTTTCCCAAGGCCGCATGAGTACTTAAGCTCATCGGTTGTGAAAACAAATCTGATGAGATAGCGAAGGAGCCGTCGTCCATCTTTCTTGGAAGAATTTACAGCCTCATCCCACTGTTTACTAGTGATGTAGACAGGGTAGTTGTTCAGCAACTGCTTACTCCCCTGAAAAAGTGAAATATTTCTGTTGCTTATCTTACAAGGCAAATAAGTGAAGATGTCAGTTGCAATAAACGATATGTTTTTAACCATCCACGATACTGACAGTGAAACACAACCCAAAGTGAACATGTAATTGCTCTTACAGAGAATGAGTACTTCTAAAATTACATTTCCATTTTCTAGAACTCAGATTGGGTGAGGTATGATAAATAAGTTTTGAGAGGTGAAGCTATTGATAATTTCCACTTTCACAAGTGGGTTAAAAGAGTTAAGAATCAGCAACTGGGCATACTATTTAAGTGTAATGTTTCTTCTTAATATGGTAAAATGCATAAAGAGGGTCTTTGAAGAGTGTGATCAAATGGATCACTTCATAACAGCTGATAGTTTCCTTCAGAGATGCCTCTTTTGGTCTGTTTTTATAATAAATTTATTACTTCTGTAGAACACACCTGAAACTTGACAGCAATTATGTTACTGTGAAAAATGTAAAGAAAATAAAGCAACTATGAAAACTAAAAGCTTCATTATTATTAATGAATGCTGTATTAACTCAAATTATAGCTTTAAAGAAATGCCACTGTGTCAGCTGGAGAGAAATTTTGCTTTTAACCTTCATAATTTGTGTGCTTCAATATTCCAACATTAAATGAATGCTGTGGGACTAATTATGGGGATTCCTGTAATCCACACACATTATAAGCCCTCTTAAGCCAATTGTACCCAAATTGTATTTAATTCTTGTTGCCCATAAAATGCTATAGTTTAGGATTACCCAATTAATGTAAAATGGTACTTTTAATATACTTGAAATAATTGAAGTACACAATAAAAACCCAAACCACACCCTCCTAGAGACTCATTCACTATTACAGCTTCACCTCTTTATCAAAACATGTAAGTCTACAAGCCCAGTTAGTGAACTCTGTGTAGCCCTCAGGTTGGACAGGAGCTTGTAGTGAACTAGAGAAACACAGGGCTGATGCTCAGCGAGGTGCTCAGCCACATGCCACACTTTTGGGCAACTGCTGCAAAGTTCTCACTTCCAGGCCTTTGATATCTGAAAACTATTTTAAGGACTACCCTTGCTTTCTTTCATATATTTATTTTAGCATCTTGAGAGACAGCTTGGGAGCATCTTTGAAGTTTTTCCTCAGGTATTTGCTTTTAGTTTTTTTGCAAGTTTGATAAATATATGGAAGATTGGAAGATTGAATTCAGTGAAGACTGTGCTGACACACCACCTCCCAGTGGGGTTAGCATCACTGGGAGCTCAGCTTGTGTGACTGTCTGCTACTTGTTTGCCTTGCTGCAAGCTGCTGGCAAAGACAGCTATGGACAAACCCAAAACACTGCAAAGGAAGCCAAAATGTAAGGGAAGAGATGGGTTTTGTCTGTCTGAGGGGCCACTCCCCCCAAACACCTCAACATTTCACTCATTTCCCTGTAGTTGTAAATTCAAGCTTGTAACCCCTAAGAGAAAAACCCTTCACCCATAGTCTAGCCCAGTTATAATTTGGGGCTTTCTCTTTGCACTTCATTATCTCCTCACATCACTGCAAACAGGTCAGAGTCAATTCCTGCCCCTTCATTCATGACACAGGCAGCTGCTTTAGTTTTTGCCCAGTACATGAACCCCTGGGAAGCCAGTAATAAGTCTGAAGAGCTATGCCATGGAAGAACATTACAATCCATCCAGTCCAGCTCCTTGTCATCTTCCAACACTGTGAAGGAGCTAGGGAAGGAAGAACAGCAGAGAGGCAGCATTGAAAGCTCTCTGGAGGTAATATACTCTTAATGCTGAAGTAATTGTGACCACTCTGGCCCAGGGGGAGCTGGCATGAGTATTCCCTTGGCTTGTGCCACTACATCACTACAAAGGACCACGTGATCCTCATGCTGGTACTTAATTTTTTTTTCAGCAGCTAGTTTCACATCCCTTTTATATAAAATAAGTTGTTTTCTGACTTTAGATTTCTGAAACCTATTTTCTTCCTGTTAAAAAACCCCCATTTAGTGAAGCAATGACCATTTTTACTGATACCACTGCAAAGTATAAGCTGCAGCTAACTGTAGGTGCTGCCTTGCTTTCAAGCCTTGTCAGGTCTGGTTTATGCAATGCAAGCCCATAATGGCACAGGGTAAGGCTCCAGCCTTGCTCATGTGCCTTAAGGACAGATGCTCATGTGTGGCTTTGCTAAGCAGCAAGCTATTCTAGAAGCTACTCTGTGTTTATACATATAACACTGATGAAAATAGGGTGCAGAAAGGCCCAACATCTAGATTTCATGAGAGCTCACATTGCTGTTAACTGAGCAGAGGGTAATAAGTTTTGCGTAACTCCTCAGCCTCAATTTTATAACACTTCTCTCTTGTTCCCCACGAAATGGTGGATATTTTTCCTCATTCTTCTCCAAGGCATGATATAGTGTTATGCTACTCTGTTAAACAATTACTGGATTCCTGCTACAGATACACTTTCACTGCTTCCTCTGAAAGTAAAGCACTTCTGGGCAAAACATTCTCAGTAAATATATGATGTGGTTTGGTGTGTCCAGGAGTCATTAAACTAAAACAAACATAAACCCACCCACAGATGAAATAAGCAGACTCTGAAGGAAGAACCAAAAATACAAACGATCTCTGCCTGTATTTGTACATGATTAATAAAAGATTAATATCTATGTGTTTAATTGAATAAAAAATTCTGTCACACTATGACAAGCCATTCCTTGTGAGACATTACGGAACAGCCTCAGTTTTCACAGTACTTGAAAATTTAAGTTAGGCAAAAGAGCATTAAAAAAAGGAAAATTAATCCTTGCAATATACTTGAACGGTAACAGTTAGTGATAAATATAAATATGTACATAACAATTTGCACAGGATAAAACCGAATGGAGGAGCAAAGTGATACACACCCTGAACTACTGCATGCCATGTGCAGCCACTCTCAGTCACCCAGCTACAGCTGTCACCAGGCTAGCCCTAGCCTAAATTCTACCCACAAATACGGTGTTTCTGAAGAAAGAGGGGAGAAAAACTACCCAAAGCAAGGCAAGCACACTCAGTAAAGACATTCTAGATTATACTAATGATGTGTTTTCTCCATTATTATAGGGGATTATTGTACTTAATAATGAGTTTTTAACCTATTTTTTACTACTAAATGTCTACTGATTTATTTGCCTACATGTTTGTAATGAATTATAAAGCATAAAGAGATGTAGCTTGTTTTCACCGTACACTACCTCAGTTGGATGGTCTGTTGGCTGTGGTACCATGAGCTGGTTGTGATGCTGAAGTACGGTCTTCAAATAATCTAAAACCGTCTGGCAGGGCACTGCATGAAACAAATTGCAATTACTGTATATTAGCTGTAAAGTACAAAATAGAACAGCAATATTAAATCAAGCAGTGTTCCTCAGAGTCTGCTTTCTATGTCTGTGAGATTTATTTCAAATAGGAAATACTTCTCATTTTGATTTGTGCAGATATTCCATTTAATAAATGTACAAGTATTGTATTCCCTACACTGAGATCTCTGAAACTACTTTTATTTTCTGCCCACTGGTTTTCAAAGGGTTTTTTCCCGAGTTTGAAATTATAATTACTACAAATACAAATTAGGTCAGCAGTAACGGTAATAAGAAAAAAAAAATCTGTAAATACTGTAAAAATCCCAAACCATATAAAGGAGAAAACATTTATTGGACCTAAATAATGCATTGATTAACACATAAATATGCTCAAATGTTTTTCAAACTACAGTCTGATTAAATATACTAAAGAGATTCAATGACTCATATACTTTAATCTCTACTCCCTCCCTCCTCCCAAATTTGTTATAAAACTAGGTGTTAAGCAATTTCTCTTTGCCCTCGTCCTCCCCCCTTTCCATTCCCATCACTCTCATCCATTTCAGTAGTGGTACCAACATCCTATTTCCTTCTGTTGAGGTGATAGGTTAATTAGGGATGATTCAATTATGGGTCTCTCTTAAGCAGATGCTGCCACATCCCTGATTAACTCTGGAGTATTTCTGAAATACAGCTCTTTTCTCCTGAGCCTGAAACGCCATAGGAGAATTAAGCAGATATTAATCCAACATTACAACTGACTTGTGCAACACTAAATAAGCATAGTTTTTAAGGTACCTTATGACTCTCACATCTTGTATGGGTTGTTTTTGTGAAGTATTCAGATTTAATCATAGCTTCAGCTCAAAACCCAGAAGAAATATTTGCATTCATTTTTTTATTACTATTTCTTAGCGTCTTATTATTTCTTTACACCTGAAAAAATGTGGTGTCTTGGGGCTTATCTTAAGCTGGCAATCTGAAAGCAAGCACTAAAACATCTGAGAATGTCTGAAGGTAGGATTTATGGGTATTTTGCCCTCTTTCCTTGGCATTCACACCACACAGCTACTATGCCCCTGTCTAGGCAGCCAGGGTGCAGAACTAAATTACTCTGTGCAAAACAGACCCTTTACTGTGGGATAAGAGGAGTTACATCCAACAGACTGCATACAGAAGCCATGCAAAGTGCCTGATATGATGAATAAACTCCTGTGTTATTGCACCCCACACTGACTTCTCTATAAAGACAAACAATCATTGTATTTACTCCTGCTTCTGTTTTTTCACATAGTAAGTAATCCCACTGCAGGCTCTCCAAGGATGTGTTTACCTTTGTTCTTCCAAGGGGATGGGGCTCAAGCAGCAGACAACAGGAAATTACTTAACCTTAGGAGTTGAAGTACAGCTCTACTTTAACTCTATGCTGCTGATAAAATGCCCTCTCATTACCAGTGAGAAACATGGAAGTCCTAAAAGCTGGCTGAAGCTCATAAAAACTTCTATCCTCATAAAAGCAGTAATGTTTTGAGCACAACACTATGATTTTTCTATCACTGTAGTGACTGGAGGATGGTGATCACTTTGGACTTTAAAGCCATGACACAGCACAGTTTGCTGTTGGTACAAATAACCTCAGCCTTTCAAACACCAGGTGCTACTTGCAAATCCAGACTTCGGGGGCTGCCATATTAACTGAAGCCTAGAAGAAACCACAAAGAGGGCAGCACAAGGTGAAGAGTCAAAGCTCTGGTTTTACTGCTGCGTCCCTCTTACGGCTCTGCAGATATTCTCTTTGCTGAGAACTGTTTCCTCCAAACCCTTCAGGAAATGTAACTTTGTAAGAGCCTGGGGGACCCAGCTGCGGGGATGAACAATCATTTAAGTCTACTAGTTTATTTATTTAGTTTATCTTTGATGTGGTCTCTACAGGGTTAACAAGATCATAGCCCCAAGGGCTGATACTCTGCATGCTTATGCAGGTATCCACTATCAGGACATCACCAACAGGGCTTTGTTCTTACAGTAAGTAATGGGAGAGATACCAACATCAGAGATAACACTTTTTATGATTTAGTAGAAAGCCTGTGGGGAGGCAGTAATTTTCCTGTCCATTAGGGAAGAAGTTTCCACAGCTTTTACTTTCTGAAAGTGCCAGCATCTCAGAAGGGACACTGGAGATGACAAAGTAGCCTGGCTTGTAGAGAATGAAAGGGCAAGGTCTTTGCAGGAGCTAAAGGGCAAGGAGAAGGAGGGTCTACAGGGAACCTGGTGTGCCAGGGAAGGCTGGTCTGGCTAAGATATTAACCAGGACACATGTAGGAAGCGGCAGGTATTTCCTGTTATTGATTCAAGTTTAAGACTTTGTTGTTATTTGAGGTATCTCTATGTAATAACAAGCGCTTATTCAGCACAGCTTGACACAGCTTTCTCTGCAGAGAATCCTAATTTCTAATAAATAGTTGAACAGTGACTGTGGTGGTCATGCACTGTGCCAATGACGAAATCCAGGGTATGAGCTCTCAGCCTGAGCAGCCACAGAGCTCAGTGACTCCCTCGACTAAATCCTCCCGGCAAGAGACAGCATCAGTGGGTAAAACACAGTAGAACTCAAGTAGTCATCTCCCAGTGAGCAGTTTCTACGTAGAGGAACATAAAACTTATTTCAAGTCTGTATTCTGTTTTCCTTCAAAGATGGGGTTTACAAAATTTTTGGAAAAGAAATGGAAAATGTCTGTTACTTGTTACATACTGAGTGGTAAAGTAATTTCTCCCTCTTCTCTTATCTAAGCCCAACACTGACCTTTCATAGGCGCTGGGCTCCTGCTAAAAGCAGAATCCCTACACCTACTTACATGTCTGTACAGCTGAAGGCCCTGGGTCTTTTGGCCATGCTGTGCATCAGTCAATACCTAGGCAGAAAGTCACCATGTCTTCCAAAAGCCTTTCTCAGGGCACATTTCCCAGGAGCTGAAAACAAGAAGTGCAATGTTCTCTGTGCCCCAATACATAGAGATCGGCCAGGTCTGCTGCCTCTCATCTTCCTCTCTCACAGCTACCTCTGCACTGCTTGCAAGCTGCAAGCAATGACTGTATGCTTTCCCTCATGGATTACGGTATTCAAAACATGGGCTGTGAAAAGAAAAATCCCTCCAGAAGTTCAACTGCATCATGGCAGTTTTCCCGAACTTCCCAAATACAAATATATTTGTATTTTTAAATCATGTTTTGTAATATAATGTTACATGACACCCTGAATATCTACAATATTAATCAACCAAACTTTTCGTCTCATCAAAATCATAATTTGGCAAGATGTTGCCTAGTACTAATGCCATTATTCTGGTTTAGCACTCTATTAATTGAAGCTGGCATCAGCTGTGCAATTAGTTTGTCTGGGCTCAGTATCAGGCCAATGAAACCACCATCATCCAGGACATCTCATGTCCTCTAAAAAAAAAAATCTGATACTATTTCCATTTTTCAGTCTTCTGAATAAAAGATATAACAAAATATTAAAAAACATAAAGAAAAATTATGGTCAGAGCTGTCTTTTTCATGTTTGGTTGAGCTCCTGAAGTGAGTTGTCCAAACCACATTGTTTTGAAAACATGATGGTTTGGTAGCAGCTGCCTAGTGCCTGTGGTAAAAAGTTGATGTGCACTTAGGGATGAAAACGTGAAGTGCCCAAGCAGCTACTGCTCTTCAGCTGTCTCAGCATTGGGAGGCAGTCAGGACAGGCAGCTGAGGCTGCAGTCCCACATGAAGCTGCTGATGAATGTGTGGTAACACCCAGAGTTACAACGGAAATGGAAAATATTTCTACCGGCTTACTATCATCTTTATATTGGTGTGACTGCATCATGTTACTCTTCACAAGTACCAGAACAGAAATACTCAATGAGCAGTTCCATATCACTGATAAAATATATTTCCATCTGATAATGGTCCAATACTGTTACTAGGATATCATATTTTTCCTTTATTGTGCCAGGGAGAGGAAGTCTCCTCTAGACAATGCTCCAGATTTAATTTTAATTATAAACTTGCCACTGATCCAAACTTCTGCTTTTTACGGATCACCATTAACTTTCCCTCTAATCTGTTTGCTGTTTCTAACTGTTCTTTTGCTTTCCCTCTAAACTGGTTGGTTTTTGTAACCAACATGAAACTTTTCCTCCTAAATAGTCTTTTGAGGCCTTCAGTATGTTTTTAATGTTTCCCAATTAACACCCACTCTAGCTTTTTCTTTTTAAACCTTTGCCTCTAATAATTGTTTCCAAATTTTTATGAAGGGCCAGGAGCATCTCTATTATTGATTTGAGCTGGGTTCTTGCTCATTATAAATGTTACTGGGACACAATCACTTACATTGATATCTGTCAAAATGAGAACTCTCATTTATCCCCCCAAAAATGCAGCCTCCAGGGTAAAACGTTCCAGGGCTGTTTATACTGCCAAAGCACAGCACTGTGAAGAGATGCTTGGGCTTGCTGTACATAAAGCACACCTCCAAGGTAAATAAAGTGTATCTCCAACGTCTCCTGCAGCATCAGACAGTCCCAGTGAGAAGGGATGGCTCACCCCCAGTTTGGCTGCATGTATCTCTGCGGTGGCCTCAGCCCCATAAACAGACAATAAGAAATCTGGTTATTCTGTTCATTAATAAGATTTTGTGCTCTGTGGCTGCCACTGGCTAGTACTCCTCCTGGTGCTCCTCAGAAGATGAATCCCTTAGCAGTGAAGACCATTTACTTCTGACTCACCAGAGAGGAGGAGAATTGGGCAGGGTGTACATCTACATTCCCCTGCTCAAGCCAGCAGCTGTTAGCTCCGAATGGCTCAGCACTGCTCTGTGTCCTCCTTCACTTGACCTTGAGCGAGGCTTCTCTCAGAGTTCATTGTAGGGCATTTCTAAATTGATGCTCGACTGTCAAAAAGATGTAACAAATGATAGGGAACGTGCTGACGAACCACAGGGCTGTGTGAATTTCTTATAACATTAATGGAGATGCCTTTGCTGCCTGAGATTTGAACAAGTGTGCATGGCTTGGATTATTTTAGCTCATATGGTCATTTATTTCAATAGTCAGCTGAAAGCTAGCAAAAGCAGCATGGATGGTCCTCAAAGGCAAGTTGTTTGGGGTGTGATGAGCTGGAAAAACAGCAAGGGGCAAGGAGAGGTGGGGGTTAGGATCTGTGGAAGAACTGATCTCAGAGCTCAAGAGCCTACAAATACGGATATTTGTGACTGGATGGTAAAATAAAACCAGCACTCATTTGTAGTGAAAGGATACAGCAGAAATCAAAAGAATCAACATTATATGTAGGAGGGTGGTAAAGATTTCCTAAACTGACCTACATGCCAGCCGAAAACAGGGAAAGGAGAAAAATTCAAGCAAATATCCCATTTACTTTACAAATCTTTAAAAATTCCTCTCAGCTGTGTTTTCCAGGCAAATAATTTAATTTCTGTAAATCTGCATCTGAAAAGCCATTGCTCTTTTAATTTTCTTTTGCAATAGATTTCTTCCAGAAAAATGAATGTTCCCCTCCCATACGCCCCTGGGATATACACCTCTGCATAAACAACAGATTAAAAGAGATAAAACAAGGCAGCTGTGGATCTCATTTAAGTGATGCTGCCACATGCTCCTGTGGCTTTTATTTTTTTCTGTGCTCTCTCACTTTTCTTCTACTCATTAGAAGGAGCCTCTTCCTGTGATCCCGTTCAGCAGTGAAGTCTTCTGTTTGGAAGGGACATCCTCTGTAAACCCCTCTACTACACATTTCTACTGCTGTTAACTAGCAGGGAAACCAAGAAGACCCCTGTGAGAAGGGAAAGCAGTTTGTGTCATGAAAAACCAAATGTTTACTTGCAAAGGCCAAACCAAAGTTGAGATCTGGGAGTTCATCCTTGACAGGCTGAACTGCAGCTCCCCACAAAACTAACACCAGCTCCATTTTTCCAAGTAGGCTGGGAAACCTGATCTCCCAAATTCTTGTGCGTTTGTATCCAGAAACACAGAGAAAACAGATAAAGCAAGTCCTGGTCTGCTGCAATTACATGTTTCAATAGGTTTTCGTACTCAGGTTGGTTTAGCAAAGTAAGCTGTCACCCCCAGCAGCAAGCAAAGCTGTGCTACAAATTCAAAGGAGTTCTTGTGCCAAACACTGGGTTACCATGCTTGAGGCTCTCTCTTCTCACAGTAACTTCACACTTTGAAGCTGAACAGCAGAACGAGGCCACAGATCAGACCAAAACATCCAGAACATCAAGAGAAATCAAAAAAGTGGTTAAATGTGAACATCAAGAAAAAGGGCAAAAAAAAAGGACATGAAAAAGTGTTCATCATAACCCTTGATGGCTGCTTTATCTATACAGTGGCTGTGGCAGACTCTTTGGAAACATGAGGCCCTGAAAGTATAAAGGAGACAGGATTTGTAGGGAAAAAGCAATATCTTTTATTAGATCATCCAATAGTCAGGAAGAAGAGTCAAGCTATGGGCATACAAAACCTCCTGGAAAACTTGTCTGACTTTTTCAATTACGATGACATGAACTCTACCTGCAAATCCCACTTTGCTTTGGCTACTGCCAGCCACCATGAATGCAGTCTCTATAGGTGACCAGGACTTAGCATTTGAGGTGGTTTTCCTTCCCCATCCCTCTGCTATTTGCTGGAGTAATTTTTGCTGCTGGGCTAACAAAGTAAGAATAATCATTGTATTTATCACACACTGCTTCATTTACTTATTAATTTATACCTTCCCACTGCTTTCAGACTGGTTTATCCAAAACCATGCAGCAAAGCTGAGAGCATCAGGAGGCAAATCCTAACTCATGATTATAGATCTTTGCTTTAATGACCTGGAAATATTTTCTCCCTTTCAGGTAAAAAGGTGTCAGAAGAACACACTGATAATAATGAAGAACTGGTTAATATCCTCATGGTTAAAATCCCATGTCTTGTATGCAGCTCCACAAATACGTCTTTAAATTCGCTACTGGGAAAGTATCACAGCCACAGTAATTTCTATACAGAGGAAAGAAGCTAGGAGACACTTTTCTCCTTGTGTGGATGGATTACTTTGTTTTGTTCTTAATGACCTCAAAACTTTAAAGAGCCAATGATAAATTCACCAAACCCCTTTCAGGAATTACCTAAACTTTAATTATTTTTCAAAAGAAGACAAGATAACACACCGAATGAAAACATTTGTCTTCTGTTCAGTTGAATTGAAAACTGAAAATGTTTAGTTAATATTTTGCCCCCCCAAAAAAAAAAAAAAAAAATTGGGGAAACTGGACAAGTGGAAAGAAGTTGCACTGCTTTAAACCCCAAGCACTGATATACAAATTTTTCATCATTTATTCTACAGCTGGAAAAATTAAGATTTCACACACATTTAAGTATTGTTTCAGTAAAATCAAATGGGGTTTTTTTTGAGAAAAAAACATCTCCCCATCCAGCAACCAAAATATACAGGATATTTTATCCATGTAATCGTTTCTCTCCAGTGGTGATCTGCCAAAGAGTGATGCTAGGCTACAGGCAAAAAGATCCTACAGAACTGAAGGGCTTCTACCGCAACAGGGCAGAGTCCTGAAAACTGAAAAATCTTATTTTCTGTGTCCAAAAGCTACAGGAGGATATGTCTTCTGTAATATTTGTTAAGAAAGAAAAAAGTGTCATTGCCTTTACATCTGCTGAGAAAACACTCTTTTTCGTGGTAGTCTCTTTGTGAGCCTTGCTTTGCAAAGCTAGAGGCTGAGATGTATAGTGGCAACTATTTTTAGATCGCAAACTCTCATGGATTTTAAAAGGGCTTTTGCATATGGAAAGTAAAAAAAAGAAATGCAAAGTATTTCAGGAGAAGGATAAAATGATTCATATTATACAGCAGAATTGAGGGGTTGGTGCTTTTATATTCTGCTGGTAGAGCTGCTAGTGGGAAGCACAGCGACTGTGAGGAGTGCATGGCATATACTGCCACCACCCCACAGGGTGCCCTGCCAGCCTCACCCAGCAGCTCTGGACCAGCTCCCCAGGGATAAGAAGGGAAACCACCATGTAAAAACAATCCTGCTCTTTCAGTGGCTCGATGGAGACAGTGTGGCAACCTTTATGCTCATCTAGCTGCCGCCTTGGCTGCCTCTCCACCATGCTCATTGCCTTCCCTGGCCCATTGGATGCCAGCATGAGGTGGATGAACGTGCAGGGAGGAAAGTTTGTGCGCTGAGATTACTCTGATGTGATAGATGGTGGCAAACAACACCAACACTCTGCAGAGGGCTTTCTGTCTCCCTCCTGAGGCATACAATATTTTGACGGGCAAAAAACCAAAAAGGCTCAGAGAACAAGCTCCTGTTTACATACAGAGCAGGGCATTTCAAGTCACAGAAAAAACTTCTGCCACGTTTTTGGTAGTAGAAGCTCACAGAAGCAAAATGAACACTAGAGACAAAAATAATTAGACATTGCCTTTAGTTGATTTTTGATTAACTCTGCTCAGCGGTGGCTGTGTAACTGCCTAAGGATCTCTGTCCTACCATGTAGCAAAATCTGAGGGAGCTTCTGTGGCTCTTAACACTTCTGCAAACACATGGGTCACTTCAGATCTATTTTGATATGTCACCAGAAAGCAGCAGATGTATCTGATGATGATTTTACATTGTCAGATGAAGTCCTACCTCCTTGCACATTTTTTATGTTTGTCTGCTTCCTTTGATATACTATTAACAAGGAGCTTCATGACTCCTGGGGGGATGTAAAAGGACTACGATTACGCATGTTTATCACTTTTAAAGGAAGACGAAGGATAAGTATGATGATCCAGGTAAATACTTGCTGCTTAACCCAGCATTAATCCTAGCAAAATACACAACAGGATTCAAATGACAAAGAACTAAAGAATATGAATATAATTAATTCCAGTCAAAATGGTCTTAGGGAAAGTGGATCTTGCCAGACTAACCTGATTGCCAGACTAACCCGATTGTCATTCTTTGATAAGCATATAGATTCGCTTGAAAAAGTTGGGCTGAACAATATAAGATCCCTAGACTCCTGAAGGGCACTTAACTTACTACCATGAATTAGTTGATTGCAAAAGTAGAAACACACAACACCAGCAGACTAGACCATATATATATATATAGGGAACCTGCTACTGACATCTCAAATATTTGTCATTGCAAGAATCATCATTAACAGACATGTTTCTAGAAAGGCCCAACAAGGACTAACAACACCTTCAATACTATTCAACATTTCTAACTGGTATCACAAAGTTAATTCAAAAGCAATTAGAAAAATTCTGGGTGATACAGAAATTGACAAATCAGCAAACAGCGGGACAGTCAGAGCAATCTGGAACACTTAGTACAGGAACACAGACAAATACAAAGTGTGTGCTTCTAGGAAGAAATGTGCACAGAATGAGAAGCTCAGCTGTACAATCCACCAGGGAAACCATGGGTGCAAGGAAAGAATCTATCCACCTTTGATCAGGCTCATAGGAACATATTGCATGCATTTCCAGTGCCCAGATTTTAAAGAAATTAGCAGAAGGGGAGAAAGAAAACTGCAAAGAAGGATTCAAGTAATTTGAGGAGTTTCAAACAGTACTGTTTGCTTTGTTTATTTAAAATGGAAATTAAGTCAGATTTCAGTTTGTAAGTACCTTCAAGCAGAAGAAGTATTAAGACCTATAGAGAACTTCATTCAGTGGAGCAAAGCATAAAAGTCAATGGCTAAAAGCTAATTTCAGGTAGTCAGGCAGGGAACAAGAACACGTATGTTCACCAGTGTAATTAAGCACTGGAACCAAGTGTCAGGTAAGAGATATAGCCACTGCTCACCAGAGACTGAAGGCCTTCTGAGATACTATTTGAGTCAAATAAATACAAGTTATGCATTAGTCAAAGTCAAAAAAATTACTGCGTTCAGTACAGGTGGCTGAATGAAAGCTGTCAGTCAGATTACAGACCCTACATTTCTGGTCTTACACACCTGAAGGTAGGACTCAACAGGAGTTGAAGTACACACAATTCCCTTTGTCACGCAGTACCAGATGATGTACTAACCACTGCTGAAACCAGTGAGAGTGCATGAGTTATGGTACGTCTATATTTTTGGGAGGGTGAGGGAGTTACTCTAAATTTTGCATTTTCTTGGCACTGAACAGTGCTGCTTATGGGATTTGCCAGTATCCCTATGGATCAATGCACACAAGAAAAATGTGATGTGATATAAATAATGCATAGTACATCACTGATAGCTTGGGAGAAGAATTATGAGGATGACTGCTTGCATTTTGCTCAGATTTTGCAACTGCCTCTACCTGTTGGGGCAGTAGTTGGTTACTACCTTCTTCCTTTCTGCATAGTTAGCATCTTTGAAGTATTTTCTCTCTTGCAGCTCATACTGTGCTACACATGCTTTTCTGTCATTTAGAGATCTGTTCAATTAACTTTTCATGGATCTACCCTAAGAACTTCAAATTCAGGTAAAAAAAGTGCAGTTCCCTAGTGTTTATACATGTTAAAAAGCATGTTGTATGCCTCTTTCCTTGCTAAATTCCAATTTGCCTTTTGTATTACTATTTTTGCCTGTGTTTAAAGGGTAGAAAATACAGGTCCAAGATACTTTGTTCTTATCCCATACCACGCTTCAAGTATCTTGGCTCACCTGAACAGTGAGAAGTCCTAGGTTTAAAGAGCAAGAGGGGTTTCTTTCACAGAAGGGGTTTCTATTCCATTATTTTTCTCTCTCCCAGTGGCTTCTAGGGATTGCTGAACTGGAAAAGTTGTTGTTAGGCCTTTTTTTTTTTTTTTTCCAGATTTATTTGAAGATGAATGGGAGGAGATATATTAATGCTTCTTACTAAGCTAGCAGCAATTTAAGAGAAACTGTTCAAAGTAAAAACTAAAATTATTTCAGGTAAAACCATGGACGTAACTTTGACTAGTTTCCTTAAGTAATCAAAAAAAGAAACCCCAAAAGGGAATTAGGTTTATAAGCTGCAATGTCACTTAAAGAACAAGAGAGATAAAGAGTTATGAAAACATGTTTGAAATTACTGTGACAAATCACCTGATATTTGGGATTTCGGATTACAAGTACATCCCCACCTGAACACACCTTACTAGAGTAGGACTCAATATTCATAGACATGAGCATCTGCAGGTAATTTTCCACTGGGCACAGCTACGGGAATTTTGGCTGGAGACAAATTCCAGTGTTTGAGTACTATGATTGCAACCTTTAAAAATGACTAGAACTTGAAAGAAACTATTACCCACACTATTTTTATCACTGAATGGCAACATTACATGGCAGGAGACTATTTACCTGGAATGCTCTCCAACTTTCTACGAAGCTCTTCATTTTCTTGTTGCAATGAAATTACCTCCTGCTCTAGCTCTTGACACCGAGGGCAGTAACCTTCCTCCTCTTCCTCCTCTTCCTCCTCTGGAAGTGTAGAAGATGATGGATGACCATGAGATTCTGATGTTGCTGGAGATGTCCATCCACCTAAAGTGTGTACTGGAGAGGCTGAAAGTGGATCCACATCTGCCAAATGGCTAAAATCATTTATTGATGAGGTGTTCTGAGAAGGGAAGCTCCCAGAAAGCAAATAGTTCTGAAGGGAATCAGTAAAAACTCTCAGAAAGGCTGAGGTTTGTTGTTTCTTTTGCATATACTGCATCTCTATGTCTAAAATGTCTGATGTCTGACTATGGACCATTTTCCCGAGCTGACATTGCTCTTGTCTTTCACTATAATTTGGGTTTTCCTGCTTTATACAAGAAATCATGGACTGAGAGTGATTGTTGTCCAGTAGTTTTCCACCACAATTTAAGAGACTTAGAACCCGGCTGCATTGTTGAGCAAAGGCATCCAGAATCATTCGACTCTCTGCAACAAAAGAAAAGATGAATCACAGAAAACTAATGCAAAAGGTTATGCCAGGCAGTAGCAGCTAGATGAATGTATACAACCGTTTACAGTAGCATGCATTTTATTTCTGAACATATTAAAATGATGGCTTCTGCTTTAATACTTCTGCAACACTGTGATTTAAAACAATCCTGACTCTGTTTCTATTTTCAGAGTGCCCTTGTGCTCTTGCTGTTAATCAGAAATGCATTGTGATGATAGACACTGCTTACTGACATCTTCTTTCAGAGGGATTAAGTCAGGAAAATGGGGAAGAAAATACAAATTGCATTCAATTTGCTCTAAGTTCAAGTAAGTTCTGCCTTAAAAGCCTATTTCAAGCTGCTGGAGGGCATTATCTGTACATATTTGTAGGACTTTGCACCATACCTTTGTCCTATGCCCAGTTCCTCTCCAAAAAGGCTTCCAAGCTTTGTTTTTTCTCCTTTTTTTCTATGATGCACTTGTTTAACATTGGGCACAGGACACTCCACACAACAGACCCTCAATTCTATGGACTTTGCTTCTGTTCCTTTTGCTCTAGGTTCCAGATATGTCCAGGAACTACTCAGTGATAAGCACAAACCCCTCTTCTTAAATCAAGCAAAGGCATCCTACAGGTTTGTGGGCAGGTCAGTGTGGCACAGTGGAGAGCAGAGTTCTTCAAGATGCTCTGCATACAATCAGGAAACTCTACACAGGGTTGTGCAGCAGTTTCTGGAGACAGCAGCTCAGCTCTGGAAGTAGGATAGGGATGCCGTGCTGCACCTAGTCAGCTTTGCCTTTCATGACAGGAGGTGTCATGTCTCAGGGAGCAATAGCAGCTACAAGCTAAACCTACAGGGTAGGATGGCTCATTTCTGCAATGCCTACATGTATAGCTCAAGCTGCTATACACTTCCTGGATCCAGACAGAAAATGATCAAGATATTTATGATACAACCTGTTAGGCTTCCCAGTAAAAATAGTGCCTTTAATTTTTTTTTTTTACTTTATTCAAAGCTAAGTTCCTCTAGGTATCTAAACACATGTAACTAACATTTTGCATAAGAAAAAAAGGCTGGTGGATTAAAGCGCTGCCAATTTTGGAGAGCACTTCTCAGGCAGGCTTGACTTTTAGGAAGTGACAAATGCATTTGCTATTGAAAAGGCAACCTGCCACAGATACATGAGACTAAGCACCCCAGACCTTCATTTACCATGACTTCATCAGTAGCCTCATCACACTCATCACACATAAAGAACAGAAATGTTCAGAATTCAGGCCTTTAGAAGGTGGCACTTTTCACAGCACTTCTTCAAGATCCAGAAGATACACCGTCTGGTGGAAAATCTACTTTACACTGAGGTCAGTACAGCTGTCTTGAAGAATATTTGAAACAACACTAATTTGCATTTGTACCATCCTCAAGATCTCTGCAAAGAGGGCAAGGCTGAAGCAGCATACAAATACTTTCAGTCTCGAATGCAGCCGAGGAAACCTGCCTGGCACAAAATGCAAGGATGTAATCTCCTGAAGACTTAACTGAAAAAACAGGAACCTGAGGTGGGCAGAGCAAGCCCAAGCCCAGTGCTGGGTTATGAGGCTGCCTGGGGCCATGCAGGGATTGCCCAGGGACGCCATGGAAAGGACTGGAGTGGCCCTAAGACCCCTTCAGGCATCCTTGCCTTCAGTCTCCTGTGTTTATGAGCCATATCACACGCCGGCAGATGAGTTCAGACTATGAGGGCAGATTTCTCCAACACATATTTGATCTCCAAAGCATTATGCAATGCTCTCAGACCACACTACAAACTCCAAAGGGCAGAAATGCACTGTGCCCCCTTTGGAGATGGGTGCTGATAAGGTGCCAGGTGCTCTAGTGTCCATTACCCATTGCCTCTCCTTCTCTTTTTCTACACTAACCTGAGGCCAGCTGTCTTTAACCCATACAATCAATGCAACTGCAAAACAACACAGCAGATATAATATGAATTAAAAGAAGAGAGTCCTGGTGACATGGCAGCTTTCCATCTGAAACCTGATAAACGAAAAGGAAATCAGGAAATTCAAGCATCACTAACAACCCCAAGATGTGCTTTCTTTGCCTTTTTTCTTTGCACATTTCCCCTTTAAAATTATTACAGGATGATATTGACTTTGCAATACTACTACAGAATGTTTTTTTCATTCATTTTAATCCTATAATCTGATTCCAGACCTAAAGTCATCTATACTGTTTGTATTTTAATCATTATTGTCCCTGTTCACAAAACAGTTACGTATTCTTTGCATATCCTTGTTGCATGGGGACAAGATATGAATGAAACAACTGAAAAGGGATTAGACTATTATAAGACATGTTACTCTAATATTATGGTTTATTCTAAAAACAGCAAAAAGTAACCTGACATTCAAATTACCAGTTTTGAAGAATACCAAAATACACATTAACATCAGTAAAGATTAAATTAATTATTAGTTTTGGTTTAACATTCAATGCATTTGGCACATTCACTGGGATAATGGTTTAAAATTTAACTGAAATTTTATACAGAACTTACATTATTGATTTAATCTTCAGTATCAGATTTACTACAAAGACACAGTAACAGCAATTATTGTTTTTTTTTCTTAACTTCAACCCATACTCAAAGATATAAAAGTGAGCCATGACAAAGCAGGGCTCGTTTGAAAGGCTAACCCAGAGATGCACAAATGCTTCTTTTCTGGGTACTGCTAGACAGCAATAGTGAGGGATGCTCTCAGCACATATTCTGGAAATCTCTCTGAACTGAAGTAGGTTTTGCTTTGAAGAGACTTCTACACCAGTAATGGTGCACACACCCACAGTCTGAACAACCCTAAATGAGAATGATAACCAGTTATTTCTTACGATGGAGAAAAAAATAAAAACAAATGTTGCCCATTTAGCACATATTATAGAAATTGGGATTTCAGCTTTTACAGACTGACTATAATTAGAAATGCAAGCACTGTGCAATGTCTAATCACTTAAGAAATGACAAAAAGTTGTTTTTATATGATTACTACTGAATAAACACCAATCTATGATTCTTAATTGATTTAATATAATGTATGTATTTTCTGTGAAAGTAGGATTCTATTGAAATCACTGCACTGGACTAAAACAGTATAAGCAGTTTATTAAAGTCTTATTGTGATATTCCTTTTCCTTATTACCTTGCTCACCAACCATGTAATTCTAATGTCTCAGACCCCAGTCTTTAGTCTTATAGAACTTCTATCGACTTTAACTAGACGTTTGCCTGGAGGTGGACTTGCTGGATAAGACCCATAAAAGTGCTAAGAGAACAGGATTAAATTGCTAAAAACATAAGTATTCCTAACTAGATTGTTTGAGACTACAATCAACCAGAAGATACTACCATATGGCAAATCAGGTACCAACTCCCAGACACAGCATTCATCTTTACATCTTTTTCTCACTGATGCTGGACTAGAGAAGGTTCTTAGCTATTCAACTTCCAGATTGAAAACAGGGGTTAGTATGAGTGAATGTCTGAAACTGAATCTGATAACTTACACTAATGCAGCAGGAAAGATGTCTGGAAAATTTGGCAGGTACAGCTTCAGCTTTTCCCCCACCTAAGGATCTTTTCAATACTTAGATCAGCCAGCTTTGTTAATAAGCATTGTGTTGGGTCTCAGTGGCTCTGGGTTTAGGTTGTGGCTTTTCCATAGTTTCCTTTGTATTCTTGGGCAGCTGCTTTAAAAAGTCATCTTTGTAAGTATTGAGTGGGTCTGAATACCATACTCCCCTGCAGGGAATGTATTCATTGGTATTTAATTTTCAGCAAGATTGTGACGTTCAGGTTCCTTAGCAATTTCAATCATCTCACTCTTCACCTTGCAGTGACTCAGCCCTCTCACCTGACTATTTATATTTTTTGATTTGTTTATTATAATATTTTTATTAATTGAGATCCTGGGGCAGCAGCCTTGTAACCCTCAAACTGGCCTTTATTCAAGCATAGAGACTTCATCATTACATTTTTAGATATGACCACTACTGTAAATATCTGTGCTTAGGTCACAAAATTGAGAACATATGACACCTCCTATGACTACACAATGTTTACTTGGGCATTTTGCATGAAGATCATCGAGACAGTCCAGTGGATTAAGACTACAAGTGCCTGGCCATTTCAGTACCCATCTGACAGATCCAATTCCAGAGGAGGGCTCACAATTTCTAAGGTAAGGTAAGGTCAAAACCAATCTTCACCTTCGCTGTTCACAGAATAAACTGTTTTTCTGTCTGGGCATAACAGAGCTTTATTAACTGGCCATTTTAAAGATACCACGTTTTTGGCACTGCTAACAGGTGTTACCAGCTCTGGTCTTCTTCCTCTGCTTTCCATGAAAGCCCATCCTAAATTTTAAGCTGCACTGTAAGGTCTATATCATGCTTTCCTAAGGAAAAGGACTTTCTTTGGTGAATTATGGTACTGTACTATGGTACAATGCACATACTACCAAAGACAGATACACATTGTTTTCATACCAGGAAAATAATCTGGACAGATTAATAAAGAATTGATGTTTTACAGAAGGTAATGGGTATCTGCTGGTGCTTTGAATGAATCCATCTGTGTGACTCACAGCAGCAACAGCAGCCAGAGTAAACCCTAGAGGAGACAGAAGGATTGTGTTGCAGTGCAGCTTCACATTTCTCATTGTAAGATGACATTTCTCATACAGGAACTTGCCCCACATGATGGGATCTCAAGCTGGATTTTTCTTCACCAAGGCACTGGGTGGAGAATTCCTGCTTTTCCTCCTTTCCCTAGCCCCTCTTGCTGCAATTCTGCTGAGTCTGGAGAAGAGAGTGGTTTCTTAGAGTGCAACTGAGAGAAAAAATGGTTACTCTTGAGAAGAGTTCTAACCATTAGAAAAAGCTGCAAAAATATGGAAGCATCTTTAGCCGTGACTGTGTTTGAGGTGCCCACTTTCAAAAGCAAACTTGGAGCTGCGAATCCCAAGGGGCCAGAAATCTTATACCTGAAGTTTAAGAATCAACTGCATTAAGTGTTTAAGTTGCTAGCACAGAGTTAGGCATCCCAGGAGTGGTGTTTTACCAGCTATTTGCTCACTGTTGCCTGCCTAACTGAAAAGGTATCAGCAAAAAAAGCGATATCTCTGAAACTGAACATAGGAAGGGGGTGTCCCTACAAAACTGCCCTACAGCACTCCACCCTTTTATTCAAGTAAGCACCAGTCAAGTGCTGAGGATAAACTAAGTGGGAAAACTGTACACATCATGGATGGTGACTGCCTTGTGGAGAATGCACATGCAGCTGGACAGCTACTAAGGGGATGATCTGTCCCTTCCTACAACACCCTACACTTGAGATTAACCTCTGGCTAAGAAGTGTTCTGGGTCTGCTCCCCTTGCTGCTGTGGGGAGCCCAGAGACCCCACAGGTGCTGGCCAAAGTACAGGGTGACTGTCCACGGAGAAAATGTAAATGCTCTCACTCTCCAGGAGCAAAACCCCAACTCTGCTTCCCCAGAGGCAGCCTGTGCTACTAAGTTGGCTCACACATTAGTTAAGAGAATTTCAGGCTCTGGATGATGGGATTTCTTCACATACATACAGTGCTGTGGTCCCAACTAGCTTCCTGCTCATCTTAGCCGTGCTACAGCTCCCAAGAACAAGCTGCATGGTGTTACTCCATCATCAAGCAGGAAGGATGGGCACATATCTCAGCAAAGCATCCCTGCCTCTGGGATTAAGACACCCAGGAGATCTAAACCTTGCCTATTGCTTTATAGAATTACAGAATGTTTTGGGTTGGAAGGGACCCTAAAGCTCATCTAGTTCCAAACCTGTTGCTGTGGGCAGAGATATCTTCCACTAGACCAGGTTACTCAAAGATCCATCCAGTCTGGCTTTAAACACTGCCACATGGGGCATCCACAGCTTCCTCCCCAGTGCCTCACCAGCCTCACAGTAAAATTTTTTTTCTGCATATCTAACCTAAATTTCCCAGCTTTCACTTTGAACCCATTACTCGTTGTCCTGTCACTTCTGTTCCTCTTGAAGAGTCCCTCTACAGCTTCCTTGTAGGCCCTCCTAAGATATTGGAAGGCTGCTATGAGGTCTCCATGCAGCCTTCTCTTATCCAGGCTGAACAGCCCATGCTTTCTCAGCCTGTCTTCATCGGGAGGTGCTCCAGTCCCCTACCCACTTCATGGGCCACTTCTGGTAACAACTCTCAGCCTCTGGTAACAACTTGTGCAAAATACCACTTGTACACACTATAGCAAGTTTCTGGTTTGTTTTCTCCTGTTCTGTTTCTCTTGGAACTTAAACCTGAGCAAAGGTTAAGTTGAGACCCATACAGGAATGTAAAGTAAAGCCTGAATGTGCAGTTGAAGGGACAGGGACTTCAAAGAACTTTGATGCACGAGTGGCAGTTTCTTCACTATCTCTTCAGCATAGAACTAAATCAAAGACAAACTCTGAAGCCTGCTCTAGCGCCTGGTTAGCACAATGTACTCAGGAAAAAGGAAGTCCAAACTTCTGCTCATCAAAGCCCAGAGGGCTTTGCTGTGAATATGGCCTCATATATCATCTACCAGACAGCTGAATGTTTTCCATGGCGTCATCTGCTTCTGTAAAGAAATGTAGGTGTCACATTTATCATCAGTGTTTTGATTGTGGGCCACGAAGAATACTTAAATATCACCATTTGGGCATTTCATATAAGAAGAAATTTCATGAAGAAAGATGACCTTCTGCCACAGATCACAGAACTATGCCCCAGAGACATGAATTCTCTGGCTAATCTATTCAAGTGTTAAACTTTTTTGGTAAAGTACTTGAATTATTTGTAACAAGACATGCAAAATTCATCCAGCACAAGACTACTTCTAATCAAAAACAGGCATTAAAACATAGCCATATATCCTATTAACGAGTGTATCTCCCTGTTTAGTAAGGAAATGTCATCACATTTGTTACAAAGGCAAACAGCAACATACCAAAACAGGATCCAATTTTTCTAAATAAATAAATCAATGATGTGTCAAAAATTAACAGATGAGTTAATATACCCGATGTTATCAAAACCAGATGGTGCTTCATAATACTCATCCTGTTCAGTCAAACCCTGAATATATTCTGGACCATCAGTATATAAAATAGGATGCTGCTATTTGTGATGGCAAACAAAAGCAATCATGCCTGCCAAGCACATACTATAACAGGCAGCATTTCAGCTCTGCTAGACAGAAAGTAATTAGAATGCTTTTAATGTCCAAAAGAATGATGCTGATAGGCTGCCACAGATGTGTAGATTTATGAATATTTATATGGTGGTTTATAGCTGACACTTTTATCAGTTGAAGAAGATAAAATATCTGCCTGACTCAAAAGCTTGACAGTCAGGTTAATAAAATCTCATTAAAGAGAATGACCTATGCAATTATATAGGATTTATTGTAATTCATTTTTGATTGTACTCTGCTTAAAGATGCAATTTCCCATTTCCTGGTGCCAAATTTAGGTTGCATATCAAGATCTACGTGGTTTTTAACTCCAAGTCATCACTAGAGGAAAGATATGCGTTCAGCATCTCGGTATCTTACACCTTTAAAGAAAAAAAAAAAAAATTGATCTCCTGTTTGTCACTGCATCTTATGAAAACGGTGCAGGCAAGCAGCCGATCTATTTTCTTTCCGTTAAAATCACCACCTCTCCATCAGCAGCCTCTCCATTACCAGCAGCTCCTCTGGTACCCGGCCCCAGCCTGCCGCCCTCCCCGGCGGAGCGGAGCGGGGCTGAGCGGAG
>VXBB01006885.1:229277-263111 GCA_013399915.1 Illadopsis cleaveri
AGGGGTGAAATAAATAATGCCATAAATAAAAGTATTTGGGAGTCCAGGACCTGTCAGAGTTGATTAGGGCACAGAGGACATTTTCTTTCTCATTATGCAAAAGCATTTCATGGCGAAATAAAAGAGGTTTCGCTGTAACTCATGCATGTCAGATTTCCAGGAATCCGAGAGATTAATCACATTTAACATTATTTGTCCCCCGCCCGCTTTTTGCAAACTGCTTAAATGCGGCGGACGCGTAGGGCGCAGGCTGGTCCCGCGTCCCCCGCTCATGTTCCCCCTGTCGCCCGCCCGGGCCCTTTCAGGGACAGTTAAGGAATAATGAAGCGATGGTGAAAGACAGGAGGAGAATGAGATGCCATCGAGAGACGTTTCTGAGAAATGGTGGAGATCTGAGTGAGACGGGAGACAGCTGAAACCGAATGATATGTTGAAGAAAAATAAACGATAACAAACTGCTCGCTTGCTTCCTCCATTCTTTTCTGAATGCAATTTTATATTTTGCATTACCATTTCACTTCTTCTGTCCCACTTCTTGCCTGCTGCGGTTGCTATAATTTATCAGGATTACAATAAACCCTCTGGCTTGTGGAAGTAAAATTGCAAAACACCTTAGTTGTATTTAAGTGGCAGCAGTGGGAAATCATTCCTCTGTCATCACGTTGAGTTTTGGCCAGTTATTGTGGTCATCGCTCTCCCATTTTAGCTTTTTTTATTTAGTCAGAGTCAGGCTCACTGGTAATGAAATGCAACCCTTCTCTGCTGATATCAATTAACTCCTGAAATCTTCAGCACATCTACTGCAGAAAAGTGGAATTAAGTTCTACAACCCAGGCATTCTTTTCATGCAGGGAACACCAGGAGCTGGGCTGGTTTTGGTTTTGATTTTTTTGACAAGTAGAATAAATTGATCCTTGTAGCAGCCAAAAGCATCTAAGTAAAGGCTAGTGTAATAGAAATTGCTGTTTTACCTAAGCAAAATCAATTGTAAGTCTTTTTGTTTCTTGCCTGAGTCTGATCACTTGTTCTTTAAAAAAAAAATAAATTGAGAATTGTACTGTAATGCTAAATAAAGACTGGAAATATGTGTGAGAGAAACTGTTCACTCAGAAATTAAAAATGTCCTCTACCTTGTCTCATCTGACTGGCCTCTGCCGCAGCAGCTATCAGAATTCAGTACTAAACTTGTATAGTTACTATTAGCCTTTTAAAAGTTAGATTCAAATAAACAACCCAAAATCACTTTCTCACATGTCAGCTAGGTTCATAGAGCTCACTACTCTTTGGTGTAGATGCCTACCCCTGAGCTCCTCGTGGAAGAAATAATCCTTGCCTAAATGAGCCTCGTACAAACAGAGAAAACCAGGGGTGACAGGTCGTGTCCTCCAAGCTGCCCTCTATACCGGGGTCCAGGCAGATCACTGGGCAGATGCTGGCTGTCCAGGGACAGGAAGAGAGAAGCAGGTTTGGGGTAAGTGGGGCTCAAAGCCACTGAAATGACGTGGGGACCTCATCTGCGACGAAAATGGAATATGCACTGAGTTCTCTCTGCTGAGGTTTTTGACACTGCCCATCACCACCAAAATATCAGTTCAATTGCTTTTAGGAAAGCTTGGCTTTTCCTCTAGTTTGCTCTCAGTGATTCTTTTGGGTATGTTTACCTAAAAAATCTGTTGATGTCTCCCCACCTTTCCTTTTACGTTTTCTCCTGTGCTTCAGATAAGGGACTCTGGTGTTGTGGCCAAAAGACTGTGTTTTGTGCCTAATGCGATGGGTGTCTGCAGGTCAGTCCTGTGATATAAAAGTGTTTAACCCTGGTGGTCCCACCTTTTCCTTTGTGGAATGTCCTTTTTTAAGGAAGCACTATTTTGTGCCTGAGCTCTGTACAGGTGTGCAGCCACTCTTGAAGGAGGAGTACATGCCGTAGGAGGAGCGGAGGAGTGTAGCCCTAGACTGGCAAAGAGGCAGTCTGGGTGAAGTGATGGTCTCCAAGTATGGGAAGATGCTGCTGTATCTGCTGTGAGTGGTTTTGGGCTGCCCTTTTCCATGGATGCTCCCTGTGGCACAGCCTACTGCTCCCCTGTGGTCTCAGCATGTAGTCATGAAACTATTAACCAAATATTTAACTCTGAATTACAGGCCCAGTTTAGTTTCACACTGGATGAAAACAGTTAACACATAGCACTTACCTTGATCAACTAAAAAAAAAAAGCCTTAGCTGATACCAGCTGCTCATTTTCAGAAAGCCAAACACCTTCATTTCCCTTAGACTGTACCATGACTTGGGATTTGACCCTGAAGAGAAGGTTGTGTCTTTCTCTACCTGTTCACTGATTCAAGTTTTCACTGTTTCACTGACACTGAGGGTTGGAGATCTGTAACAGGATTATTGCAGAGCACTGTAAGCGGAAAAATGATGGGAAGTAACTGACCCTCAGAAAAAAACCTAATCAAAACAAAGACAACAGGCACAATGAAAAATAAGAAACCCAACATTCCTGCAGTATATACTCCTCTGCTCCTAGAAATCATTGCAAAGAGAATATTTGTCAGTATATAGAAAAATACCCAATCTAGACACAGGCTATCAATCACTGAACACGTCTGTGTTGAAGGTACTGTGAGGTACTCAAAGAATAAAAGTGTGATTCATCTCTATCTTCTGAGCAGGGGCTAAATCTTGCTCCACTTATTCATGGGAGCAGTGCTCCTGTGATAACTAAAGCATGCAGGATTTGGCCATGAACTGCCAATATTGCTCTGCACATTTGGAGTGCATGATGAGAGCTGAGATTGGCAACTCTCCTCTGTAATCTAAACCACTCTGCAAGCAGGCTGGCCATAATTTGCTGCCCTAAACATTTAACCCTAGCTAGTTAATTTAAGCTTAGCTCAGTTGCTCATGTTTATGGATAAAGAAACAAAAGGGAAAGCATCAAAAGGAAAAGATGACTGTGGAATTCAATATTTCAGCAGCTGTTGATAGGTAAATCTTATTGAAGTGTGGCATTCAAAACCAAAGGCCCGCATTTATGATAATGAGCCTAACAAGGAAATGAGATTGACACAGCAATTCTCTGTTTTTGTTGTCCCCTGAGGTTAGAGATTATGCAGTGCACGGTGCTGTTTTTAGCCTCTTTGGTGATTCCAACTGTGAGAGACAATGCTGTGCATATTTGTCAAGGTTGTACCATAATCAGGTGACTTTTTGAGGGAGAGTGTGAACTGCTGGTCTCACTTAAACCTTAATCCACATCCTATGTCAGAGATTCATCACCCAAGCAGTGCAGCATTTAGCCCCTTCTTTTCCCTTATGCTTACTCAGTGCTCTGCGAACATGCTTTGAAATAATTGAAATGTATCTATCATGGTTACATTGTATTTTGAGAATTACTGGAATGTTTCTCAGTGACATTAATTGGTTTTAAAATATTTTTGTCTTTCTAATTAGTGAAAGATTGATGAGCAGTGGAAAGGGCATTTATACACAGGCAGACACATATTTCCATGCTACATTTATGTCTTAATAAAATGGTTGCTAACTCTTATGCCTAGTAAACACTGGAAAGATAGAAAATATCCTATAACTTTAGGAGGAGGAAATATCCTCTGTTTTAAATGGGATCACATGGTGTAAAAGAAACCCCAAGTCTCTCCAAGGGCTGGAAAATGGATAAATGAATTATTTAAATATAGTTAAAGGATACACAGGAAAAAGTAATGGCTCTGATACCCAACGTAGGGAAAATTATTAATATTTTAAGGAATCAATTGTGGACACATGAAAAAGCTTGCTTTAATTAAAGATAGCTTACATAAAGTAGTTTCAAGCAGGGAGAAACAGTATAGGATACTTGTTGCTGACCATTTTTTAGAAATACATCATGGATAAAATGAATGACATAACATAGTCCAAACTTCCATCTGCCCTAAAAAAATCTTCACTGTCTGTGTTGGAGCATTTTAGAATAACTTCACCTCTCTGGAGCATTAGCACCTGCCCTAGCCCTTGCCCAAATTTGGTGCTTTCTCTTGGTCTTGGCCATCACCATACAATGTAGAGTTGCTCTATATTGCATAGCTGCTCTTTACAATGCTTACTCCTCATTTTGCACACTTGGCATTTTGAGACCAGCACCTTGAGAGGCCTGCTGGCTGTGCACCTAAAGGCAGAGCTGGTGTTCCACAGGCTGGGACCCAGCTCCTTGACTAAACCTGAACTCCTCTTGCTGGTCCTGCTGGTTCCTGCCCTTCATGTACTTTCCAGTCTCTGTTTTCCAGGCTTGCAAAAAGGTGGTCCTTGCATGTCTGAAGTCACACTGAGCTGGAAATCAGAGGAGAAAATGCCTATTTCCCCAAGCAGAGACTTCACTGATATTTTGCGCTGAAGTGTTACACCTGGGCCCAGCACTCACATAGCTTGGTGGCTGTTCAAAAATATGGTCAAATTTTGTCAAACAAGCTGTGCACATCAGTTACGATGAAAACACAGATGGGATGGACAGAGGAAAACAGCTGGAAGCAGAATCTTCCTTAGACTGATCTAGATGGGGAACCTGACTGTTTTAAGCACAAGAGGATATACATGATCAGCCTTGTGGTGTCTACTGAGCAGAGAGTCAACTCACCTTAATCTGACAAAAAACATGGGCCTGAAAGATGCCTAAAGATACCAACAATGATGGAGGCATGGGAATGACACGATTCTTTGCTGAAGTAAGCTTCAGCCCATATTAGATGTCTTTCCCAGCTTTAACGAGAGCCTAGGAACAGAAGGGTGCAAATTTTTCCCTGCATTTCCCTTCATCACTAGCCCATTCTCAGGCAGCCCCTAAAACAGATGAAATAATGACAACAGCTTCTCTGCATACTTAAATGTGGAGTTCAACCACTTCATGGAACTGAAATGAAGGACTTCCTCTACATTAGTAATCGTGTAGAAGCAGCGCAAGTAATCCTGTGGGAGATCCTAAAAAGCTGGGGGCAAAATAATTTCTTAGAGGTCCAGAAAAGAAGAAAATGGTGGGCAAAACCTGGAGTTTCCTGAGACATCAATTGCACACTGACTGGTACACTGCAAAATGGCTCAGTTGTGAGAGGTTCCAAAAACTTTGAAACATTAACTGAATTGAATTCCACATTCCCCCAATGGGGGAAAAAAGGCAACAGCACATACAGGCAAAATTTTGTGGTAGTAGGGCCAGGAGACAGCTGCAGTTTCATGTGAGAAGGAATTCTGCCACCCTGCAAGTCTTTATGATTGGGAATGTGTCCACCACAAGCTACATTTGCTTAGGAAAAAAAAAAATAGGTGGAACTGTGTTTGCTCAAGGGTAAAGGCACAGATGCTGTATTTGCAAAGGCTGGAGTTCACCTGATGTATCACCCACCTCTGGCTCTCCAGATGTAGATGAGTTGCTACCAAAAGACATCCAGAGGTAATCTCAGAACAGCACTTCAAATAAGTAACCTTCTATAGAAATGTATGCTTTTACTTGTTTAAATGTAAAGGATCTGGGGAAAAAAAATGATGTGTGTGGTTGTCTCAGATAATAATATGAGAATACCCTGAGCATCCATCAGCTTTACTTTTGTGATTACTCTGTCACGAGAATCTCCTGAGTACCCTCATTATTATGTTCTTGTTTCTTGGCTATGTGACAGTGAGTTTGTGACCTACTACAGAAGAACTTGCCCACTGATACCAGCAGAAAGGTGAGAGTTAACTTTAGCTAATGCTCTATCTCTGAGTCCTAATTTAAAATTGAGGATGTCTCATATCGGCCACTCTCCTTGAAGGTATTTACTGGGTTTGATGCTGGTTCTGCCATCCTTAGGTAGACTAGATGAGATCAAACTTTAGATCATTTACATTATTTTAATCTGGACTAATATTTAAAAATTTTTGAAAATCTTCCCAGCTGGTAGAAGAGTGTCTCTTTGAGGAAGCATTTCTTGCTGTCCCTCTACAACCAACCATTTCATTTATGTAGAATTTAGCTTGTTAAGAAAAAAACCTGGTGGCTTTTTGTTTCTTTTTTTGTCTCTGTACTTCTTCAACCACTTTTATTTTTTAATACTACGGTTACTGCAATTTTCTTTTGCTGCAAAAAAATCATCTCTGGTCAGCTATATTAATGATGGAGTAGACCATGATTTCCAAAGAAATGTTTGTTTTCTAACCATATATATGCATCAAAGCAAGATACTGTGGCTCCTGGAAAACCCAAGTATCAAAAAAGACAGATATCCAGGTTTGAAAGAAAATCCATTGCACCAGTACCTCTAACCAAAGCATGGGCACACACACAGCCTTTCTTTCTTTACAATTGCAGACTTGCAGGCAGACACACTTGCTCCAGAAAACTGGAAAACTAAATATTAAAACCTGACATACATTTAAGATTTCACATGTTCACTTACATAGATTAAAAATGCAAATGAAGCTGGCTTCAATGCGATGCTGACCTGAGATCAAGCTTTCTGAAGACAGTCTCTTTCCACTTTCTTCAGAAGAAAAAAAAAGAAAAAAAAGAGTTGAGAGTTTTTATTCACCTGGATGAAAAAAAAAGTGGAAGAACTATTTATAAATATGTATTAATAAATATTTAATTATATATGTGCTGAATGGTTTAGCTGTTGTTCAGCAAATACATAATTTGTTAATTTTGCCTGCTTCCACTGAATAATTTATTCATCAGATCAGCTCTTTTAATATTCACTAGATGATCGGCTGATCAAATTCTGTTAGCTGAATATGTTATTTGATTTTTTTTTTTTGCCCTTTTCAAAAATCACTTAGTCTATTGGAAGAACATTGCTGTGATTTATTACTGGTATATTCCATCCAGTCCATGGTGACATTCTTCAAGAGTAACCTCCAAAGACAGTAGATACCTTGCTCTTGTCATATGATATTAAACTTTTGTAATCCTGACACGTATTAGGTGTCTTTGACCAGGGAAATAAAACCCTGTGTCCAGCGGTACATTTTTGTGTCACAAATTCATGACAATACATGTATGGTGTGTTTTATTTTTCATTTGATGACTGAATATTGAATTATTTAGATGAGCTACATCAATCATTCCTGTATTCTGGTTTATCCAAGTGTCTACCCTGCAGTTTTTTCAGTACTCTGTCTTTGCAAAGGATTTCTTCTAACCTCTAAAATTGCCATATAGCTTCAGAAATACCCTGACATTACAGTATGGAACAAGATGGAGAAAGGACTGTGTCTAATCCTTTACAAGTCAGCCTTGAAGTCAGTCATCTTATAGCCCTTTGTAGCAAGAAAAGGACTTCTTACACTTACGACTTGAAAGGGGAAATTCTTAGCTTTCGATTGTACTGTCTTCATATCCAGGGAGGTCTGCAGAGTTCAGGAAGTAAAGCCATGGTGTCATAACTTGGAAAATTATCTTATGTTTTTATAGTATTCTCTGACATTTTCATAATTTTTAAAGCTTCTGAGGACATACTTTTTCTCTTGAGTTGCTGAAGCCTAAATATTCAAATAAGGCTAGCTTTGTAAAAAGGAGGTTGTAAAAAGTGTCATCAATCCATTTTAAAAAAAGCCTTCTCAAGTTAATTCTCTGTAACACTCCTGTGTAAGACTTACAGAAATACCAAATAAACAACAAGGCAGTGACACTCCAAAACACTGAGACCACCACTCCAAAATGAGCTGTGTGATTTTGAGCTGGTGCCAGTCAAGACTAGTGTTCAGACGTGTGTGCCACCGTCTGTGTGCTACAGCCTAATGTATTCCAGATTTCAAGATGCATGCATATGTAATAGCCTATATAATATTCCATACAAAAATTGCATTAAGAAAATGTTAAAGTTGCCTAGTTCGGCATTTAAAAGTCAGGAAATAAAATTAAGGTTGTACATGCAACATTAACTCTGTTCCCTAGAGCATTTGCCTATGATACAGTCTAATTACATGATCAAATATTATTTCTCAGATTATACAGTATAATATCTACTTTTTTTTTTCATTTTGCAAAGTGTGAGGTGCATTAGGGAGGCTTCAGCTTCACCTTCATCTACAAAGACTTCAAATAAACATGGACTTGTCAGTCTGGAGAAGGGATACCTGGAAAGGGTTATAACAAGGGGTTGTAGAAGAATGAGTGGTGTAGGAAAGGTGAGTGAAGAATGATGATTCAGTACTCCTTCAACTGTAAAAGCTGGGGAAGATTCATTCAGCTAGCAAGTTTAAAACGCACTTATTTTACATGTCACACACATCGACTCGGTGCTGTAGACTCTGAGAAGATCCAAACTATAATGCATCCAAAAGACATCAGAGAAGTGTGTAGACCATAGAGGTGTTGCTGACTGCCACATGTGAACTAGAGGTACACTGCTCATGCCAAGAAGTCATTAATTGTGGGTGACCAGGGGCTAGGAGGATTTAACTGTGAAGGGTTCATCTAATTTTTCTTCTGTTCTTTCTCGAAACAATCACTGCTAACCATGCTCCCAAAGCAGTCACCAGTGTTTCCATACAAACTAGTGATGATGATGATGACAGTAATACCTAACATTGGGATCCCTGCTACAAGGAAAGGAGAGGTGAATATGACTCCTTGGTCTGTTTACTAGCTGCGAACCCCATCCTCAGAACTGCTCTTTACTGGAGATGCTTCTGTGCACACCAATAACCCAGCCTGATTTTTTTGCAGGACTGTCTCTGTGAGACTCCATTCCTGTTCACTGCTCCATACTCAAGCAGAGTCTTGCCTTAGAACTGTAGAACTGGGTGTTTTAAGCACTGAGCAGAGGTCAGCTGAATCCTCCATGATGTTTCTCAGCCGTTTGAGGGATAAAAATCTGCATCTCAGAGTCTTTTCTCCCTGTCTCTAGTGGCAGGTACTGATCCTGAGATTGTTACAATCCTCTGCTGGCTGGGATGGAGTGCCCTTAGGCCAGCCAGTGATAGTGAGCAGCCCTGAGAGCTCTGTAGCAGAGATGCCCAAAGGGACACAGGAGCTGACACACTCTCCAGGTACAGGCTGTGCTCCCATACGAAGCATAAGACAGAAATGGGGCCATTTTCCTGTCACATGGGAGTGCATGCCAGACAGAAATCAGGTGGAGATGACAGCCATGTGGTCGACCATATTCACAGTCTACTCCATTTACCTTGCATATATTATCTGCCTCCTTCACCTGCACTGTGACTGCTATTTCATTTTTACCAAGAGCCTTTTTCTTATGCTAATGAGGTTCTTTAAACAATTGTTGCTAAAACCTCACTGGGTTGCAAAAGAAATGGTCCTTTCTTTTCCCAAAGTGCAGAACAGTCCTTCCTTTACTCCCTGACAGGTCTGAAATGACAGTGTTGCTCCACTGAAGGTTTAAGGTCTGTTATTTCACTCTTCATTGGGTCTAGAAGTCAGTATTTTACATAATTGAAGATCACGAAATATTAGTTCTGGGAATTAGATTTTGAGGAAATCTTGACAGATAGCAAGGTATTATGTATAATTAACACCAAATAATCTAGAATTAGAAGATTTAGCATATACAAATATTATTTTTAGGAAACTAATGATACTTCACAAAACATGTGAGTGATGATTTTTACACCCTCTGAGGTCTAAGGTTTTCCATACCTTTGCAAAACAGTGCCATTTTTCACTTTGGAAGACATGAATTCTTCATTTTGTATTTTGTAAAGTGTCTATGACTTTCTGTAATGCAGATCTTTGAAACACCTCAAGATTATATGTGGATGAGGCAAAATAAAAAAAGCTGTTCGGTTTTTACTGAGGGAGGAGCTTTCTGTATGTGGAGAAAGCCAAGCTTGATGTTTACATCTGCCATGTGACAGTGACTCATACAATAGGATTTTCAAGCAGAGAGGGGAAAAGTAAGTGTGAGTGGAATTACAATCTCATTGTAAGGACATCAGCTAAAGTGCTGACCATATACAGCTGTAGCTGTCCCATTACCTACCTGTATTCTGAAAAATACTAATTTGGGGAGGGCATTGTTTTGCCATTTATGTGTGGGGGTATAAAAAAGAGGCATTGTATAAACACTGTGCCCTGGAACAAATCACTGCACAACACCCTCAGCACTGGGGAAGCTATCTCTTCATCCCATTGCAAGTCTTTAATGCAGAGATTATAAACAACCCTTGTCTCTCTGTTTAATTTGCTACAATATTTCTCTTTTTTCACTCCAAACTGGGGACTGACCATTCCACTAATGGATATAGAAGAAGCCACCAATCTTTTTATCTCTGTGAGAGACCCAGCTACCAGCAGTCACTGTCTCTGGAGAGCATGGCAGCCTTGCTCTGCTCACAGTCCATCCATGGGGACCTGTATGAGTTCTCTGTGGATTCTTCCCATCTTGTAAAGAGAATTTCTTTCCAAAATAATCCTGGAGGTATTAAAAACTCATCTCTGCTGGCTGATATTCCATCCAGGGCCAGATTTGTGGAGGACAGCTGTCCTGAAGTGCTGACATGGTTGGAAGCAGCTCTGTTTTCCAAGATGTGTCTCCAGTGCGTGTCACCTACCTTGTTCCATTACACTTCTGGCTTGCCATGTGCAAGATTTTGCACCTGCCTTGCAGATGACAATATCGCAGGAATAGAGCACAAAGACATTTGGGCTAGAAAAGTTGCTGTGATGGCACATCCACGAGTGGAGCAAGTCTAAAGGTATCTGCAGAGGGAATCTTTCACAGCTGTGTGACTTCTCAGCACTCTGAAGAGTCTACACTGAGCCAGCAGCATGATGGGGCAAGGCAGTTTCTTTTCAGAGTTGTTGGTGGAAGATGGGGTCCAGGCAATGTGATCAAACCTTGGCCATGCTTGGGCACAGATTGAAGAGCACTAGAGATGTGTTTTGAACCTTCTTATTGAAGTATCAAGGGTTTTTTGGATGGTACATCCACTTTTAAGTCAGCAAATCTGCAAGTTAATATGTCAAAAAAAACTCTGAAAAAGAAGACATTCAAATGCCTGAAACCTCACAGTCTCCCACCTGCAGGAAAAAGCAACCAGAGACTGCTTCTTTTGAATATCTGGGGTAAGAAAAAAGATATTTAAAGAGGCATGAACTTATGGATTCATTTTTTTAGACTCATAGAAGCGATTAAATATTTGCAAAGCAGTTTTTCTCGGTAACATTAGACTTAATGGAAATAAATTAGCTTAAAGACATGATGGAAAGAATGGTAACAGCAGGATTCTGTATGAACTTTGAGTTTAGAGAGTGTTTTTTCTATTCTTCCATGAAGGATAAAGCTCTTAATATATATATAACTTTTGAGGTATTGTAAGCAAATAAAAGATGACATAATTCTTTGCCCATAAAATTGACTTAAGTTAGATGATGCATAGACACAGATGAGATAACTCTGAACTACAACATTATTCAGGGCTGACAAAATTCTTGTAAACTAAGACTTTTTAAAGCAACAGAATGAACATGGTTATAGCAAGTTAGCAGAGGTTACATGACGTAAATTCTGATTTAAATTGGTCAAATTTTGGTACCTGTTAAGAGAATATAAAAATGTGCTATGGAGAGAATATTAATGATAAGACATTCACAGGAAGAACCAGGTGAAACTTTATCAAAACTTTAAAGGGAACATTAGGGTTGTGGGGTAGCTGTCAAAACTGATACTCAGTAAAGCATTGTGACTTCGTGTGAGAAGACAAACATCTCAGACCCTAAGTGCTAAAGCTCCCCATCAGAACATGCACTGACATCCAGCTCCATGCTGTAATGCATGGAATGGCTCTGATGCTTAGACTTTCAATGTTGCATTTCTAAATTTGCTGTGTTAAATAGAATCCTGCTATTCCTAACAACAGACCTCAACCCTATTACAGCAAAGAAACAGCAGAGGATATATGATTTCGAAACCACTATGGATCTTGTGTAGTCAATAAATGTTGTGGGCTCATATGGTGCTCAGCTCTTCCAAAAAGTAAGGTTTAGAGGTTTGCCCTAGACCACATAATAAAGCTGGCAGAGCAGAATATGATTTAGGATCAAGCATCTGCCATATGGCACTTAGTTCTCCACCCTATGCTGCTTCTTGATCATGCTAAGTTAGTCACAGCTCCAGCAGCAGAAATAGGAGGAGTTGTTTATTATCCTCAGCACAGTAATGATACCTCAGGCCACAGTGATAAGTAATTGAAACAACAGGGGTCTTAGAGAGACTTAAAAGCAGAGATCTTAAAATATACAGAAACTGGTGTATTAAATGGAATGTGTAACTAATAAATTGCCAACTATTTGCAGTATAATACAGCATCCCAAATTCAGTCATTCTAGACTTCGACTTCCACAACGCCACTTGATATTCTTCAGAATGTAAAACTCCATCAAGATGAGGCTAAAATAAGAGTAACAATAATAATCATAGTAACAACAACAACAACAGCAACAACAACATTATTCACACTTACTTTTCTCTAAAGGGATTTCCATTTGTAAATGCAGGTAGATGATGAGTAATTTTAACACCAAAGTGTGACAACAATCACGTGCAATTAAGGACCCAGTGCTATGCAGTGCTGAATATCTATGATCTAAAGCTGATAAGGATTTAATTGAGTAAATAACAATCTTTATAAATATTGTTGACTTATCGTATTCTTCTGGCCTGAAAATATGTTATGTCATAATGACTACAAATTTAGATATTAAAAACAAAGCAAAGTGATTTCCCTTCAATTGTACTTGTCCTAAACAGATGTCATGGAGCCCTTCTCTGAGGATGGAAGAATACAACCTTCAAAGCAAGTCTTATGCCATCAGACCTACTGATATGTAGGTCTGTGTTCTTTATTAAATGAAATTGCATTTGATATTTTTCATTTGTCGTTATGATCTATTAATAACACTTTACCTACCCATCACTCTGTATTTTCTGCATAATTTTATCCAGTTCTACTGCTTTTAAGATGATCCTAGAATTTTTAGTGCCATTCCATGTACTGTATGAATTTTGAGCATATACTTTATGCAGCTGAGATATATCATACTTAGCAGAAAGTTTTCCAAAACCATTGTCTCACATTGTAATGAGATACAGAGCGATTAAGGATATTTTAGTACTTTGGCTACTGGATGGCACATGAAGGGCAATATGATTAAATGCAAGATAAAACTGTGAGCTGAGTGATAAAACCAGACAAGTACATGAAAGATTCTTCTGTCAGAGGTTTTACTTATTTGTCATGTAAATATTGCCTGAATGTACTATTACTGAATCTAAAGTTTGTAATTTTGCAGCTAGTAGTATCCATTAGTATTCATTTATCACTGCTGGGTTGTCTTTGGAAGACTAGGAAATAAGACAGTCATACCAGAGTAATCTCCCTTAACCCCTGCTAACCTGACTGTACTCTTTATTTCTTGTAGAGTGCACCATTTGCCAGGGGTGGCATCAACCAAGGTACTGCAAGTGCTGCCAGCAAAGTATAAAATCAGCAGCTGACTCCAACAAAATGCTCCCAAAAAAAGAAAGAAAAGAAAGAAGATCATATTTCCAGGCTCTCTAGATCTTCAGGGCAGAGATATGTACATCTGCTGTGTAGTTAATGTGCAGAGCAGGGAAGCACCAAGACTTAGGATATGGTGGGCAGCAGGAACTGCTTAGGCATCATTGTGAGTTGTTTCTGCTGTTAAAATAGGGACAAGTGGAGAAGAAATGAGTGTAACCCTCCAGCAATGTCAGCTGACCTCTTTCAGGAACCAAGTGGGTATCTGCTTTGGAAAAGTGCCAGCTGGCTCAACCCAGCTTTGGGGATCCTGGTGCTGCACTGGGCAGTGCAGTGGCTTACATTCCCCCAGCTTCAGCCCACTGTTCCAGAGCTGCTGGGGAAATTACCCTGATTAGGGGGAGTGTCAGTGTGTAAAGAATGGGGATGTTGAGAGTTTAAGTTATCTCTCAGTAACAACATTCACACCAGGAAAAATAGGAAAACACTTCAATGTTCCAGTTCCATTTTTATATCATGACGGAGAAGTTCAGTCGGATCCAGGCTTTTGGGATGTGGCTGGAGCACTGAAGCATCACACCACCAGTGCACACTGGTTCTAGAAAGGGTCAAGTTGTGCAGAGGTTTGGAGAGGTTGCTGGTGCCTGTCACTGAAAGCTTGTGGAGGCTGCCTGCCTGCCGATGCAGCTTTGAAGGAAGACAGGGTTCACCATCAGCTACTTGAGAAAATCATAGGCTCTGTGTAAGTTGCACAAATTACTGGCCAAAGATTTCAAACAATGAATGCATTTGTTCTCAAACTATTTATGAACAGGAAAAAACCAAATCTCGCAGTAAGACAGTGATGTGTTGAATATGCTTTGTTTGCCTGGCATTAATGGATATCTGAAGGAGCTGGGTTGTATGGCTTATTCAGTCAAGCTGTAGAGATAATCAAAGGGGTGAGAAATGCTTCCAAAGGATCCCTGTTTGCATTCTTCAAACATTCGCTCAAACTACCAGTGAATTCAGTACAAAAAAATTAGGATGAGGCTTACATCCTCGCAGGTCTCCTGTCACCCTGTGCAGCTGAACTGAGACCAAGCTATTTCCCAGAGCTCATATGGGAGCAGCACAATTGTCCCTTTCTCTATCCCGTTAGTCACATGTATTTTCAGTCCCCGAGCTAGATCTCTGCAGGCTGCATGTGACCTGCTGCCTGTCCCCTGCCACATTCTTTCCACAAGGCCCTGTCTGTCACCTGGGGATGGAGATGTGCTGTGCAGTCCCGAGTGTCCTGGTAACAAGCTATCTGGTTGCTCTTGGTGAAGTTCTGGGGTCCCTCATGGATATGAGACACCCAGGAGTAAAAGAGAATTATCACTATAAAAAAATCTGATCTTTTCATGTCTATAACTCGTTCCTGTGTTTGTGTCTTGTTGCATTGCATTAAGCTCTCTCTAAAAACAAAAAACTGCAATTCATAATCAGGGAGTGGGGAGAGACAGAGAGAAAGAGAGACAGAGAGTAATGCTGGGAATCCCAGACTGCTGAAAAGGAGAGGAAAAAACCAACACAAAATCGCTGCCTGAGATGATTAAAGACACTTCAACATTTTATAGGGAACAGCCTGCAAAACTACTACAGAAAAGGGTGGGAGATAAGGCAGCAAAGGAGATGGTTATCGGAGCAAGAATTTGACGATATTTTTTGAAAAATAGTCACTACATGAAAAAAATACTCTCTTGTTTCAAAAAGAAAAAAAAAAAGCCAAGAGCAGGTATAACCAAGGAATGTATAGATGATCAGTGTCCCATGCTTCATTCAATCAGGCAATCAAGATAATTAGAAAGTATGGGGAAGATTGATTAATGGCCAAGACAGACATTGAGTTGACCTTTTCTTTATTACTACAGCAGTACATTTAAATAGTCTCCACTTAGTAGGGTTTGAAATGGAAAAGTGAGCTGTTATAGATATAGTAAATGTGTAACTAAGAATGCATGATCTAATACTCCTATTCTGTAGCTTGCTTTCCACCTTTAGTCTCCACACCATCTCATCTGAACATGAATTAGTTTAATTTCTTGAATCCATGCTCTAGCAGTTACACTAGTTACTATCTTAAGAGAACCCAATGTATTTAATGGTAGTAAAATAGAAACAGTTTAAAACATTTTAAAATTGTAAATATGAAAACATAGGGGTCAGTGCTACTTTGTGAATTAGCATCAGTTTTGTTATGCACAGGAGCAGGACAAGGGGAGCTGAACCAGACTCCCCATGCTGGGATCCCAGGATTCAGTGATAAGTGAGGGAACGTATCCACTTTGTGGTACCTTCTGCTAAGTAGAGCCTGGCATGTCCACAGTAGGGTAACCTGGGCCTCTCCTTCATCATGTCAGAGACTTTGTCTCAGTAACCCACAGCTGGGGCCAGTGGAGCTGCCACAGCACCAGTGCCAGCAGCAAGTGTCAGAGCACAGAGAACAGACAGGAATCTCATAGGGAAAGAAACTTTGTGAAGGCATCTTTCCAGCTATTAGCCAGTCTCCTTGGTTTGAGGGGAGGGTCACCTACAAAAATGGCTACAAGGCAGGAACAGCACAAAGAGGACATCATGCAGGAGAGGCTTGCTGATTTGTGGTACGCATACAAAGGGATCCTGAGCCAAAACCTGCAGCTTGCAATGCTCACCTGAGAGGGGTTGAAAATATAACACAGGTCACAAATTTCAGGAGATGGCTGACTTGTGCCTCTGGGCTAGTGGTGTGGAGCTGAACAGCTAAGCAGCAGACTTCAGGGCACAGGAGTGCTGCCTGGGTCATGCAGGAAATCTGGGTGTGTCCAAGGAATATCCCTCTTAGGAGAAGGGTTTAATTTACCTTTTTATACAAAACATTTTTCTCTCTGGTGAGAAATACAGTGAGCTGAGCTCTATAAGGTGACCCTAATAGCAAATGTAAATGAGAAGTAGAGGTAGGTACAGACACTTCTCAGCAGCAGTGTGGGAATGAATGATGCAGGATTTTGCCTGGAGGTAACTCAGGGCAGAATCCTTGTCAGATCTGGAACAAAGACAATGCACTGTGTATCCTGCCATCAACAAGGGCTGGACCACAAGCAGTGAGCCTGCTGTGGAAGGCCCAGTTTCCCACTGAGGTTCAGTGATACCTGCTAAAAAGTCACAGCATTTTCTCAGCTGCTGAACTGAAAAGTGGGATGTAGTGCTCAAGACTGTTTGCTGAACAGTGCTTTTCCTCACAGGCAAATCTGCAGGGGAAAGGGAGAGAAGTTAATTAGTAAAACTGGAAGACATTTAGAAAAATAAGTATGTATTTGGAAGAAAATTCACACCAACCTCTTTGGTATAATACAGGTGAAATCAGTGGATTTCTACAAAGAGTGGCTTTGCAGAAGTTTACAAAATCTACAGGGAAATTATGACATTAAACAATGTTTGCAACTACAGAGTAATGTTTCAGGCAAAAAATGTTACATGTTGTTCATTTGCAATAGTAAACACCCCTCCAACTACAGAGTTAGCCTTTTAATTTTGTAGGGTTGAAAACAATTGATATATTGTATGAAGTTTTCTTCTATGAGTTATCTGCTAAGCAGAAATAATCTTGGTTGCCAGCATTGGGTCAGACATTCAGCTTATGTAACCCAGCAGAACTCCTCTGGTGTCAATAAAACCACCTTGATTTACAGTAGCAGGAGATCTGAGCAGTGTATAGCTTTGAAAAACTGAAGTGTATGTTTATTCATTATTTCAAAGGTAGAGGCTTGATCTGCTCTGCTGAGGCATAACCTTGCTGTGCCAGACAGCTGGGCTGAGGTCTCCACAGGCTCAGGAGGACCAGGGTTTGTTCCCAGACTGCAGGAATGGCTCCTCATTGAGTAGGAGCAAGTCCAGCACTTCCTGAGGAATGCCTCTTTACCCTAGCCCATCAAAAACGCACTTGCAATAGCAATTAATTGGTTCTGGGATATCCTCCAATGCAAATGGCCACATCCAAAGCCCTCTGTTTTGCTGCCTTCAAAGGGCACCAGCTTAGTCTCAAGGGTGTCAGTTTTGAGACTGGTGCTTTATATGCATCTAGGTCAGACTTCATCTGTGACCAAACACGTGAACAGTGATCATGTGCTGATCTTGAAATGGGTGTATGGTCATGTGGGGCTTTTGTAATGCTACTGTTCCACTTGCAGCAGTGTGGGGATGAGAGTGGTGAGGGTCTACGTGAGCCCATGGAGGTGCTGGTGCCTGTTTGCCTTTGCTGGGCTGGGCTGAGCCTTCACAGTTCTGTTTCTAGAACACTGGCAGGGGTGTGAGGCTCCAGAATTGGTCTTAGTGACAGTGTTTCTCTAATTTAAATAAAAATGTTTAAATAAAGACTAATAAGGGAACCTCAAAATATTAAAATGTAGCTGCCTTTGGAACAAGAGGGCAGCAAACAACTATTGTGAAGGCTGCAGAAGGTTCCAGTGGGTTAGAGCCAGGTTTGGTTTAGTGTTTATACTGCATTAAATGTCACAGAGCTGGAAATTCAGTGTAGTGACATGCAGAATACTTCTGTCTAATGCTGAGCATTTTCCACTCTCATTTGACTTCACTGGAGGAGACTTGGGGAGCTCCATACCTCAGAAGGTGACTGCAAGCTCTGACATTTGAATCACACCAATAAAGTAGGTTCCCTTGGTGGGATGTGCATTCTCCCTCCCCATAAGTTTCAAATAATACTACTCCTTAAAGTAGGAACAAACATTTTACTTATGGCTAGAATGCATTTATTGGTAATTTTCACATAAATCAACTTATATGAAAATGTATTCATAATCCAAGGCTTCTCTATAGTGATAAAATGTTTCTGCTCCTGTGGTAGAAAATAGCTTATTATGCAAACAGCATTGCTAGTGTTACATTATGCATGGGAGTCACCTGGAGAACATCACAAAAGCTTCAACCAAAAGGCAAAAAAAGAGGGGAGAAAATTGGGTGTTCCATTTACTGCACCACTTGCCTATTATAATTAGCTGTAAATGAGCTGAAATCTGTACTTTGAAATGTATTTCATATATGCCTTGGTAACATTATACAAATAAGAAAAGTGGAAGAGAATGAAAGGATATGAAACTCACCCAGAAATGGCCTTGCAAAATGTCACCCCAATTAAAAAAGCAAAAGCCAGTTGCCATTTTTAAACTGGTTAGTTGTATTTACTTTGAGAATACCTTGGTTATATTTATATTCTAGTTGATTTAATTCAGGATGCTGCAAGTTCCCACTGGACTGTCATCATTACAAATGACATTGTTGAGAAGTCTGATTAAATAAGATCTGCTCAGGCTAAAATCCATATTACCTCAGATATGTTTAAAATAATCATGGGGGAAAAAATAAGAATTAGTCCCAGCACAATCATTCAAGGCCCATTTTCTCATGTGACCTTTCTTATTGAGGGATAAAATAGTGGTTTTTAAAAAAAGTGGCAAGATGAGAGCAGCCCTGTGAGGAAGGGTTTGGGGGTCACAAAGTTGATAAGAGGAGTGGAGCACCTCCCCTAGGAAGACAGGCTGAGAAAGTTGGGGCTGTACATCCTGGGGAAGAGGAGGTTGGGTGGGGACCTCATAACAACCTTCCAGTATCTGAAGGAGACCTGCAGGGAAACTGGAGAGGAACTTTTCATCAGGAACTGCAGTGATAGGATAAGGAGTAATGAGTCAAAATTGAAAGAGGGGAAATTCAGGTTGGCTATTAGGAAGGAATTTTTTACTGTGGGGGTGGTGAAACACTGAAGCACACTGCTCAGGGACACTGTGGATACCCCAACCCTGGCAGTGCTCAAGACCAGATTGGATAAGGCCTTGAGCAACCTGGTGTAGTGGGAGGTGTCCTTGCCCACTGCAGGGAGGGAAGGGAGGCAGCTGGGACTAGATGATCTTTAAGGTCCATTCCAATCCCATTCAAATTCAAAGATTTTATGAACACTGCAATAAGGGTAAGTCCTCTGGAGACTGAATTCTTACTGTAGATCTTGTGGCACATCTTTTAGGAAGTTCTAGACAAACATCAGAGTAGCTCTTGCCCAGGACAGGTTTGTAGTCAGGGTTGTTTAAGACAAGACCTCTGTGATTTTTAGTCTGAGGACTGGTATTCAAGTATTTCTGAGTCTTTCACAGACTGCTCAGTGTATAACTCCCTGTACCAGCACTTATCCACTGTCCTTATGCCTTCAGTGTTGTTGCATCTCTTAAACTTTCACTGGAGGAATTCCTTTGGCTGCAGTCTTCACGGAGAGGCCAGATGTTTCCATTGTCTTCCCAAATTAACTTGGAAACAGTGACTTCTCTGATGATTTTGGCTGTGTATTGAAAGACTAGTATTTCTATGAATCTCTTGGTTCTGAAAGCATTTGGCTAAGCCTGAGCAATCTCTTTTATGATCTATTCATTAAATCAGCATTTGTGATAAAAGCAGGACAAACATAAGCAGGGCTTCACTGGCCTTCACAATCGTTTAGTCTTGCCAGCCAGTCAAGAGAGGAAGTTAGCTCAGAGAAAAACAAGCTGACCCTGAAGTGAGGGAGGGCTATGCTGTGAACCAAAGCTGGTGCACTGTGACTTGCTGCCAGCTGTGACACAGCCCTCAGTGAGGGTGCAGGGCTTGGCTGTGCCCCACTGCCTGCAGCCAGTCTGCTCTTGGCACCTACCAGATCCTCTGCTTCAAAGCTGCCTGAAACCTTGTGGAAATCCCTTCATCAATCAGCACTTTGCAATGGTGGTGTGTTCCCCACACAGTCCCTGGCACTTGGACTGGGGCTGGTCAGGATGGACTATAGCTACAAGTTCCTGCTTTTTCTAGCCCAGCCCAAATTCGCTCTGTCATTTTATGTCACTGGCAGATATGGCTGTAAATTCACATGATCTCAGGAAACAAAAACGTTATACAGTGCATGATATAGTGATCTTGCAAAATCCTGAGCACTGAAGGAGCTAGTCTGAACTCACTAGTCACTAGGCATATGTTGGCCCTGGAACCACCTCGGAGAAGGGTGGCTGGTAATTCCTCACTGTGTCTAGCTCTTGTGGGGTTTAGAAAATCAATTCTGCCTCATGAGGCCTCATGTCAGCATCACAGTTGTTTATCTTAAGCAAGAAGCTCCGTGGGGTTTGAGCTGCAGGGAACTGTACCTTTCAGTGTGAGCCTTACAGTGTCAGACCAGCTGTTAGGCAGCAGTGGTGTCTGCTGCTCATCGGGTAATCTCGGGTACTGAACAAAGCAGCTGTCTTACATTTTTTGGCTGTACAGGGCTACTGAATGACATGAGGCAGAAGGGGAAGAAGCAGCTAAGAAAGTATCCTGAGAAAAAGGTTGGGAATTGATCATTACAAGTCTCTGAAAATTTGTAGATGATTGAAGACTGTTTAAAACTCACTTCACTATTGTCAAGATATGGATGCTGGCAAACGAGAAGATAATCAGAATGCAACTTCAGTTTTGGCAACTCTTTCATCAGAGCCAGGTCATGTTTTCATTTCATTAATGGTTTTCATGAAACTCACTTTTGGAGACATTACTGGGAAGAGATGAAAAATATCACAGAAGAAAAATGTGTTGCTAACATTGCATGATGTATTATATATGAACATATGTGGTATATGTCTATTCATATATGTATATAAATGTATATAAATGTACATAAATGTATATAAATGTCTATAAATGTAAGGTGTATGTATACTTATCTATATCTATATCTGGAAATCCAAGGCTCAAAAAGAGAAACATAGTCCGTGACTGATTTAAGGCCAACAATCCTGAGGTCCAAAATCTTTAATAAGGGACATGATCATGACAAGAATCTGGGGCAAAATACTCACAGAAGTGTTTGAGAAGTTAGAATTAAACTGTGACAAAAAAATATGTTTCTGGAAGTGGCAACTGAAGCTGCATTTTTTTCTTATAGAGGCTACCTGAGGTGACAGTATGGCTGTAAGGGAAGTACAGAATGTTGGAGGAGAAGAGAGTGACAGAAAGTCCTGGTCAACAAAAATAATGTACAGATATACAGTGAAAACCTGTGTCAGCAATGATAATCCCTGATATTTGGGAAGAAATGCAAAGTTGAAATGGATTATGTTACTTTGCAAGAGTGCATATGCCAGCAGAGTGTGCACAGACAAAGCATGGACAAAGAAGATGACAACAACATCACCAGCTCAGAAAAATTCCCTCTGACCAATGGACACTGCTGCAGAAGATAAATGGAATATTATTTTGAAATCAAATGGAAGTTTTATGAATTTTAAGTTGGACACAGGTAGACAAGCTGGTGTGAAGCCAGAAATACAGATATTCTCAAGGACATAACGGCCACAGACAGTGGGGAATTGGAAATGTTGGGGCTTACAGTGGGAAACATATCTCTACTACAAGAGTGTGTGAACTAACTGTATAAGCAAATAATAAATTAATAGAAAAGAACCTGCAGATGTGCCAAAGAGGAGGAGATCTATTTTTGACTTAAAACTCCAACATAAAAAAGAAACCATGGTTGTTACAGTGAAAAAAGTACTAAATATACTTGATAAGAGCTTGAGGGGATCTTTCAGAGGATGGGCAAGGAGGAAAAAAACTCCAGACTAAATCTGAATAAACCTTTTATCCTCCATCTAACACTTCCAAATCAAGTTTTTCTCTCATCTTAAACCAGAAGGCAAAAGCTCAACTTGTGAAATTGTTGCTACTGAATCACAGAGTAAGTGAAGTGTCCCTCTAGAGTGAATGTAATTTCTGGTCATTGCAGGGGAGAAGAGAACCTGTGGTTATTTATTGGTGTATAAAATAAGGATGTGAGAGCTGAAGTCTGCTACTCAGAGAGAGAGAGAGAGGTCTCTGGAAACACAGACCTTGCAAAAGATACCGTGATGTGCCAGTGCTGTCCAGCCTTTGTGAAAAAGTGTTTGCTCACCCCACATTGTGCCTTCCTGAGGAGCTGCTTGCTGTACTAGCTCATTACAAGTGTCCAAGGTTCAAGTTATGTTCCTGGGAAGAGTTCAGCAAAACCCTCACCATCCTGCACCCAGGTTTTCCCTTGTCTTGGTTGAGAAATTTGTCTCCACTTAAGCATTTCATCGTATCTCTACCATGTTTATGATACTACCTATCTTACAGTACTGATGAATTGATTTTTTTTCTCTTTCTGTCCACTATTTAATAAATTACCTAATGAAAAGGTAATTAATGAAAAAATACTTCAAAGCTGTGCTACTCTTCAAGCTTTGGGAGGCTGTGGGTGCTGCCAGTTCACCCTGCAGTCTGTGTTACAGACCTCTCCCAACCCCATGGTGCTCTTTGCTTGTCTCAGGACAGAGGCTTGTGTGGCTTTCCAAATAATATAGAGAAATCTTATCTCAGCAGGAATTCCTTTTTCCATTTGTAGGTTCACCCCTGCAAGACTGGTGATGAGCTGCACTGGCTCTTAGTGATAAATCTGCAGAAAATGATTGAGTAATATTAACTGAAAACTCACCCTGCCCCTAAATCATCATCATAAGTGCCCTGCCTGGCTTTATGAATGAAATGACAGACTGGTGTGAAAAACAGCAGAGAGTATCAGGCAATACATATGCAGATGGCAATAACCAACACTCAGTTACAGGATTCTGAAGATCCTGCTGCTTTCTGAGTCCAACATAAGGGAGATTATTATTTCCTGAAACACAATGGTGATGACCATCCATTGGAGAGGGCATAGGACTAGATGACCATCAAAGGTTCTTTCCAACCCAAACTTTTCTATGATTCTGTGATCCCTCCTGTATGATGCCCAGCTGACTTTGCTTTGGCATGAAAACTTGTTGTGTTCATATTCCACCAGTCTCAGAAATTTTGTCTTGACTTTTCTCAGAAGGTTTTTTCTCATAACCTATAAAAGTGAAAAGTCCTTTAACATTCAATATACTTAGTTTAATTAGAAATTAGAAAAAAACAGGTTTGAGGGAAACTAGAGAGGCAGAGACAGTTCAGTGGAATGACCCTAAAGTTATGACCTCTTTGGTAATTGATTACTCCTGGAGAGAGGCAGTAGCTGAACTGGAAAAGGTAGAGTCACTGCATCCCTGTACCACCCTTCAGAGAGATGCTACAGATTGTGTAAGCCCCACTGCAGGCCTTCAGGTCTGGCATGAAGGCCAGAAGGATCACACTTGTTATGATACAAGCTCATTTTCCTGCTCTTTGTTAGCATTCAAATGCCAAGCACTAATGTACCTAAAACTTCACAATATTTTTCCATTTTTCTAGGAAAAAGGATGGGTGTGAAAAGAAATGGTGTGGTACTGACATGACTTACAGTGAGGTAAAAGACAGCCAGACAACAAGAAGTGGCTTCAGGGACTGGAGACTTCCTATGAGACCCTTCCAGGGAGATAACTGAGATTTTATGTTGTTGACTGAGCATCAGAGACAAGCAGGAGTTACTGTGCAGGGATAGAGGAAGGTGGAAAGAAGCCTGTAGAACCATGATATATGGTGTCTTTTCAGGCTGTTAGATGAGAGAGAACACTGCTGTTTCAGACACAAGGCTGGGCTCATAGGGCAATAGCTTGCTATAGTCAGACTGCAGCACAGGATTATTATGGTGTTGGATAAGAGCTATTAACTATTGTTAAGATGATTGATCACTTTTATCATTTTGGTTATGGAAGGAGTTTCACAATCAGAGCTAATCATAGGGCATTGCAGTGCCCCTGTCTGTCTAAATGCTGAAATCCAGAGATAGATTGTGAGATGATTACAAAAATTGCAAGACTGTCATTTCCATATTGAACATGGACTGGGCAAAAATCATAACATGTGTATTGCTGAGACACCACACATAGGGGAAAACACTTAGAAAGCTTGCTTGCAGCTGCCTCCAGAGAGGGAAACAAACAAGTTTGCTAACTTCCCTGTTTAACTTTTCCAATACACAAAGTTTCTGCAGTTTTAAGGTTGTGCTGCTATGTAACTCCCATGGTGTATGGATGTTTGGGTTCTTTGGTAGAGACTTCTACTACTGCCTGTAAGATTTGATGAGTCTTATCAGGGAAAGCTCAGAGAAAGGTTTTCCTGTACCTGTGTTTGAAGTAAGGGGTAATAAAAATGCACCTCATGTGCAGAGGAATGGGGTCATGTTATATGTTGCATGGGCAAAGAGATGCATTCAGTTGTCTCCAGAGCAGCAAGATGCTTTCCAAGAATACAGACTTCCATCTTACTTTCTTGCATGGTACTGTTATGGCCTTTTAAGGTTTCATCTGAGAAGACTATCTGATGAAAAAAGAAAAATCCATATTAGTTAAAAATCAAACAGATTTTCAGAAAACTAGTTGGCTCAGACATATAAATTCTCGGCATGGAAATCTGATCAGAAACAAAAGAATTAATCCACAACACACTCTGCAGTAACACTTGGCTTATCCTACATTAAGATTTGAGATGCCCAGAACATATCAAATTAATTCATGTCTATACCTTGATGTTCTCAGTAGTGGTGGGTAAGAGTAAAAAGAATAACTGTTGTCCAAACACTCAGCATCAGGAAGGTGGCATGAAGGAAGCAGCTCTTTCTGTGCTTCTTCAAGGCTCACTTTCTCATCTTGGGAACACATGATGATCTGCCTACAAAAATTATGGATATCCACCATAAGCAATGTAATGGGCAGTTCCTAGTAGGAAGTGCATGTTCAGCTTAACCTTGCAGAATTTTTGTGTTTAATAGTAAACACAATAGAAATAAGAGGCAAGAGACTGCATCAGGACTGGACAGAATGGGAAAATACCAATGACACAGGCATGGCAAGTCAGTTTTTGATTGATTAGAACAAATAATAAATGGTGCAATTAGAATTCTGCAACTAAGCAATGTATTATGGTGTGTAATATTAATAACATGCTAAAATAGCAGTGCATGTATTCACCAGGGTGGTCTCTTGAAATGCTGTTTTCTGCAATGACTGACTGCTACAGGAAGAAAGGCATCTCCCAGTGCAGCTAGTCTGCATCAGACACCTCCTGTGAAGAAACCTTTCCTTGTCACTGCTATGCTTGTTTAGACTCTGTTAGAAACCTCAGACAGATCCTACCTCACATCTTTCCTAGTATTTTTCCATTTTCTTACTAGGAACACAGCCTCTTCTGTCCCTATGCTCCAATGTTGCAGAATGTGTTTTTCTGCACAACAGACCTTAGTTCTGCCTTGAAAATACCACCATCATAATCCATGAATGGGAACGTGAGTAAAAACATAAGTATTGTGTGGTATTCCCGGAGCAGTGGGCTGCAGCTCAAGTCCATGTACATGAAGTGCCCAAAAGCCACTTACCTGGGTTCTCTTTGTGCTCCTTTGACATGGATAGCCACCAACCAGAATTTAACCCATCAATTCATTGGTCATAACACATCCATCTTTCATGGACGCAAAAAAATCCTGTTCATAGATGTTACGTGAGTGGATAGAGCGATATGTACACAGGATGAATTTGGGGTTATTTTCTATGACTAAATATATCTGCCTTGGGAGAAGATAATTTTACAGGGAATGGAGAGTCAGTGTCAGCTGGTGTGCCCAGATTACAGACTGCTTCCTGAACGGAGAGGAAAACCAGCTCTAAAATCTGTGAATGTGCATGCTAGCTAGATTAGATTTGTACTGATAGCTTTTGTTTCCGTTCTCTTCTCTCTTGCCTGGTTTAATATGCAAGGCTATATATGGAGAAAATGTGTCTCTGTGCTGGCATAGAAAAGATAACCTTGAAGAGTATAAATGAACGTACGTATTGATGGAGCAATTTGTGTTTTTATTGATTTCTTGCTGTGTCTCACTGAATTTCTAGTATGTAGCACAGGCTGTAACTATTTTGTTACGAAGAATGCTACAGAATGTATTTTCCCACACCAATTCTTAAGGGATATGGGCAATTTATACATGAAAATATGAAAGAAAGCATACAGTATATATTGATTATTATTAGTCATTACTGTAAGTAGAGTTTAGGGTTGCAGCTAGAGATACTTGAGATCAAAATAGGGTGACATCTTTTCTGCATGGGAAGGCTGAGCTTATGACATACCAAGATTTTAAGCCTAAAATGCATAGCTTTTGCCAATGTAGAAAAAGTTGAAACTGAAATGGTCACACAGTGACATATTCCTGAGAAGATAGGAAATTTTTGTAGAGCAATGATTAACGATGTCAAAATGCAAATAGGTGGCTAGGAAAAAAAAAGGCTGTGCTGGCTCTCCTCTGTGCTGGGAGACTTGGTTATGCTGTAGGACTTTTTCCCAGCAGGTGAAGTGGGGCAAGGTGTCACTAGAATGGGGATGTTGGTCCTGATGCAGGAACCCCTCTAAGCTTTGATCCTGCATGTTTCTGGATCTGTGATCCTTTCTTGATACCAGTTATCTTCAGTTATCTTCAGGAGTCTGTAAATTAGGGATTTAGTCTGCATTGGTCATACAGTGATAGCAGCATTAAACTGAAGACTGTGGATGTCTGTATGTGTAGCTTGGTTGGATTTTCTTCCATTGATCCATGTTTTGCAATTCCTGCTCCTGCCACACACTCTACCTTCCCTGAGTAGAGAAACAAAGCAGAGAAACCTGTTAAGTTCTAACTCTGTGCAGCCTTTTGGGCTTTAAGAGTGGACACTGCAGACACCCCAAGTGCTGTTTAAGGCAACTCTATTCCAAATTTGAACCATGTCTCTCTTCAGCTCAAGAATGGGAACTACACCCTTCTTGTCTGGTGGCTCATGAACAAGTGTGTCCATCCTGTTCCGGAAATTAATGATATCAGAGACACCAGGCTGGGAAGAGAGCACCTGCATTTGGTCCAGAATTTGCTCTCTGAAAGTGCCAGAAGTGGATGCCCAAGGAACACAAATAACAGTGCACATGTAGCATGGGCCTTCCTTTTAGATACTGATGGACTTTCTAAGTTAGAGGTTGCCTCTGAACCAGTTTAGTAGGTGGCAGTAGCACCACTGTTCATGAATGTGTCTAATCTCTTCTGAGCTCATTTTTATTTGGCTTTAGTAACATCCTCTGGCATTGAATACTACCATTTAATTAGACTTTATTTTGTAGATCTAGGCCTCTTGGTTGTAAATGAGCATAGATGGCAATTAAGAAGGCTTGTAAAATGGAGAAGGGAAGTCATGAAGCTGCTCACACAGGTCGGATGTGTGAGGGTGAACACTGAAATGGTGTGCAATGCCAAAGGCCTGAGTGACTGAAGGTTATGACTGCCAAATGGAATAGCAGTACTTCCCAGTTCTTGCAGGATTTTCACTTACAAGAAATAGAGAGATTAATTACGTGACTATATGAGAACATCAGAACAATGATTTATTGCGTGGTGTACATTATCAATGAAGTTTTGGGTCATCATGCAGATAACTGTGTATAATGATTTCCTGTAAATGAAGATGGTTTTATCATATCACCTTTCCATTCATCTCCTTACTAAGACTTGAACTGAACAGCCTTCAGAATTTGTGTATATCATGGGTTTGTACCACTGTACTGTGGTAGAATATGTTTCTGTTTATTCTCAGCCTTTTGTCATAGTTTCTTTCTATATACTACATTCTTAAGACAACTACAGAGCCTTATTTCTGAAGAGTGAGAATCAAAACCTAAGCCAGCTTTTAATTATTGTATTAATAGAGAAATACACAGACTTAACCACAATGACTTAAACCAGAGTGGGTTTTATGCATAGGTGAGCTGCAGAGCTGTAGGTACATCACAGCAGCTCATCCCTGAAGGGGATCACCAGTGGACAGAACTGATGATCCTTATTGTAATCTGGTGAGCAAAACATGTTGGCACATCCTTGCAGGAGAGCAGCAATGCTGCTAGCCGCCCCTGGGCAAATGCCAGGGGGGCTCCTGCTTAGGCCTGGCACTTCGCTTGTCAGCTTGCTTGATTCTTAACATTGTTTTGTTAAAAGAGCCTGTTAGTGCCTAAAGACTGTTAATTTCCTTGACTCCCTTTCTCCTGGCTTAGTGTCTTGCAGGAGTGACATCAGTCTCACAGAGGGAGGGTCTCCACTTGGTGAGAGAGGCTGGGGAGGATGCAGGGGCTGGCTACCCTTGCTCTGCCTCTGGCCATGCCATGGATCCCACCTCTTTGAGCACTTGTACTTCGAGTACTTTAGAAAGGCAGATTCTACTTCACAGCACTCATGTGGAGAGAAACTGGAGAGAGGTGAATGGGCCCACAGCAAATCTGTTTACATGGAAAAACCTTATTTTCAGTATTCTGTTTTGGGAAGGAGCTTGTGGATCTCAATCCAAAGGAGAGGCAGGGCACCCTTCTGACAGGCTTCCTGAGGGCTGGTCTAAATGCTTCCTCATCTCCATCCACACTGACTCAGCTGCAATGGACTCTGGAGCCCTCCTGCATTTGCTCATGGGCTCTGCCTGGCTGAGCTGATGGACTAACTGAGCTGGCACCCAAAGACATCTTCTTTCAGGTGTTTCTGTGTGGAGGGCTGGAGGCAAGCTTGGAGCCAAACCTGTCCTGAAGCTCTGAAACCTGAAAACCTTTTGATAAACTTCTGCCCTATATTCAAATCTATCAATCTTCTAGACACCGCATCTTCATTAATACTGCTACTGAAGGGAGCAGAGAGGTGATGCTAAGGAGCTAGGGACAGCAAATTCCCACACAGCTGACAGTAGGACTGCTGCTTTTAGTGACAGCTGTGCACAGAGTCCTGCTTCTGTGGGAAATTCTAGTGGAATTTCCATTCTGTGGAAGACACAGAAAAAAAATAATCCTGTGGAGAAATATAGTTGAATGTTCTGATTGGCACGAATTATATTTACAATTTTATTCTTGGTTTAAAATTTCTGAACTAAATAACTTGAGGATGAAATCAAGTTTATCTAGATCAAATATGTTGCAACAGTTGTTATAATTTTTAAAAATGTTTTACTAACTGAAGCAAAATGTTATAGAAAATCTTCCTGCAAGACATTTCAGTATTGAATTGGGGAATTTTTCTTGTTGAAACATATTCTGAAAGGATGCTTTAAGCACACTCTGTATTTGTTTTGAATGCACTCTTTAAGTGGTTTTAATGTACTTTTATAATTTCAAAGATAATGAAAAAAGGATAACAAAGATAGAACAAACTCTTTCTGGGATAGGGACTATTTAGCAATAGTGGGCAACACAAACCCAGAAAGTATTTTTAAAATGGCCTGTATGCTCCTACTGCTTCACTTTGAAAAGTAATTGCTCTTGAAAGCTACTACCCTTCTTTTATATAATGCTCAGATGTTACAGTGCTTTCATTAATTTATGCTGACAACATTGTAAAACAACCCTCCAGAAGTACACAGGAGGGGGAAATTTCCTGGGAATGTTTCACATCTCATGGACTATTGGTATCATTTGCTTGCAACCATAGAAGAGAGTTTCCTGTTTTCATATATTTCTCTTTAGAAGGAGTAGAGTGGATTGGTGACAAAAAGGCTCTCAGAATACATCAATGTTGCCAAGGCAGAAATTTAAAGCAGCAATTTGAGGATCTTGAGGGCACTATGCAGACTATTAAACTAATGGAACAGCTGTTGCTGACAGAGGGACAAGGTTTTCAGGGCTTTGGGAAACTCTTATAATTACTTGTTAGGCTTGGTAGATATGTTGCAGATGTTGGAAATTCAGACACTAACTGTTCAGTAACTAAATAAAGTAATTTTTTTAAAAAAAACCCTGAATATTCAGGGGGAATGTATTGACCAACAGGATGATTTCAAATGCTATTTAATGGTCACTCAAAAAATTATGCCCCCTCCTGCCAGACCACCAGCTCATCCATTCAGGGCTGTTGGCTATTACTTCCATATCAGAGTCTTTCCTTCTGCTAAGAATTTGCTCCAGTTCCTTGAAAAGGTAGAGCAGAGACCATTGTTTCTCATTGTAAGTTTCTTGTCCCCCAGAGCATGAAATGCACTCAGAGGGCTTGCTATGGAGCAATACTCTGTGGTTGGAGAGGGCAACATGAGAAGTGGGAGGTCTGGGGAAAGAGCCCCTTTCAGCTTAAACCCTCAGCTCCAGTGCAGCAAGACTGTCCCGTGAGGCCACCAGGTATGAATGGCTGTTTCTGACCATGGTACAGAACACATGCCACTGACTGAACCGAGCTGCTGATTCTGATGGTGTGGTTTAGGCAGGTTCAGAGACTATTGGGCAGGAGATCTTTGGGTTATAGGAAGAAAAGTGACCAGTTTTTGGTGGTTCATTGATCTTACAGAGAGGGTCAATATGTGCTAAACTGGAGGTTCATCAGAGCTTCCCCAAGAACTACAATGTGCTGGGCTAGCTGGATACTGGGTGGGTGTCTTTGGATCTTAGAAGATTCATGGTATTAAAGACCATATATTGTCAAAATGGGAAAACCAAGACCTCACAGCCTCTTTTTGATCATCAGTGTTTCAAGGCAAGTTCAAAATTGAATAAAGTAATGTGAAGAAGTTTGTGACTTGAGGTCATAGTATCTTCCATAAACTCTCTCAGAGAGAGAGTGATCTATCTTTTCTGTGTCCCAAGGACTTTTCTGTGCTTCTACCTGACAGTGGTAACACAGTACCTGCTGCTGGGACTTATTTAAAAGTTTTGTGATTTGGACTGAGACAGCCATGACAACAGAAATGGCATAAAATTTTCACTTATTTCTACTTAGGTTTCTAAAGAAAGCTCCTTCTGCTGTGAAATAATTGCTTTTTAAGCATCTCCTGGATGACTGCTGGGTCAGAATCCCATCAGTTTGGATATATCTTGTACAAATCCATAGAATAGGCAGCAGTTTGTTATTTCCAGACTGGGAAGGAAGCTCCTAAAGCACAGGTCTGATTTTCACTATAAATGCTTAGTACCCCCCCTACTGAACTCAACAGAAATTTCTGGAATCATAGGATTGGACTTTTTTCCCTCTTTTTTTTTTGAATGATAATGGAGCCTTTTTAACAAAAATGCATCCAAATGCAAGTGCATTTGAGTGTCGATAACTCAGAAAATTAAGAACTGAAAGACTGTATTTATATTGATTCTGGTTTTTTGCTAATAATCATATGGTAACAAAATGCTAAACTAATGGTACCAAATACAAAAGAAAGAGGAAAAAAAATCAATACTTATTATATTCAGACTTGGAATGGTCAAATAGCTATGACCACTTTTTGACACATTTGCCAATATTTCCTTCTGGTGTCCTGTTAGCAGCTGTCTGGTGAAACCTGATGAAAGGACACAAAGGGATAAATCCATTCAGGGTATAACTTGAGAGGAATGACTCTGGGGACATGTTCAGTACATTATGGTGAGCTGGGAATGCCAGCTGATTGGCATGTCTCCAACAATAAAAGATTGTATCTAAAGATGGAGAAAATACATTTAGCATACATTGTTTTTCCCCCAAAATATATGCAGAACAATGCATATTGTGTTTTCAAGAATATTATTATCTTTAAAAGATAAATTGCTTGGATTTTTTTTTTAATCTTCTTGGTTTTGGATTTGTAAGTTGAGGGAGATTCCCATCAGTGGAGGAATATTTGTTTTGTTTCAGTCTGTCCTAGGAAGCCTTTTTTGTTTATGATGAGAAGGATAGAGTCTTTAGACTCCATTTAGAAATGGAATAGAAATCTCCATTTAGAAATACCAGTAGATGTGTTTGTGACACTACTAAGACCAAACCTAGGAGATAACCTCTTACTCAAATCAAATCAAGTATGCTTGTTTACAAATGAGACTCTGAAGGTTTGTGAACTTTAATTCTTTTAAAATTGTCTCCCTGGAAGGTCAAAGAGTCAGAGTAGGAGCCACATTATTGCTCTGTGCTTGCTCTGTGGCTTGTTCAGAGGGGTCCAGGTTATGACCAAGCCACTGAAAGCACTAACGTGCTACAGCAATGAAAAGAAATGCCACATTCCTTGGTCAAACTTTGTGTTTTGGTCTAATTTAAAAAAAATTACTCCTTCCAAATTACAACTATGGGCTTGGAGGGACTGACATACTGAAGCTTGCCAAAAGTGAGATAGAGTTGCCAAGAAGGGAAAGGTTGCTACGTGTGAGAGGACATGTCTTCACGCCTTTGGAAGAAAACTCTGAGGCATCTGAAGACAGGATGTGTAGCCAGAGAGTTCTTCTAAATTTTGGCATGTTTTGAGACCCCACTTTACACAGAATGATGTCCTGTGTCCTATACTTCAGAGTGACAGAGAAATAGGAATGTTACAAATGGACACAGTGCCATCACTTTCCTTTTCAGTTTCCCTCAAGAAGTATCTGGTCCAGTGTTACTGATAATGTAGCCAGCTGTCCAAGATTCGTTTGTACCAAGGTACTGTGTTATTTGATGTCTCTGAGAACTGGGAATGTCACAGGAAAACGTCTTTGGCAAGCAGAATCCAGGTTTCTTTTAAATCCTACTTCTATAACTTCTATAACCATTACCCCTTGTCCTATTACAATAGACCCTGCTAAAAGGTTTGTCCCCATCTTTCTTGTAAGCCCCCTTTAGGTACTGAGAGGCTACAATAAAGTCTCCCTAAAGCCTTTTCTCCTCTCTTAACAGCACGTTGCCAGGTCACGTCCAGCCTCTCATCCACCAGCATTCCCAAGTCATTCTGGGCAGGGCTGCTCTCCAGCCATTCATCCCCCAGCCTGTGTTGGTTCTGGGGGTTGTCCCGACCCAGGTGAGGGGCCTTGCATTTGGCTTTATTGAACCTCCTGATGTTCCCATATGCCCATTTGTTGAGCTTGTCCAGATCCCACTGGATGGCATCCCGCGTCTCAGGCACGTCAACCCCAGGCGTAACCTGTGAATTGCTGAGGGCGCCCCGAGGCGCGCCCGACTGCGCAGGCAGTGAGCGAACAGGTGAGCATCTGCCCGGGGATGCTCCCCCGGGCGACACGGTGGGACAAAACCAGGTGTGACGAGGAGCAGGACTAGGTTTAGGACGGGGTTGGCCGCGGTGTCCCCAGGCCCGGCCGCCTGAGGCGGGGGGACCTGCACGCTCCGGCAGCGCCTCCAGAGGGCGCTCCCGGCCCCCTTTTGGAGGCGCTCCGGAAGCACCGCCGATCCCGCCCGGCCCCGGCTGCTGGATCCCGGGAGAGCCTCCAAGGGCCGGTTATCCGAACTCCCGGCGGGGCTGCCGGTGGAAGACATTAACACAGGCAACAGACCCGCCAGAAAAAAGCAGCAGCGTGTAGAGGTGGTTTACTGTTTTTTTGGTTTGGTTTGGTTTGGTTTGGTTTGGTTTGGTTTGGTTTGGTTTGGTTGTTTGTTGTTGTTGATGATGTTG
>VXBB01006885.1:263204-284225 GCA_013399915.1 Illadopsis cleaveri
TCCGCCCCGCCCCCCCTCCCCACCATTGCATTCCATTGTTTTGATAAATTGTGCTGGTTTTGGCTGGGGTAGCGTTCGTTTTCTTCATAGTGGTTAGTACGGGGATTTTACCCTTCCGATTCTTCCTCTTATCCAACCAAAGAGAATGAGTGAGAGGCTGCGTGGGGCTGAGTTGCTGTTAAACCACCACGTGAATACACAAAGCTTTTGAAATAGTTGTAAGGTCACTACTGCAAATACGGCGCCCAGTTAAAAGTGGCTTATGTGTTTTTCCATAAGCTTATCAATTAAAGAAGCAACTAGCAACAAAGGAAGAAGAGATGGTCTAAATTGTGTCTCTTGTGGGATGCCTGTGGGTGGAACTTGGGATGAATTTGACAAGCTTCCTCCTGCTCTCCTCTCTCCCCTGGCGCTTTAGCTATAACTAGTGGAAAAGACTTTCCTATACTTGGAATAGTTTTTATAGTGGCTGAAAATGCAGATGCTGAGCATGCTCACCTTTACTTCAAATAAAGGAAGCTGTAGGTGAAATAGAGCCTCAAAGACAATTCAGCACTTCATGAAATCTTCATGAAAAATACAATGTTTTGAATTAATACATCGAATAAGAACATAGACTTCAGATAGGATTTTTATTTCATGATTGTCTATGCCAGCTAATTTGGGATCTTGGATATATAGGTAGGGTATGCTGCACTTTCCAATTCCAACACTTTTTAATTGCATCAATACCTTTGGGATGGGTCTTACTGAAAAGTTGCCTGTCACTTCACTAATAGAATATAGAGTTAGCTTCAAATAAATATGGATGGTTCTGTCTTAATGGTGAAGTCAAGTCTGCCAAAGTACTAACCTGGCTGTCTGAAAAGAAAATAATATCAAGAAAAACAGTGGTTTTAATTTTTTCAGACTACAAACAATGTGGTAAACTCCTGTAAATGTTTGGGATATATTAATATTTTTCTGATTCTTCTAGTTATGGATTTTCAGGGCACAATTCATATTTTTTTTTGCATACACTGGCAGGGCAGACGGTGTGCTCTGACAAGCTGCAGGCACACACTGCTTCAGCAGATTCCAGGGATTTGTTCTCACTGTTTATTCCAAAAATAAGCACATCTCCTCCTAATAAATGTTGTATGCAAATGTGGTTCAGTCATTTCGACATGAGATTCTAATTCATTCATTTAGAGATGTTCATTTTGTAGTGTATGCAAATTTGCATATGTAATTCAGCAAAGGCAGAAGCAATCTTTTATTCTCATCACTTCTGACATTTTAATCAATGATTTATGTCTTATTCTTACATTTTTTAGCCCTCCCTTGGAATGCTAAGTCAGATTATTATGCATTGATATTTCTATACATATATAAAGCTCATTAAGGCTCTTTGACAGAAAAATGGACAAAGTGCAGGAACAGGGGGCAGGCGTTTGGAGGCTTATGCTTTACCTTCTCTGCAGGCTGGTTTTGCTCATTTGATAAACAACTTCTCTGTGTTAATGTTGCTCCATCTGTGCAATAGAGATATCACTGCCCAAACTCAGAGGTGAGACCAATTGTAGTTTGTAAAGCTTCTTAAAGCTTCTTCCCTGGCTGGAAACTGCTATATAAATATTCTTCTGGTCACAAAGAAAATGAATGAGGTAGAGTCCTAGGTAATGGAGATATCATCCATTATTCCTTAGTTTTGTCTGTGTCAAAGGTGTCTGCAGAAATGGTAACCTCTTTTTCTAGAGACTACCCCTTGTAGGTATTCACAGTCACACAGTCACTGACTTTTTGACAAAACACAGCTTTTACCGCTCTTTCCTTCTTCTGACTCCACTGGCTTTCCAGATCTGAGGGACTCAAGTGAATATTATTATCTCCTAGGCACCATCAACAGAATAATTTATCTAGTCTCAATGCGAATCAGTCACTCCTCTGTGAATCCTTGGAGGGCAGTGGAGTTACAAAGATGATTGGGAAAGGCCGAATTGTAAGGCACAGAATTATAGAGGAGTAATTTTAAAGGCCTGATTTAACCAACAGACCTTTACAGCTAGGATGAATATGTGAATAGAGAGAAATCAGCTGGGATCCCAGATTCCATTTTGAGTCTGAACCTGGGTCTCTGTATTTAGAAGAGTGATGAAATAAAACAACAAGGGATTTTTCAAAAGAATAACTTCAGCTTAAAGGGTGAAGATGTAGTCTGAAATTCTTTCAGAGTTAGAGCTTTGCTTACGTGCTTTTTGGAAATATATTTGTATTCCTATGTGCGATAAAGTCAGACTTGTGCCCTGCAGGAATCCAGTTCCAATTTCCACAAGTGCAAATCCATCAATGGTACTTATGAAAAATGAAATCTCAATCACGTTTACACTTAAATATGGGAACTATTAACTTACACTTTGTGCTTAGAGGTGTGTATTTGGTAAATGACACACCATATTTCTGGAGAACACGGGCATATATATGAGAAATCTCTTCTTTATTATGTGAGACTGCTGCAGCTGAAGTTCACAGTGTTCCTGTAAAAGAAAAATTTCTGGAGGACACCTAAAGTCACAGTTCGAACACTTTTCATCAGAGTAGTTTCTGAATTACCCCTGCTGCACACTCCAGTCTGCATCCCATGTTTGAGTAAATCCATGTGCCTGCAGTTGCTAAATAGTTGGCCTGAAGTAAGGATGGCAGTCACAAAAGTCTCAGAAGATACAACTGGATATTTTCATTATAAGAAAGTGCAGCTTGACATCTAATTCTATACAGGTATTGGTTAAGAGTCCTCTGAATCTCAAATATTCCCAGATAATTTTGATGCCATGCTGTCAGGCCCAGGATAATGAGAATAAACACCACTCCTCTTACAGAGCAAAGCTGCTCCCCCAGTGCCCCAACATCTCAAGCCATTTGAACATTTCATTAAAAATCTGCACTTCTGGAAGGTCTGATATTTTTTCCAGTATCCACACAGGCCCTAGCAATTTATTTTTTGGTAGTAAGTCCTACTCATTAATTGAATTTCAGAGTTTTCCTGTGTGATTTTAAAGGTTATTTGGCTGGAGGTAAGACGACAAACCCCAAGGGCTGTGGCCAGAATTTGTTTCACATAAGTCCCAGCTTGCTTTAGATTGTATTTTCTTTGGAATGGAAAGCTAATTTGTTTAGTTATGTTGGTCTGAGGGCATCAGATTGGACCATACTGTCACTGGTAACAAAAACAAACTCACAGACTGCTCAGGACATCAGTAAAAGTAATTGGTCAAATTACTTCAGCCAGCCATAACTCTGAAGGAAGATGTCTGATAAGTAAGTCTTCACCTTTCAGGAGCTATCAGTTCATACATCATTCTTCACATGAAAAGGGCCTCATTTCCACCGCTTTAGCACCAGAAGGGGTTTTTCTCCTTAAAAATAACAGCTGTGCACCAGCTAGCACTGTAAATTTTATACCAGTAACTATTATCTTACTGAATCATACCATCAGAACCGTTCTCATTGGATATTTGAGTGTATTTTGTAATTGTACTACTCATTCACTGAAGCAACACCTTTCGAATCAAACCTCCATACTAACTCCAAGCAAAAGAAGATATCATGCTTCCATCTGCTAACGGTAAGATGAAATAAGTTTAATTATTTAATAAAATTGTTTGTGCACAAGTGGCTTCTCTGTCATCATTACGTTTCAGACTAACAGAACAATTTTCTTAAACTAGAAGAGTATTTTTAAACTTATGAGTTATATGGCCTCTCTTTAAAATTTTTATGTTCCACTTCACAGCAGAGTGAAATTATTACAAGGAGCAAGACAGTAGTCTCATTCATGAATAACATGAGGATGCTCTCTCTGCTGCGGCAGCAGATATTACCCAAACCCCCCTGGTGAACCATGCAGGTGGGCTCCCAGCTCTGGAGTCCCTGGGACTTTCCTCCTTTGCTTTAAGATGGAAGGAGTCCTGTCACAAAGAGCTATCTCTAACAGGCAATACTGAATATAGATCCAGATACTGTGTTTCTGTCCTTATATTTATTCACTTTGATGAAGAATTAAAATTTAGGAAGAGTAAAGACAACTCCACCCTTGAAGCTAAGTTCTCTTCAAAACAGAAAAAGTTGCACTGCCATGTCACAATGCATTTACCTCCTGGTTTGGTAATTTTTTTTGCTATTGTCAAGATTTAATAGGTCTGACTGCATTGATTTTGACAGGATGAATTATTCTAGAGGATCAAAGGTTTTTACAGCATTAAATGATAACCAATGTACAAGGTTTCAGATGCAAGAATTTCAGCTTCCTTACTCTGATGATCTTTTAATGTTGTCAGAAAGGAAACATTATGTAAGGCATCTGAAATATGACTCATTAAACTTTTTGTTCCAACACCATTTCTAATAAATGTTTTTTACAATTGAAGAAACATAAGTAAATTCTGCTTCACATTATCTCCTCATCCCCTCTTTGATAGGAAGGAGGAGAAAAGAAGGGAGAACATCCTGGGTCATGCATACCACCTAAAATTCCTGCTTTGGCAAACTGTGTAAAGAAGCAACTGCTCATAACACTGGTGAAACAAAGATCACTCCAAGTTATTATGGGAAAGATGGAATCTGTGACTACCAAAGCCCCTCCCCTGAATAAGCCTCTGTGGATACCTAGAGGTTGGACTGTAAATTAAGGCACCACAGCGGGAACTTGAGGTAAAATAAAGGTGATGCTCTTGTCCAGGTGTTACCTCAGACCGAGGGGGAGGTAAACAAACCTGGGGGAGAAGAATGTATCACTGATAATGGACAAGGAAAGCCAGCACAGCAACCTTGCTGAAATCAGCTCATTTTCTAGCTATTTATATGTCTGCACCACATAGTTTACAATCAAAATAATTTTGTTTGTATCACTTAGCAGAAGTTCTGCCTCCTTACACATAATCTAGTATTCAAAGAATGATACTTCTGCAGTATCTAACTAATACATAAATGTCCTGCTGATAATCAGAAGGAGCAAATCAGCAACCACATCCCAAATGGATCTCAGCATGCAAGCCTTGATTATACAGAGTTTGATGTATGTGGGTACATGGGAAATCTGGCTGTTTCTTCTTGAAAGTCTACAATGTAACACTGAATTCCAGCCAATACACGAGAATATGCACAGAGAGGAGACATAAGCTTTGTTACTCTCTTTGTTCAAACTTGGGTACAAGCTACTGAAAAACTAAACAAAATACTATGCTTTTAGCTCTTCCCATTAATGGCGTGTTTCTCTTTTTTACCTGTTTTCACATTTCAACAAGTCATTCTAATATGTGACCAGAAAAAGGAAGGGGAGACATTGCAATACCAAAAAACTGCTCATCTGAGTTTAATAGTTCTATTTTTATAATTATTGATTGAAAATTACTTTCTCTGCAAGATGTTGAAAGGTGCTTTTGTGATGCATTTTGCATCAAAATGCCAATCTTCTGCTCAATAGTTCTGCCTTTAGCCTGCCTAGTCCTTCACCTGCTCCTTTGTGCAGCACACAAACACACCTTGTCCAGCCATTATTTGTAGTAGGACTGTCTCAGAGGGTCACCGAGATGAGGCAGATTAGAAGAAATGCTAACTTAAAGTGAACCACAAATGATTCAAGGGGATGCATGAGTACCAACCACTTGATAATCACTGCAGGGTAAATTTGGCTTGACTGCATGTTAGGGCTGTATGATGCTGCCTGTGCCTAGTGCATCCTGAAAGGCACCAAGAATGATCTGATATGGAGATCTGTGAGCTGAATCAATGAGTAATTTGTCTTTTGGATTATCCAAGTACCAAATGCAACTGTAATCCTTTGCCTGAGCCTGACAAGCTGGGAGTTGACAGCTCATCATGTTGCATGTCTTGGAAGCCAAGGTTCTGCCTCTCTTTAGTGCAAGAAAGGGGGACTAAGGGACCCTTTGGTGTCCAGGGCCTTGAACCACTCACCATTGCCTTCCTCAGTATCAGCAGCCTCCAACCTGGGGAACGGAACTATAAACACTCCAGTGAAATATTAAATGTGAATGCAGATCTGACAGAGATAGCACTGTCACCACTGATGCAGGTGCTGGTGTGACAGCAAGAGAGCAAACAGCAGAGAATTATGAGGAAGCACCATTCCCAGGGTCACACTGCAGTCTGGCTGACAAAGAAGTGTCAGTTTCTGGCAGAGATGTGGCTTTGTGCTGCCTCCCAAGTACAGAGCAGAGAGAGCACTACCCTCTAGCTGCTAGTGGGCTAAATTTTTTCCACTGAGGTGTTGCTCTCGGGGCCCACCCAGGGATGCCAATTTGTGCCCACCCAGGGACGCCANACACGACTGTCTGTCACACATTTGTGACTTGCAATTCTTCTCTGTGTTGGAAGACTTTTCCATGGACTGAAATCAAAGCCTGTGTCTCTTCCTGGGCTCTGTGCCAGGCAACCCCCCTGGACAGCCCTGTCCAGGATTCAAACCCCCTTTCTCGGGTCCCAGACCCCTCTACCGAGGTCTGCGACCATCCAGGGCAACCAAAGGAATTCCCTGGACGCCGACAGTTTCTTCCTGGGATTGCTGTTTCTTCTTTTGTATTTGTAGGCATCTTTCCCATTACTATTATGTGCATCAGGTTGTCCAGAAGGCTGTCAGGGTTTCAGAGCTAAATCCATGTGGCCACAAACGCAGTGGGTCTCAAAAGGCATCCTCCAGTTTATGATTGTCAGGCATTTCTAAATTATGTGGTCACCAGGAGTTTCTATACATAGCAGAGACTTTTTTTTTGTATGTGCCCTGAAAAGTTTTGCTCCCAAAAGATGTTGATTAAAAATTTTAATAGGGATTTTAACAGCCAAACTACATGAAAATGCTCAGTCTTTAAGTACTGTCCCCAGCATTAATAAAATTACTGGGAATACACTCTGCATTTGTGTTACAATTATCCCTCAGTTTCTATTTTTCTCCTCTAGATGCTTCCTTCAAGTATCCTGACTCCATGATTTATTGGTGGATCTGCTTTGTCACCATCTGCTCTGCTATTGCTCAAGAAAGAACAAATCCCCAGAAAGTATTACTGTCCAGACTCAGTACCATATAAGCATCCTTTGCACATTCAGCCAAACATTGACTAATGGTGAGCTTGGCTATAATTACAAATTCCCTCCTTTCCTGTTCACTACAGTTCAAATTCATATAAAAAACTTGCTGGAATTCAGCTATCCTCCTTGGGGATATAGGTTACCATCTGTCTGGTTTCCAGTGGTACATTTAAAAAGCATTTGTCCCATTTTCATAAAACATCCTGCTGTACAGAAACCATTTTAATATCTAATTACGCAGCACTATGTATCACATATGTCACAACCAGAACAATTTGGCCTAAGTTTCTCTTATCTAGTCTAGTCTGTTTTGCTCTTTTAAATTAAGTTATCCAAACACCTGCAAATTCAATAGCATGCCTCTAGCTAGAGTAATCAAAAAAAAATAAAATAAGTAAATACTGAACTGCCTGAGGAATATTTTGAAGTTAATTTGGTAATTTATATGAGATTTTCATTTCAAAAGGAAGCAACATTTTAAACTAAAGGTTAGTATACTTACCATTGCATTAAAAAAATTTCCAAATTAGTAAAACCAGACTAGAAAATGGGAAAAGGTATCAGTTATTATGGCGCCGAAACATATGCCAAAAATATAGCAGAATACATTATTCTTTCACACTCCTCACATCTTTCTAGTTGTCACCAGAGGAGAGTCACCCTGTAGTCAGTCAGGTGACAGCCTCTTCCCAAGCCACATCTACTCTGGGTACTTGATGTGAAGCCTACTGAAGCCTGTGGGAAGTTTCCCACTGACTTCACCCAGCCATGATGCTTGTCCTAGGCCTTGCACCACTGTGCCTGGCTTGAGCTGTATTTCTGCCCTGCTGGTGCAGGGATGATGCTCCAACAGTGGAGGCATGATGCCTAGACCACCCTTCTTCCCCCATGCTCTGGCCAGGATCTTTCTTCTTCTCCCTCAGAAATGAGGGCGTTCCTTTTGGAGAGCTCCAGCCTGAGTGGGACAAGACTCTCCAGGAGCTGCAGCTGAATGAGAAGCTGAATGTAAGTAAGGAAAAAAAATCCTCCCTTCTTCTACCAAGAAATTCAAAGTAGACCCCTTGGCCAAAAATGATGGTATCCAGCACCAAGTTGTGTCATGATACATTTTTGTGTTATCAAGTTGTGGAAGATTCAAATAGTATTTCCCACAGCTACCCCAAGGAGAACACTTGCAGCACACCACTCTCGAGACGAGATACAGATGATGGATAGCACCAATTATTTTTTTTTGAGAACAAATTTTTTCTCTCTGTATCTAGTCAGAAAGCAGCTATCTTGTTCACAGCTATTTGTCTAAGAGAAGCTACAAATTTAACTAAAGTTTGCGGGGAACAAACACTCTGGAGGGTGGAGGAATACTTCCCTATAATCACATTGGTTCTGTCACACTGAAACTGAGGCAAATTACTCAGATGTCTCCCTCAATTTCTCTGAGTGTTCCCGATAGATATGACACAGCTGGTCCAAAGAACATTGTTAATGATGGAGTGTGTAGTATATGATTTCCCCCAAAACTCAGAATCACCTTAGAACAACATGCAGCACCAAGAAGCTCACCCCAAAAGCAGCCAATCTTGATTAACCAGCCTGTCTCCACTGAAATGCCTTGTGGTCTTCCATGTGAGAAGGACTCTGGCTGCTTTGCAAAGAAAAGGTCTGTTCTAAAGAAGTGTCTTGTTGGAGTGAGGGAGAGAGGGGGTGGTTGAATACACAGAGATATTTTGAGGGACTTAACTCTGTCATTCCTACAGGGTGAATGGACTTTACCTAAGGTGTGTGACAGGAGACTCACATCCCCTGGGACTGGTCATTGTTTGGTTGCACATTAGCAAACATCAGTTGTCTGATGTCCTGAGCACACTGTGGGCACTTGACCAAGCTCCCCACGACACAGAGGGAGAGGCAGCACTATCAGCAGTGCAGCACCAGAGGCATGCTTGTGGTCAAAGCTACCCATCTTTTGCAAATGATGATTATTTTCATTATGTTATTGGTGTTAAACTGAATTCACAGTGGTAAATATCAGACAGAGAGTGCTGTAATTTAAAAAATGGACATGGAATCCTGCAAAGGAAGAATTGCAGAAAAGGAAGGAAAATTTGCAAATCACTTAGATTTTAGAGAACTTGTTCTGTTCTAAAGACATACCAATAGAACAGAAAAAGCTCTCTGTAGGAAAAACCTCACAGGCATCAGATATTCCATTATACTGCTGAGCTAGTCAATGAGATTTAGAGAGTATTCAGCTATCAATACCAAAGCCTATTTGCTAACTACTCCTGGTGGCATTATTACAGTATCAGGTGCAGCTAGCCAAGAGAAAAATAATCTGATAGCCATGAAAATTTATCAGCTGTTTCAGGACAGATTATCTGACCAAGAACAGTATGACTCTGAAGCTATCTCAGAGGAGACCTCCTAAGTTCTGTAATATTCAAACCAACATATGAATGAGTAAAAAAGAATGCAGGTAAGTATCATAACTTATATTTCATTATAAGTCTATCATCTATGTCTCTTACCTCTTCAACTATCCAATAAAAAAATACATAAATACAGAAGGAAAATGATCTCTGAATTTACCTTGCTGTAACTTTGCTCTTTTTGCTGAGTGACAAAATTTTTATCTTCTTGCCCAGAGCTTCATTTACACATCTGCTTTCAAGCACATTCAAAAACTGTGCGTATACAAAAACTGTGATTGCCAGAGCAATCATGTAACAGCCTGGGTACAAAATAATCCTCCATTTATGACTTGCCTGTGCACAGAGGTCTAAGCACTCCAATAAAGGCAGGATTTAACAGTCATCTCACTTCTCATCATGGAATTAATCAGGACAAGTGATGGTAAGGCAGGCATTAAATAGGCAAATAACAGTCATGATTTTTGCACACATATAGTATCTGATGTCCCTGACCTGTACAGTGGGACAGAAGTCAGAGGTTTGTATAAACTTATTAGAGATGAGAATGGAATAAAACAAATAAATTATCTGTGTGATTAAGTTGCCTTGTGAAGGAGCGTGGTCACAAGAGGCCATTGCTTTAAAGAAGTCTTGGCTCTATCACAGTAAAGAGGCTGTTACTCTGGTCATAGAGTTTCTTGTGTTGCCAGTTCCTGCTGTTCATGTGCCATTAATTCACCAGTGGGATGCACAACTTTGATCTCATGGATGCTTCCATTTTATTTAACTCAATTAGGGTTCAAATAAGTCCCAGCATATTTACAAATCCTTTTTTGTGCTGAATGTCCACATGGCTATGCAAGGAACTAACCAGACATCTACTTCTTGTGCTTTCAACAATGTATCTAACCTTTCATATCTAAGTGATGGGCATACCTGGCAGCATACTTTGCGTAAATCTGAAGTAAGCACTAAGACAATATGCCAATTCCATTTTTTTGATTGCTGGCAAATGCAAGACAGGAATATATATATATTCATGCCAGAATATACATTAATAAACTTAATAAGCATTTTAAGAATCTCAAATGACTCAAACAACAACAACAACAAAATATAAAGTACTTTTTTATGCTTTTCCACACTAAAAATTGTTTTAGTGTCTCTGTCTCAGTTCAACTTCTCTAACTAAATAAAAAGTCCTAGCTAGTACAATAAACTTCAGAACATAAAAAGTGTATTAAATTTCAAACATATCTCTTGTTTATCAGAAGTTAACTAAATTATCTTTTAGGAAAAAATTGTTAAAATCTACTTGGTTAGTTAATAAGAGGGTACTAAAGTAAGTCTACAAAATATGGATACAGCTTTGATTACAAACCAATACGACAAATTGAATTGTGTTATTAGTATCCATCAACCTGAGCATTTTTATTCTTACTGTGCTGAGGACTGTGATTTCCTGTAGTGTTTTTTTTAATTCCTAAGGGGTATTTGATGGTGTGGGAACAAGCCATTATCAAATCTGTGACTGGTCTAGCATCCACAGCTGAGAATGCCTGAGGACTGGGTATTGACGGCAGAACTACTAGTGTTTCATGTGAAGACATGAATTTTTATCCTATCTTAACTATTGGTAGTAAAGATCTGCAATCTGCTAGCAGATACTCTTGCAGAATAATTTTCTGATACTTAATTTCAACTCTGAAGTGCTTGTGTAATAGAATGATGTTTAACCATAGAGCATGTGATCTGCAGAACAAAAGTTTAAGCTAGAGAAAAAAACAAATAGGTGACTGCAGAGAAGTGCAATTATTCATAACTGCAAAATTATAAAAATTTTACTAGACAGTGCATGAGTACATTAGCTTCTGAACAATTAAAAAAGAAAATCATGGAAGTGTAAGGTTAGGTCCCAATTAGGTTAAGTTACATAGCGCTTGTTTCACTCCTTGGTGCTCTAAAGCAAGGGATTTATAACAGGTCTATTAATCAAAGTGATGGAAGAATAAAATATTCCCACTTAGCCAGGAAGGCATCAAGTCAGTATCAAAATCACAACATTTTAATTTAAAGCTGTCTATGTGGACTTTGGAAATGTTTAGACTATGCAACCAAAAGTTAGAAACCAAACATTTGAACTAAGCTGATAAAAAGTGATCATTAATTGAGGCTGACGTCAACAATCTGGCATTAAGGAAATTTCTAGGCCCCTGAGCCAAAAGTCTGAAGTAAGATGTCCAAAGCAAGTTTGTAATAATTCATCATCAATTCAGGATGAGATAAGCTCATTGAAGGAAGCCAAACATGGGTAACACAGGGGACGACAGGCAGTCTGTACAATAATTGTTAACCTTTCTTCTGAGAGGGAGGCTAGTGGTTCAGCTAATTTAGGACTGGTTTTTTATAATAGGATTTACAGTAATTTAGGGCTGAGGCTACTGACTATTATTGTTGTCAAAGATTTATATAAACATGCCAGCTATCAAATCCAGCTGTTGGACCAGTTGTGATAGGCAGTGTACTTGTACATATTAGTGCCAGCACTTGCTCCACTGACCTCAGTCTAAACCCCAGTGGTTTATTACTTCAGAAGACGTACAAACAACCTCAGTTATAAAGTGATAAACACAAGCAGGATGCTCTAGTTCATAGACACCCAGCAGCAAAGGGCTTAAAACTAGCCTATGAGCAAAGCATGCTCTGTTGAGTACTGGGGATTTTCAAGGGACAACCTGTGGCTGCTGGAGGTCTGCAAGGCTCACGGGAGTGGGCGGTAAAAGCAAAAGTCATATTCCTGGTTCTTCCTCTTTGGCTGCTTTTGCCTTACCCAATGGTTCCCAGTTTCTTCTCTCCACCTAGTGTCCCTCAAAACCTTCTTTTGTTGTGCATAGGATAGAAGATACAGGAGAGGAAGTGAAGGAGGACTCTTCAGTGACCTATTTTCCCTTGATTTTTTTTCACCTGCAAAAAGTAGCTGGTGAGAGAGAGTAAAATGTTGCCGATGTGTTACTAATATAAGCTATGTGTGGGGTACACTGGCACACCCTCCTGCTTCTCTGCTCCAGAACTGTGGAGAGAACCCCTGGCTGTGCCCGAGCAGGTGCTGGCAGCCCTGCTCAGTGGATGAACTGACCTGGAGGGTGGGACCAAGGCTCCTGCGCTCATTACCGATCCTTCCAGCTCTCGGGAAATGCAAGCACTGGGCTGTAACAGCAGCTGTCAGGGACGAGAGGTGAGAGGCAACTGGAGAGGGAGATACAGGTCTGGAGTGGGGAGGGAGAAACATCCTGGATGAAACATCCACTTCCACAGAGCCGGGATCTGACATGGTGCTCTTGCAACACACTGCACAAACCAGGCTGCAATGCTGTCTGCAGCCTGGCATCCCCACTGGAGCTCTCCCACTGGGAGTGGGACATGCCCTCCTCCTGCCCTCTTGGATGGTTTCACCTGACTGTTCTGAGCGCAGCCATGATATTATAAACAACGTCATTCAGAGAAATATTTGCTTTTCACACTCTGTGTCATTTCTCATTCCTCACACAACAGTCGGGCACAGTCTGTATCACAATGCCTCTTTTGCAACACATGTTCTGCACTAACAGGAACTGCTGCCAGAAGAGGAAAAGCCATGACATTTTTTGGTTATAAATACCCTCTCTCATGTCTCCTGGCTATAAACCGCTCCTGCCATGTCCCTGGCCTGCTCTGTAGATGGCAGTGTGCAGTTACTTTCTGTGGCATGTTTACATATTGGCTTCTTTCTTGACATTTGCTGGAAAACTCCTTCACTCAGTAAACACCGAAAATTATAACATCGAAGACTATATTTAAACACTGTAAATTTCATATCTGAAATAGGAGTATTTGTTAAGTGTTTGCTGTAAACTTTAGAGTATCATAAATCCAGTTGTTTTTACAGGTCAGATCCCAGAAGAAATCTAAGCAAATAGACTGAAATGTAGATAAGCAAAAGAAAATTTCCTCAAGCTGTTGTATATAAGAATAATAAGTAATACTTAGAAAAAAAGTTATTAATTCCCCAAATACATGACTACATTCAGTCTATGTGAATAAGTCAAATTCAAAAGCTAAATATTTTGTCAACATTACTGCTCTCCAAATTAACTAATGTGTTCACCAAAACATTTTATGAATCTCCTCATAGTTCTTTAAAGTTTTAGTCTTTTTTAGTTTCCTACATGGCAGAGTATAGCCTGTACACAGTTTCCTACACAATTTTTCCTTGAGTAACAATGAGGCTTCACAATTGCATTGATTCCTACATGGTGGTAATGCTCGAAACCACAAAGGGTGAAATGGGCTTGTGCAGACCCTGCTGTTTGTGTTGGAGAATCATACAATCATAAAATGGGTTGGGTTGGAAAGGACTTTAAAGGTCATCTGATTCCAAATCCCCTGCCATAGGCAGGGACACTTTTCACTAGACCAGGTTGCTTAAAGCCCCATCCAACCTGGCCTTGGACCCTTCCAGGGATGTGGGATCCACATGTACTCTTGGCAACCTGTTCTAGTGCCCCACCACCTGCATAGTAAAGTGTTTCTTCTGAATAGCTAATCTAAACCTCTCCTTGTTTAGGTTAAAGCTGTTACCCCTTGTCCTATCACTATTTGCTCGTGTAAAAAGTCCCTCTCCAGCTCTCTTGCAGGCCCCTTTTAGGTACTGGAAGGTGCTCTAAGGTCTCCCTGGAGCCTACTCTCTCCAGGCTGAACAACCCCAGCTCTCTCAGCCTGTCCTCATGGAGCTCCATCCCTCTGTTCATCTTCGTGGCTCTCCTCTGAACTTGTTCCAACAGGTCCATGTGTTTCTTATGCTGGGGAGCCCAGAGCTGGACACAGCACTGCAGATGGAGTCTCACAAGAGCAGAGCAGAGGGGCAGAATCACCTCCCTTGTCCCCCTGGCCATACTGCTTTTGATGCAGCCCAGGATGTTTTTGGCCTTTTGGCCTACACACATATTACTATCACATATCTACCTTTTTCTCAATGCCACTGAAGTGCAGTTGGTGCCAGCTAGGAGGGTTTGAGCTGAATTTTGTTCCTTAGAACTGGGCTTCAGGATTGGCACCTGGTAACTGCAACTAAGCATGTAGGTGAGCATGAGATACAGCTTTGTTCCTTCTCCCAAAGGTTTTATCTCCCAAGAAGGAAAATTGGTGTGGAGACCAAGATAGAAAAGGATAAAGTGTGCACGGGGCTGTCTGGCTTGAGCAGAAGTCACTCCCAGGCTCACCCAGGAACCCCTAACAAGGCACTAAGTCCAATGTTGCTGTGCAAGTGTTTTGCTCTTCATTGTAGCAGAGAGATAAGCAGAGTGGATATCAGATGGGACGGATATACATCCCAATAGTGGCTGCCTGATAAATGTTCTCAAGTTAAAATCATCTCTAGTTGGTCAGGCACTGCAAAACAACTCATTCCTTCTCAAGCTGAGGCCCGAGCAGCAGCAGGCTTGTGTTAATGACCCTGAGTTACCATCCACTGCATTTGCCCACAAAGATGAAGGTGTAAGAGGTGCAGACCACTCAGGGAGCAGGCAGTGTTTGAAAATCACTACTCACTAATCAGAGTGACAGAACTGCTCACACACGTTGTGCCAGGGTACTCAGGGAGGCAGCCCACCTTGCAGGGACCCTCAGCAGGGAAAAGGCTCATGCCTGGCAGCTGTTCGTGTGAAGGAAGATGCCATGGGATGCACACATAGGAGCCTGTAGTGACACCTCTCCAGCTAAGGCAAGGGAGGTGAAGAGGCTGCTGACTGAAGAGGTTGCTCCATGTAGAATTGTGGTGGGACACAAATTCAGACTCTCCCTGGCACCATGGCAGCTGTGGTGATGGCAGCAGCCAGTTTGTAAATCACCAACTTGTTTGGCTGTCTCATCGGATTTTCAAACACAGAAGCCGAGTTTGGAGAATTGTGACAAGACCTCAGTGAATCAGATGAGTGAGTAAACATGCTGTTATGGCTGGAGTAGAGTTAATTTCTTCAGAGTAGCCAGTATGGGGCTGTGTTTTGGGTTTGGGCTGAGAACAGTGTGAGGGAGTGCCTGCAAGAGGCTGAACTGCAGCTGGGGTTAAGCCATCACAGCAACACAAAGGCAAATGAAATGCTGTCCCTGCAAATGCAGGGTAATACCATTTAGAAAGGCACATTCAGACTTCTCTTTAGACACTTTACAGGACTTTCAGTCCACAGTATTATTCCAGAGAAAAGGACAGCCCAATGAAGACATCTGCTCAATGTTCAGCTGCCATCAAAAAATTATCAGCAAAATATTTTCAAAAGAGTATTAGTGTGCCTGCTCTAGGCTTTGAGTTAAAGCCAGTCCCCAATTATTACTGATCCAAAGTTTAAAATGATTATGTATTGGTCTCACTAGATAAGAGATCTTTCTGGCACATAAATCTTGTTTGGATAAAATTTAGGACAGTATACTTCAGCACAGGATCCCCAAATATTTCCTTTGTGCATGTCCTGCTCAGGGAGACAGCCTGTGCCTAACAGCCTGCTCACTGCATGGGGAGCTGGAGGTGGCACTGCTGAAGGGCTTCTGACCTTCCCTGAACCAGCTCTGGATGGCCACAGAGACCAGACTGGATTAGGTGAGTGGGCAGGACCCATCTTGCTCAGGATCTGGAAATGCAGCATATCAGGAGCAAAAAGCACTTGAGCACTGCAGCTACTCCAAGTGGTGCCAAGGTGACCCTGTCTCATGGGCCCTGACTTGCTCTAGGCTGTGGGAGTGGAGGTAGAGCTCTTCCTTAAATCTTACCCACCTGCAGTCAGAACAAAGAATATAGGTCTCAGGCTTTAATCTCACCTAGTCTGTCATTCACTGATTAGATTATCATAAATATAGAATTAATTTATGTCACCAAATGCTAATTACTTCAGACCTGAAATGTCTTAAGTTCTTTGGGGAATCTGCTGTTTGTAGGAAGTGTTAAGAGGCCATTCCACAGGCAGGATAAATCCAATGAATGGAAAACCCCACAACTATCTGTTATAAACACGCAATGATATCAACACAAACCTGGATGAGTGGTCCTCAGCTGGGTGAAATGTAGCCTGAGGAAGATGGCGTTGAGGATCTGAGCCAGAGGAACTGAGGGATATTGTCCCATGTCCAAAGATGTAGAATTTGACTCTGTTTTCAGCATTGGAGAGCTGATATTTAATGCCCACAATAAATTTGTAGCAGCAGTAATATAAACATTTTAAAAAATCCTGCTTGCACTATTAAAATATTTAATAAAATTATCTCTTTGTTTGCTGATTCAAGGGTATGGGACCAGTTTGTTTACCAGGTTTAGTGCTACAAAGGAATTACTCTTTTAAATCCAGAGGCTCCATTGCCTATGAGTTATTTGTGTACTATTTTCAAGTGTAATAAGAAAACTACTAGTGCTAGATATTAATGTATCCTACAAAACAAGCTCTCCCTTAGTTCTTTAAAGGATGTATCCTACTTAAGGCTAAAGGTACTCCATAATGTGTCCATTTGGAGATTTCTTTGTGCATTATTTATCAGTTATTCTCATGCTTCGATTTATTAATAACAAAAGAAGGAAAATGCATATTTTTAAACTTAGGCATATGTTTATTAGGCACTCAGTTAAGGACTAAAACAATGCCCTCATATGCAGCACTATTTATTTTGGAGAAAAAAGCATTGGTATGTATTAATTTTTTTTCCTTTTTGTATGTTCCTATTTCTTTTTCTTGGTGTTAGTGAAAATAAAACCAAAAACCCAGCTGTATTCATTCCCTGGTAAACACATTTTCTTTCTACACTTCTCTACACACAAATGTCATGTTCTCTCACATCCTTTCACCTTTTTTTGGTCATTAATTCTGTTTCAAGGAACAAGAAATGCACACCCTGCTACAGAGCAAGGCAGGTCTGATGCTATCTTTCTCCTCTGACCTTTCTGTTGCACTATTCATTAATGTGGCTCTTTGGGGGACTAGGGAATTGCCTGGCAATAGTATACCGAGCTTTCCACCTCTAGCTGGTAAGCTTGGTACTGTTTAAAAATGACTGCAGCAGTTAAGATTATTAGGAATCATGGTTATTTACTTGCAATAATTCTTTTTTTTTCTCAGCAAGTTACAGAGAAGGAGCTCTGTGCCAAATCACAACGGAGTAACAGTTTTCAGGTGAAATAGTGGTCAAAATGTGGCCATTTTCAATCTTTTTTTGGCTGTCAAAATATTTCCCCATGTTCAGTGTTTTGAAAACAGCTGTTAGAAATACAAAACCCAGCCATTTTTATATTTTATTTTTTACTTTTTATTTTGGGCTTTATTAGCTCTTGCTATACTAGTGATTGGTGTAATTACATACTGAGCTTTTTTCTTTGGAATCAAGAATTGTTACTTGGAGAATTTGTTTCTGAATTCCAAAGCACAGGATCTTCTGGTCTAAAAGTAATTTAAACACTTCTTCAGGAAACCAAAAAGTAGCCATAAGACAGGCTATTTTTAGCCACAGCTGGAGTGACCAAAGGGTAATTGCACATAATGTAAGATCAGAAATTCCTATCTGTCCCTGCTTTTCTCCTTCTAACAGCTCAGTGCCCCCCTGGATGTGGAGATGAAGAGCAGGGCTGTGGTTGTACAGAGGAGATACATTCAGCACATGTGAGTGACAGAATGTAACCAAAACCAAATCATCTTTCAGGACATGGTCTCTGTAGAGCTCAAAATTAAGGCGTGATCTTCTAAAGGGTAGATAGGGACGGCTGGGAAAATATGTTCCTCAAATAGGGATGGCTGCATTGCTGGCTTAAAAATATCTTCTACTCTTTCTGTCCCAGGAGGAGAATGATGACTCCTGAGGTCTGATCCTAACTCCTCTACCTAGCAGTGCTACAGACTTCAGATAAGGAACCATTACAGTGACATGTGTACACATGGATCAAGATACCAGTAACAAAACGCTCTGCTTCTTGAGTGAGCCCTAAGGCACTTATGATTAATCTCACTTACTTTGACAGTCATGAGGCTGAGATAACCTGACTTCTATGTTTTTCTCCACAAGCTGTAACCAGCTTTCTCAATGGTTACCTGTTGGGCGAGAGTAAGTGGTGGTGCTTTAACAGCTGGCTTATGTAACCTTACCCTTGAAATATTTCTGAGAGACTTCAGAAAACATGGTGATATCCCTGACTGGGGTGGAAAACCACGCAGTGCTGGTCAAATCCCAGGAATAAATCATAAAAGGTTGGCTGTCAGACCTTCAGCCTCCAACACAAAACAGAAAAATACAAAAGAATACTGGAAAAGAGCAAGGGAAAAGAAAGAAGAAAAGCACCACATTTGCCCTTGATATGGTCAACCAAAATGCACTTTATGGGCTTCATGGGTCTGTTTTAATTTGCTGATGAAGGCAATAGGATGAGGCTCTGCAGCCAGAGGAGGAGCAGGGATGCAGCTGGAGCCTCCTTGGGATGTGGGGCTGGTTCTGGGCCATCTCCCAGCATTTCTGCCAGCCATTCCAGTCTGGGACACGTGTGTGGCCTGGCAGGTGACAGGGATGCTTGTAGCCTGGCAGGTGGCTCTCCCAGCAAGGCAGCTGCAGAAAGAGCATTCTCACAACCAGCCAAGAACAAGGTAACCATTTTAGAGAACAGCATACAGGGTTTTATTCAACACAGTCTTTATATGCATAATGAAGCAAATCACATAGCTCAAGGGCTTGCAATTTAGGTGGCAAAATCTTTTGGTTTTATTTTTAAAGGGAAATCTGCTTGCACTAGGCAGTTTTCAGAAGCTTGTACTTCAATTTGACCTTTTTACTCCTCAAAATCAAAGACAAAATTTAATGAAGAGCTGGGGTGAAATGACTGATCCTGCAAGATATGACCATGAAGAAAGATATGAGCTGAGCCTCTCTGTCATTGTCCTAGTCAAGACAGAACTCTGACATGATTTAGGAATGTTTGGGAGATATTGTCTCTGCTTGGACTTTAGTAGCTAAGCCAAAGTTCTGGGACTTTACTTACATTGGTAGTGCCTTCCTGAAATGATATTAGGATTTACTCTCATGGTAGGACTTCATGGGTCACTGGCTTGCTTTATAGTCTGAAAGAATGCCAAAAGTATAATAGTGAAATCAGGGAAGAAAAAAACTCAAGAAAAAAACCCCAAATCCAGAAAATGGAATGTAGCAAAATTATTATTAGGAAATATGAATATGTTTAAGAAGATTTTAATATCTGTGTTTACAACTGATCTATCTGGCAGTAGTGAGGTAATTACTGTGTGCAGGGAGGCAATGATTTCAGAAGTCATTTAAGAAAAATTGTTTGATTTTGCACAGAAGCAGATGAGGAGTACTATAATGTGTTCTCCCTGTAGGTTTGCTGTGGAGACAGTAAAAAGCCTGGTAAATAATAACACCTTAAAATACAATTAAGTATCTTCCCATTATATGACTGATCTCACCTTCATTAATTTTAATACTGAACTTTATTTACTAACAACAATCAGAACTATACGAGCTTTTAAAAACAATGTTTCTCATTCAAAATTAATGTGATGTAATTGCGTTGATGACACATCACCTGGACGCTGGAAGGTTTTGCCTGGGAATAAATAATAAGCAAAATCAGCACTGGTACTTTGCAGGAACATCACCCAACAAAAACCAGTCTAAAAGTGAGCTACTTGGAGCCATCCAGTGTCCTCAAACTGCAGATGTAAGATGCTCAGCAACAGCTTACATGATAGTTTTTTCCAGTGAATTATTTGTGAATTTAGTTCAAAGCAAATAGCAAAAATCAGTGCAAATGAATGTGCTGGCATGTCAAACTGTGCTTTTACAGAAAAGGAAGTAGAACAAAGGTTTTTTCTGTCTAGGTCAGAACAATTCAGTTCACCTCCATTACAGTCACATCACATTCTGCAAGCTGTGTCAATATTTCAGAGAAAGGAAAAAGACCAAAGAAGTCATTTAAGACCTCAGCAGTTTATAGGAAAACTCACATATCCTCAAATCTTTTCAAGCTGCCAGTGTTTGCAGGACTAGTCCTGAAATCTGCCACTGACTTATTTGGTACAAGGGAGATAAATCCACTTGTGTGATTGAAATTCCTTTTAGCCACACAAAAGTAAACCAACCACATACACTTGCAAACCCATACTTAAGAAACTCTTAAAAGAATTTTCTTTCAGGATGGAGAAATTTGGGGTTCAAATAAAGAGAAGGATAATTGTGCCCATTTGCAGGAGACCCTGTACAGCTGCTATCATCAGAGGGGAGCAGAGAATAGCCTCTGCCTAAAGGAACAAAAAGATGAACACTTTTATTAACAATCCAAGCACTAGAGATGGAAAAAACAAGGAGAAATAAACTCAAGTCAAAGTCACCTTAATGTCTGTGAGCTGAGAGCCTCCTCAGTGCCCCCAGCCAGGACCCTATCACTGCAGTTCCTATGGTATCTTAGGATCTGAAATATCTCTACATCTCTGAAGGCTTTTTTCCAGACCACCTTTTTTTTTTT
>VXBB01006885.1:286106-390450 GCA_013399915.1 Illadopsis cleaveri
GGGGGCGGGCGCGGCTCCAGGTGCGCTCGGGCGGTGGCGCCGGGGATGCGGCTGCGGAGCGGCCCCGGCCGGGACAGACCGGGAGCCCGGGGTGCGCGGGGCCCGCAGCTCCGCTCTCCCGAGGGCACCGGCAGCAGGATCCCTCCTGACTGGAAGGAGCACTTATACTTTAAGTTCGCATCGGCAAATTCTGCTGTGTCTGTCTAACTTTACTGTTCCCGGAGGTGTGAGTGGGCCCCGGTGCTCTGTGCGCACAGCCGCGCCGTGCGAGTGGCCGTCAGTTTCCCAAACAAAAGAAATCCGGCAGCGCATACGGAGACTGGTTTCCCAAGTCACACGTTCTGCGCTTATCTTCCACCTTAGGAAAGGAAGCGATTTAACAGCATCTGCAGCATCTGAGCTTTGGCTGCAGATTCAAGCTGTTACACTGGACAGTCCCGGCGATTTGGGGGATGAGGGAGGGGGAGAGGAGTGAGATTCTTGAGCTATACCTAACAAGAACCAGCGGACAGGACAGGATGTAGACAGCTTTTACCTTTGCTAACAGAAAGAAATTTTTACTGGAACCTACAGGATTTAAACTCTGATTTTGTTTCAATGATAATGGTGCTCTGTCTTCTGAGCAGATTGGCATGTTATTACGACTGAAATGATGTGGGGCTTCATAAAAACTGTGGAGTTTATTTCTACACAGAAAACCTGTTACTTAAGTGGGCTAATTTATATGGCTTCTCCTTTCTCTCCCAGAACCAATCTACGTTCCATTCCTCATTGTTGGATCAATATTTATTGCCTTCATTATCGTGGGCTCACTGGTAGCAGTTTATTGTTGCACATGTTTAAGACCTAAACAACCATCACAGCCAATACGTTTTTCTCTGCGGAGTTATCAGACTGAGACTCTTCCCATGATCTTGGCCTCCACAAGCTTCAGGACGCCATCCAGGCAGTCCAGCACAGCAACAAGTTCCAGTTCAACTGGCAGCTCAGGTCGCAGGTTCTCCTTCCCCCGGGCAGAGCCAGGGTGCCTTGTGGCCTCCTCACCTCCACCATACACATCTGGCTGCTTCCAGACTGCCCATACAGTCCACCTGAGCCAGCCATCAGGATTTCTGGTGTCCCCGCCGTACTTTGGGTATCCTCTCCAGCCAGAGCCTGCCCTGGCTGGGAAGAGCTGCTCTGATTTTACTCAGAGCTGAAAGAAGTTGTGAAGAAGTAATGCAACCTTTGCAATCACAGGGACTGCTGCTGTTAGGTGTCACACTGATGTGCTCTGTGGCTGCAGAAGTCAGGACTGTTCCTGTGGGTGAGTTGCCCTTGAAAAGTGAGGGGTCTCACGTGAGATTGCATTTCCCAAACTTGGATCACACTTAAAAAGGAATTGTAAAACACTGCAAACAGTTGCTCTAAAACTGGACTGCTCTGCCTGATTTGTGCAGAATGTGTTCAGAGACAAGTAAAAGAACCATGTTGGGACAAAGGTACTCAGTGTTATAAATGACATTTTACCCTAATGCTGTTAACTTAGTTAACAAACAGTGGCTGCATTCCACTGATAATAATCAGACTAGTTCTATAAAGCAGCAATAAGCCTGAGAAGTAAGAGAGGTGTGATACTTACTAAAGAGGATCCTTGAAAACATATGACTGCTTACCACTTCCATGAGGAATGAAGTAAGAGGAAGAATTTCATTAGATACCAGAATGTGGAAGTTTTTTAAAAATACACATAATCTACCTGAACTTACACTGCATATTTGTATTAGTAAACTTTAACGATGGTAGATAAAACTAGTACTAATTAGGCTAGTTGAAGATCAGACAGTCCCACATAGCCAAATTATCTATGAGGAAAGCAGAATGTATTCAGCAATATCACCAATAACTTTTCCACATAAAATACTAAAAATAGCATTCTACTAAAGCATTCTTCAGAAGGAAGTATTTATTGTCAGCTTTTTGCTCAGCCAGTGTAAGTTGGACAAACTGACTGTGAAGTTCTGCTTGTAAAATTAGCCATGTATAAAATGTAAAGACAAGTTTGTAATTTAAAATGTATTTACACTATTGATATCACTAATTATTTAGTAGTAACACACACAAAAAAAATTACCAATAAACTGTGCTGTTGAAATGTGTCATCGGTATGACTTTGTACAGGTAGTGTTCATTGAATTTGGTTGGTGTAACTCTTCTGTATTTTTTCCTGTTAAAATAGTTTATTCTGCTATTAAAAATTATTTTCAACTTTAACTGCACCTGTTGTGCAGATTTAATATCATACAAATTTCTGACTATATAGCAGATAGATTCATTTATGGTTTTTACATGCAGCTGTGATGAAAAAGTGATGGAAACAACACTGATTAGTTGGGTATTTTAGATTAAACATCCTGCAGTAGGAATAAATTCTGTTTGCCCTTCTACATTCCTTCACCTAAGTAAACCAACAAACCAAATGGAAGAAGAAAAAAAAGCATCTAAACCAAATACATGCAGTAACTAAATGGAAAATACACAAGAAAAAAATGCAGTCATTAAAGGGCTTCTCTGTATACTTATTTTTGTGAAAAAATGACATTCTGTGGGTCAGAATCTACAATATCAGAGGCTGAGCTTTCCTATTTTGTCAGCCTCAAACTTCCTGTGTGTAGGATCTGTTGAACTACATTAGAGCTGAATTATTTAACAAGTCGTTTAGAAAAGCTTCATTGGTTCTTTCTTCAGAGTTGAATAATTTTTTTTCATAGCAAATATCTAGCAATCTGTAGCTATGACAAAAACACTTCAAAATAACTCTTCTAGTAAGTTTTTGTTATTGTACAATTAGCATTATAATCCAGCCGACATTACTGCTAGAAATGCAGTTTCTGAGCAGAAAGAGAAGTACTATACAATGATGTTTTAAGTAATAGGTTCTAGCTTGAATGCTGTAATTTTTAATTACAACCCCAATCATTATACACAGCTGTGTATATGTTTTGCAAGATACTAAAAATTAGATTTTGAGTATTCAGGAAATTAATTGAAAGTAAGTGTTCTGGCCTGTAATTTTATTGTAGAAACAATCTTCAAGGAAGGGAGCAAGAAAATTTTTGCTTGCCTTTGATGAGGTTTCATAGGACTCTTCACTGCATATTTTGAATGGCTATGAATGGTAGTTTGTCAAGTAACTTTTTTGAAAAATCATTGAATATTTCAAGAAGTACCAGCTGTCTTGTTCAGAAGCATACTGTGAGATATGCTGATCACTCCTTTATGCAGCAGAAACAGCAAACCAAGTCAACTGTACATTTTTATAAATTATAGTAAGTCTTCAATTAGAAGAAATGTTTATTTAGTAAACCAAGGCAACACAGACCCATTACTGGAAGCAGAAACTTGATCACTTTTAACTAAGAATGGCAAATTTATGTACCTTTAAAGAGTGATTAGTCATCAGAGCCACTGACACAGGTGGTGAGTGGCTGAAGTTCAGCATTTTCCTCAAAGAAAGATGGTACACAGCAACGCTGTGAGTTTGGCTCAGGCACTGCCCATTATCATTTGGTGCTGTACACTGTGATGGCCTCAGAGGGCTCTGCAGTCAGTTATTAATGTTTTAACATAGGGACAGATTTTTGCTACACTTGCATACAGCCTTAGATTTTAATGATTATTCAGCCTAAGGAGAGCTGTGAAGTTTGCCATGTAGCAAGAAATTCAGCCTAGCAGGGAAGACCCCTCTGAGCCACTTCTTTCTTCCCCTGATGCTGTATAATGGGTTTCTCCTCATAGAATAGTTGAAGAACTTGACACACAGGAATAATTTCATTGAATCAGACTTACATAAGTCTGTAAGTTTATAGAGTGCTAAGTATGTCACAGATCAGTAGCCAGACTGCAACAAATCCTGCAGATGTGGTTCTTAGGGTGGGAAAGATCAGGTGTGGTTAGCATAGCTGTACTGGGCTACCTGTAAAACAGTTGAGGTGGGGATTATACACTATCTGCAAATAGACAAAGAAGAAATTATAAATTAAAAAAAAAAGTATTATTATTCATGTAGCTACAGTAGCAGTGACCTATATAGCTGAAGGGAGAGGAAAGGAGGTGGCCAGAATACAACCCATGGATAGAAACGCTTTTGCCTGAGCCAATAGTTTCCAACCCAGATGGATTTGGTGTGCAGGCGAGAATGCTGAATTTCCTCCCTAATGGAAAGAGTCTTGGCGCTAGATACTCCTATGATTTATAGGAACAGGAAATTTTCCTAAAGCTTGCAGACAGAACAGGAATGACACTGTGATAGCACTTTAATGACTAATGAAATGGTTTGAAGGGCTGGATGTATGCTTGAACTGAAAACAATTGCTTGCTATCAGAAGTAACATTTACAGGCAGTACTTGCTTTACTGCCATGTTAACAAAGTAGATTTAACTATTTCTTTTGGAATTCTGAACTCAGTTCATACTCCTTTTACTAGCACTACATCAATCTAAAATCAAAATGAAAGAATATTCACACTCATTAAATTGATTACTGTCATTTACACACAATGCAACAAATGCTTTGATTGCCATTAACTGGTAATGACTTAGATGAAACCCAAGCCATCTGTGGATAGTGAGCAATAGTGGCATGCCATTTGTTTTGTGCTTCCACAATTTGGGATTCTGAAGTGTGTATCTCCAAAATGCATCAAGACTTTCCAGTGCTAGAAAAAACATTACAAGTATTTGCAAAAATGTCTGAAGGACTCTGTTTGAATCTAGGTAAGCAGTACAGCATGTGGCTATGTAAACTCATGGATTATTTGTAATACTAATCCCACGGGAATAAAAAAAAGGTGACAATTTCAAAAGTATTTTGTCATTACTGCTCAGCTACAGCTTGACATAAGGACATTAAGGAACATTAAGGAGATGAAGTTGGTTTTCAGTGCTGTTTTGCTGCCTATTGCAGTGTGCTGTCTGGACTTGAACTCCTCTGAACAACGCATTTGCTTTTGAGGGAGCCACTGCTCCACAATATCACATAAAGTTTTTGACTCACAGTCACACTGAGGCTGTAATTCCATGCTGTCCTGTTTTCATTAGCAAAGGCAAACAAGGAAATGCCTTTCTGTTCTTTTTATTCTTTCCACCTATGACTTGTGCAAATTCAGGGGGCTGTAGTGTAAATCAGGTTAGTGAAATGATTTTAGCTTAAAAATAATGTTTGCTGTAAGAAAGAAGGGAATGGATTTGACAGGGAGCCTGGATAATTATAAACTGGATTATAAACTGAATAATTTCAATGGCCTCATGACTGCCAGTATAATAGAGGCTGTAAAATATTATGAGGTGGAATATTCTTAAACCAGCTCTGCTACTAGAGACTGGAACTTCTGAAACTAGCACCATCTAAGATGCATGTATTATCGAACCTGCTTGGGCAGAATACAAAATAAATTCACTGTCTAGTGTGAAAATATATAAAAAATCAGTAACACATCTACTATCAAAACTCAGTTAAGGTTTACATATATTGATTTTTTTTTCAGTGGCAGGCTCTGTTAGAGAAAAGAAATACCAGCTACTGTCAAACCCAAAGGATACAGTATTTACCACTGTTGTCTGAAAAGGGATGTAATGTTTCCTTATTCTTACTCTTATCATTCTTGTACTGCATACTTCTCTTTCAAAATAGGTCATCAACATCAGAGTACGTTAGGGCTTGGCTGGAAGTCACTAAATTGCGGCCTCCTGTGCTCCCTGTGGGTTGTTTTTGCCTTTTTTTTTTTAACTTTTCTAGACTTCACATGAGAACTGAAAACGACATCTCAAAATAGGTATTAAAAAAACCCAAAAACCCAACAAACCTTAAACCAATTTTCTACTTTTTCAGTTTACCTTAAAAAAAATAAGAACTCTATGATATTTGTGAAATACCATTTCTGGTAAGTCTCACCTTAAAGAATTCAAACCCAAGAGCGATGAGATATATTTTCCTCTGAAAGTAATCCCTAGCATTTCCAACCAATCAAGTCAACAAAGCTTCTTAATTCAATGGCAAAGTTTATTCATTTTTTAACAATTAGAAGACAAAACATTTAAAATTTGCAGTTCAAAACATGCACATTCACCAAATGCCAAATGACATTTAACACTGCATAGAACTGAATGTGTTACTAAAAGAACTATTTAAAAAAACACAGTGCATTTAACATCCAGTTAAAACTAAACCTGAGAAACTACCATAAACACTGAGTCAAAAAATCTTCATTCATGCAGCTTCATAATTTCCACAAGAGTTTCAGTAGTAATGGCTTAGTGGAGCTGTAAAACCTCACTTTATCTTGAATGCAAATTTGCTGTTTCAGACTGACCGCTTTGTGCAGCGGTTCATACATATCAAACACTGAAAATCATAATGAAAAATTATGTTGAAGTAGAAAAACAATATTAATGCATTTATGGCTTCTTTGCCACATTAAAGAAACACCATAAAATACGACTTAAAAAAACCAAACAACTTGCTCTGGTCACAGCTTTGCAATTACAAATCACACTCTACATGGAAATACTTTTATTTCAGTATCAACCCTCAAAAGTGCCCAACTTTGCACATCATTGCTCAGATGAGTAGTCCTTATTCTCACAAGCAGTCTAGTTGAACCCTATATGAGTAGTGGTTTGCATAAGCAGGAACCAGGTTTGGAATGCTAAAATATTCCTTTGTTTAATAAAGATCTATTGGTTAACAGCAAGGAAACTGGGGGAGCGAGGGCAGAGAGGGGGAAGGAGAAACTCATTTGCTGAGTTTTGTTACCAGTGAAAACATCCAGTACCAAGGAAGCTGAACTGACAAACTCATTTGCTTACACAGCACTAGCTTCTCAATATATTATGAACAGACTTTTAACGAAGGCATTAAAAAACAGGGATCAACAATCACCATGCATTGCCTCAGAACACTTAGAAAGAGTGCCTCATGCAGACAGAATGATAAATTCATCAGAACTACAACTGCTTTTACACAATACACAAGAAAAAAAGGGAAAAAACTTTTCTCTTTAAATTTAACACATATTCCAAATTACTCATCATTCAAGATGGGTTCAAATGTCATGATATGCATCTTAAGACACTTAATGCTCATCTTTGTAACAAGGTGAATTTTATGGATGCATGTGGACATACAGGAATCTTCAGCTATCTCTTAGTGTTTCAAAATATTTTATTTATCTTTTTATACAAATAGAATGATGATTAAGTATAAATCTGTTGAAACTGCTTTGCAAAAATATGTGTAAAATTAGGAAATGGCAAGAAAAAATTCCAGATACAAACTGTCAATAGGTTTGTTAAAATTTGTTTCCAGTTACTCTTTTGAATAATTTATATATATATATATGTATGTATATATTTAAAAATAATCAAGCAAAAGTATTTATATAAGATACCCGATTTTTTAGTGGCACAGGTTCATCTTTTAGATGGAAATTTTTAATACTAACTTGCAGTGCACAACAGATGGAATAGTCCATGTGAACTCTATTTAATACACTTTTGAATTTTCAAACAGTAAGAACAGAAAGATTTTTATGAACATTTCTGCCTCAACTGTTTTTTCTTTTCCTTTAAACAAATATCGAGAGAATCCCCTTATTTTGACAAAGATATGACATACTAACAGGATGGAAATAGATTATATTACTGTGTACTTAACATGAAAATAAAGTGCATATTGTATACTTGGCCTGATTTAAAAACGGGCACACATAGCCAAGATAATCTTGTATTTTAAAATGGAATTGTATGAGCAGTCAAAACCCACCATTTTTGCCACATTTGTCTTTTTTGCTATTTTAAAGAAGTGGTATCTTTCATTGACTAATTATCAGAAAAAGTACAGAGACAGGAGAAAAAGTCATCAAAAGTAGTAAAAAAACGCACTTTGCAAAATACTACTTCAAATTCTGAAAAGATGTAAGCATGAAATGCTGTGATAAGATTATCTCACAAACATTTAAAGTAGTCTAAATTTAGGACCTTAGAGGTGTTTCAGTCACTTTCTCCCTTTTTAAGATAGTTAATTTGGGATGTACTGTGTGTTGTTTTCTTCAAACTGTATTACAATGGTAAGACAGAATTTTATTTCACAGGAAGAATAAGAGATCATGTAAATATCTCACTGTATATATTTCACAAGCTATTCTAATCTGTATCTGCAAAATTAGCAATTCAACCAATTAGAAAAAAAATTGCCCATGAAGAGAGTACATATAGAGTAATCTTATACAAGTTAAGTGCACTGAAAGATCATAGAGGAGTAACAGTGTCATGGTTAATTTCAGAAATTTTTGGAAGTTGTTAATTGTCCCTTGGATGACAGAAAATAGGGATCCCCATTTTAGGAAAGGGGCATGCCCCCAATTTTTTTCTTGCCTTAGGTCAAGTGATTTGGCCCTCCCATATTGATCCATCTATTTATCTATGCCTGCAATGGCTTTTCTGAAGGCAGTTCTTGTCTGCATGACTGACTGACTGGCAGTACTGTTTCTAGTGGGATACGTTCCCTTTGTCCCTGTGTTTTCTGTTTAAAGATCACTCTGGGCACGTGAGAGGAAGACACTGCATAACACACACATGAAATGCAGACTGCCTTCCCTCTGATACACCTTCCTAAATATTTGCTTTCATTTAGTGCCTTTGTTGGGCTTTCTCTGTGTATTTTTAAGTTTCTCTTAAAATGGAGAATAAGAAACTTGGATAGTGAGATTAATTACGTGTTAAGTGTTTAGCTAGATGAAAGGCAAGAAGGTAAAGTCACCTTTAGTAAGCATATGAAAAATGAAGGAGGGCAGAGAAAAGATGGGACTGGATGACTTGTTATGATTTGGAGAGCAAAAAGGAAATACTTAATTTAACAGATCACTGGGGATATCATTCTGCTTTTCCATCTGGTTGATCTCCATTGAAAGAAAAAAGAGATCACTCCTATGTAATGCACAAAAATTTACTCAACAATAAAATGAACTGCTACTATAGAAAATTGTATTTTAAATGTAATTATGGTGGCTTTTAAACCCAGAATTAACATGGATGAAAGAGTTGCAAGAATTAACTAAATTTTAAAGTTCAAGTAACTTTTCTTAGTTTGAAACCTGGTGGTTTTTGGATGTTGAGAAATGCAAGGTATAACTACTTAAAGAATGTGTCACAATATTCTCATTTAATACGTCCCTCTTTTTTTTTCCCTCTAACCAGCTGTGTATCTTTTTCTGCAGTCACTTCCTCTCCATTTTAATTAAAGGTGAGAGTATATAAGTATTCTGCATGACCAATAAGTTGTAAAGAGACTGCTGCAATGTATTTCACACCTTTATAGGAAGTAACTTTAGTGCAAATAAAACAGTACATACCACAGACTAGCAAAGGGCATGCTTTGCTCTGTATTTCAATGTATGCATTTCAAATAATCTTAGTATAAAAATGTTGAAAATTTGATTAATTTTAAAAAATAAGTTTAAACAAACTTTCTTTTGAACCTACAGTATAAGCAGATACAACTAAGCATCACAAAAATAATTTAAGTTTGCTAGAGGGAAGTAAGGCAGAGCAATTCTTAAAAATTGAATAAAGTATTATGTGTACTCCATCATACAAGTTGGCAGCCATATTCAACATATGCAATACTAAATGAAAATAAGGGGAAAGCTTGTATAAGGCCAAAGGTGCAAAGACTTGCAGTTTTGAAAGCAAATGCCAAAAAGGCCACTCAAATTAGACTCACTGTACTTTCTCCTCAAGGGTGGAGACTCAAGCATGCAGTTCTGAGATCAGGACTGGAGATAGATTCCTTTCAAATTGTTTCTAACAGAAAACATTTATGGAACTTCTTTGGCAAATTTTTTTAAGTTAGTTTGACACAAACATCTATGACCACCTTGACTCAAATTCTTTCTTAGAAAAGGTGAATTAACACCATTAAGATACTGGGTTTTTTTCAGCACTTGTTGAAATCAAAGGCTTGTTATCAACTGTATTTAAATATATTAACACTTAAAAACCTTCACAGATGCTAGCTGATCTGTCAATGTAAATTATGTTTAGCAATCTGACCACTGCCCTTCTAGTATATGACCAGTATCGATTCAATTTCATTGTAAAATAAGCAAGCTGGCAAGATACAAGGTAAATTCCAATCTGTTTACAAAGGCTAAGCAAATACTTGTTAAAAATTTTGAGATGGTGTGTTACAGTATAATTGCACAGTGCTTATGTCTACTGAATACAAATCCAAACTTTATGGAACAAGACCATCATAGATCTCTCAATGTCTGATAACTGGACCACGGTTGCAGCTCCCAGCAAAGATCTAGTAGCCTGTCTCACAAAAGTAACAACTAAGGCCTAAATCTCCAGCTGTGTTCCTTCACCATTCCTCAGGCCTTTGCTTTGTGGTATCGTAAGCTCTTATTACTTCAGACTGGGAAACAATTCCATTTTCATCTTGAGAGAAGGCATAGCCATCTGCAGATATAAAGCAAAATAAAAAAAAATTAAGCTTTTATTGGTTTTATTTTTTTAAAGCTTTAATAAACGCAACTTAACAAAGGTGCATAGAAGGGAATAAACCTCTTTTCCAGTTAGTAAAATCCTGTGCCATTTCTTAGAGAATTTTGCAGTTATAAAATAGCAGAAAGAACTCTGTGCAGTATCTTTGGTATAAAGGGCAATTTAACCACAGGCAAAGAACATTGTCTAATAGGTTTAGGATACTGCACTTTTACTATAAATAAATTTTGGGAAAGGCAGAATTTTACTGCTGTGTTATTAATGGATATTAGTTTTTGTCAGTGAACACTTACGAAGCAAGTTTTGTTGCAAAGAATCAGAGCGATACAAGTTCACATGGTTCTTCTTAAAAACATTCTTCAGTAGTTGGGCTCTTTCAGTTAAGCTAAAGAGAAAGTAGACACATGAAAAATATTTACTTACTAATTACCTATCCCTTTATCTTTAAGTCTGCTCAATGGGAATTAATTATTAAATGAGAAGTGCCCACCCTCCTTTTTCTTTTTAAATTGTGCCTGATTAATTATTAAGATGATGATTAAAAGCTTGTGTGAGGAGAAATTATTAAGTTCTGACCTCTTTTAATGATTTTACTTGTCACAGAGCAGGCAAAATATCTGAAACACTGCTGTGTGCTGACAACACAAATAAATGCGAACCTTTGAGTGCGACTCCTTTAGAAACACACAATGTTAAGGGAAGGCACTGCCTTCCTTGATGTAGCACAGCTTGAATAGGGCCAGGCTGAATTAGTCTTTTTTATCTTACACAGAAATTGTTCCCAGCCTCTACTGACACAGTACTCCAAAGAGATGGGAAATGAGTGGAGGGAAAGCCATGTTCATGGTCATCAGCTGTGTGTACAGAAACATATTATTTCCATGAAAAGTGTTCTAAAAAGGAGCATTCCCCAGTAAACTCTAGAAGGTGTTTTTCTGGAGATCATACCCAAATAATAACTATTATTCCTGCTAAGGTTGGCCACTTTAGCCCATCTCCTTCCTTCCCAGCACTACTGAGTTTGTTGTGTTGTATGTTTATTGTGCTTTAGTGTGACCCAAGGTACTCCCCATTTCAGCCCAAGTGGAAAAGAGGACCATTAAACATTTTTTAAATTGAGACTCAGACATCAGCCAAATGCTGCAAACTGTAGTGAAAGGAGTAGCAAATGTATTGAGTTTCCTTTCTGTCTTTCTTACACTAAAGTTCTCCCTAACAGGAACATACATTACAAATAAATACCAGGTAGATGAGCCATAGCTCAGAAAAACTGCAAAATCTGACAGTTTTAATGACATATTAAATATGTGCAAGAAATTATATTAGAAAAAAACCAAAACAAACTCTTCAATGTCCTCTTGATTTGATATTCACTGTGAATTATAGCCTGTGTTTCAAGAAATACCAACCTATCACTTAAACACTTCTGAATGATCCAGCCACCTCTCTACGTAAACTGGTCTAAAAATTAGTTTAATTAAAGAAGACACGTATCCAATGTTTAATCTGAGCATATAGTGATTTGATATTGCTACAGTTTTGCAAGATTAGCAAAGTTGTCTCTTGTGCAATGATGTAGTAAAAAAACCAGATTTCACCCACCTTCTGTTACCAAGTTTTGATTACTCAAATGACTTTTTAATATTATTGTCAATTAGCTCAACAGAATTACCTTCCCAGGCTATCAACCAGACTAAGGTGGGGCAAGGAAAGGAACTAGACTGCTTTCCTTACTAGATTACCATTCAAACCATTAAATTAGAAATATTCACTCTTTCTTCAGTGACTATATGACGCTGAACCACTGTTTAAGCTGGAGAGACTGATGGTTTATCTCACCTTTCTGTTCCCCTCTAGTCTGGTGGTTAAAGCATATGGCAAAAGCTTGGCTTTTCTAAATTGGAAAAGGAAAATAAACCTACTATTTCCACACCCATAGAGGAATGCTAACTGGAAAATCTACAGGGTAAGGTGATAGGCAGGGGAAACTGCTTCTGTGGTCATGTTTTGAATGAGAAGATGGAATGAGACTTCCTTTTAAGAAAAAAATTAGGTATCAATTCCAGGAAGGTAGTTGGCATCTGCTGACTGAATGAAGAATGGAGAGGCTGAAATACTGAGACACATCTTACTCTGAGTGCTTTCCTAAACTAACTCTGGGGATTTTTTTCCATCCTGCTTGCTCCTCTGCACTGTGAAGGACTCTTCTTTTTTAGTTCAGAGCTGTAAACTGTTTAAGTGACCACATTAATAAAAAAAAATTAGGGACTGAAATCTAAACATCAAGAATACAGAGAATGAATAAATAAATCAGTATCTTCATGTAAGATTGGAGGCCAAGGAGGTGGAAGACCATGGGTAAGTTTAGATAGTTATAAGCTGTATCTCCTTTGCAATACATCTGTAAAGTCCGTATGAATGTGAGTTGAAATCAGCAAATTTCTATGAAATGTCTGACATGTGTTATTTTCTAATAAAAAAAATTGTATTAAAACCATTAGCATGCCTATTATAGCATTCTTGGCACCACTGTTCTTTGCTTGTGTTCCCAAGTGGAATATGCAGATTGCTTAAATGCTAAGCAGTGAAAATACTACCTTAAAGTTTTACAAGAATATCAAGTATGCACATGTCTTAGCTGATGTATAATGAAGTTTCCACTGCACAGATCTGATTGCTGGTAAAGAAAATACAAAATACATAGGAAATACACTTGAGAAAAATGCTTTCAGCTTTTCAAGTATTAAATTCTGCTCTTTTTCTATACTTGAAATACTGTGGGCTCTCCATTATAAATCACCCTGCTGCCATTCAAAAGCATGTTTAAATATCGACATGTGAAGCCAAGAAAACATGGTTTCATAATTAACCAATGTTAGATCACAGGAACTAAATGCCTATGCTCATTATGTGTACCTATATGAACAAGCAGAATAACTATTTTTGAACATGAAATGTATACCTTTACAGGTATACAGGCATACATTGCTTCAAGGCTCACTGATAGATAAGCTGGTTGATTTGGAGGAAGATAGTGCCCTCAATCTGGAATGACCACTGCCACTGGAGAAAAGCACCCGTAACAATCAATTTACATCACCTTTACAAGCAAGAGAACTTACTCTTGCAAGCACTGGTTAGGTCTAGCAGGGATGAAGGAAAAGTAAGCCCAAAGGTGGAATTGCCACCAGCTAGGGGATTCTGCAGTACTTCGTGTGAAGCTGCTGCTACAAAGGCAGCATATAGAGCCTGAGAGGGGACTGCATGCAGGTATGTCCTCTTCTCTAGCCCACCACACTAGACTAGCTGTTCCATGGGGGGTAGGATAAGCTTCCAGGCCTCTTGGCACCTCCCCTGTTCCTTGTTAGCTTGAAAGATGAACCCAACTGGAGATAAAACATTCTTGTGAAAGCTCTCACACAAGCTGGATACTCCCCCATTAAAAATGGTGGTTATTACCTTGGTATCTGATATAATTTGATCTCAACCTGGCAAATTCTAGTTAACTGATTCCCACTGAACTGGAGGAGGGATACAATAAGATTATGCTGAAGTATCTTTAAAAACAAAAGATACTTTCTGAAAATTGAACCTATACTAAAAGAAGTGGCTGTGTTTCTTCTGGTCTCTTTCTGTGCATAGCTTGGTAGGAAAAGAGCCTTCTTGGCTATGCTTCTTGCCATGAAGATACTAAAAGAACAGCAGTCCAAAGAAAAGAAAGAACAGGAAAATCAAGTATCAGCAGTTTTGGCTTTTTTTTAGACTTCACAAAACTCCTGAAAATGAAGACAAGAAAAAGCTCTGGTTCAGCCAAATGGCACTAATGAATTGGAAGGGGGGGAGAGGGGGATTTTGTCATCTCATACATTCAGCAAGTGCTTTCTCCAAGTTCAGCTTGGGGTTAAAAAATCTGAAAAATTTTAGTGAGTGCACACCTTTATGCAGAGTTTACATGTAGAAAATGTCCAATTGCTCAGTTTTACCTTCTCCCTTTTCAAATAATCTGCTTGGTCCATGAAGAAGGATGCAACAAGGGAATTCTTGTGGAGTGTTAAGTTAAAATTTTTACTTATCTCATATAGGTTAATCACATTAATTTGCTCTGGACTGGAATTAAATATAAAGCCAGCTTGTTATATTCAATTTCAGAAAATCCTAGACACATTTTTTGTTTGCCCCTATGCTACTGAGCAGCTTTTAAAGAATTTAATTTTTGTTTTTTGTGCTTAGGCCCTGTTTACGGCTATGTAGAAAATGGTGCAGGTTTAAACTCATTTTGTTCTAACCCATTTTCTTATTTTTGTGAAATTAATTGTGAATTAATTGTTAACACAGGCAGAAGTGACAGAATTAAAATTGCACCTCAAGCTTGTTCTATAGATAAGAACCAGAAACCAGTCAGCTACAAAGAAACACATCAGTTAAAGCTTTTGGTAAAAACCTCTACGTAAGCCTATGAAAAAACACACAGGCTCAGTAGACCAGAAGGTCCTTCACAGATGCCTTTCATTTGTACGGCTTTTGAAAAATAACCTTTTGCCTTTGACACATGTATAAAACTAAAAATATTTAGCTTTTTTTTTTTTTTTTTAAGACAATGTTCTACAGATTTTTATCGTACCTCTTGCCATGCACAACTGCCCCAGGATCCTCAGACTTTGCTTCCAGCTCCTGAACTTCATCTACCAGTGTCTTGTAAGTAGCTCTCTTTACTCTGTAAGTACATACAAAATACTGCCAGACTTACTCTTCTTGAAAGTAGAACAGGTAGTTTTAATGCTTATATAAATATTCAATTTATAAATCCATTTCCCCAGACTTAGAAATAACCTTTACAAGAAGAAATATCAAAAAACAAATCTAAATAATGTATTTTATCATCTGTTCTTGCAAATTAGAAACAAAAATATTTATTAATAAAACACTACAATTATTGAAACATTTAAAATAGTAATAACTCTTATTAAAAAGCTTTTCAAAAACAAAGATGGTAAAAAAGAATTTTACATAATCACCAGAATTGATCTTAATTTTTTTTATTATATTAGTAATTAGAACACACATTTAAAAGTCAGTACTTTCTTCTGTAAACCCCAGCATTTCTGTACTCACACTTTGTATACTATATCAAGAAGTAAAGCTGTCATAGGAATACACAGAAGTCCCATCCAAAACACTCCAGAGCTGAACATCATAGCTGCCTGAAGACAAAATGCACAAAATGTGATTTCATGACAAGAACTAGCAAAAAATATTAGAAATATATAGTTTCTTGAGGCTATCAAAAGCAAATTTAAATGAATCAATCTAGTCTGACTAATATGAAATATAACTTGAACTCCTTTCTAAAATCCCCTGAGTTGCAACATAAATCCAGCAAATTGTAAGCACTAGTTCATGTCAAGAAGCTGGTAGAAAGATTCACTGCTTAGCTCTTTGCAAGGGGGACTCACCCCTTCACAATGCTGCTCTATACCACTGTGTTGATTACAGGCATTTCCATTAAAATCAGATTTATCAAAAAATCCACCCTTTTCCAACTTCCTCAATACGTTATGTGCACAGTATTCCAATTTGCAATCTACTCTAACAGGATGTAACAGTTTCTGACCCTTCATATGGATACTCGACACTGTTACAATTATCCCGCAATATAACTTGGACCAAAGTTATCTCCCACAGAACTCGCTGTACCACAGTTCCTACACTGCTACAGACTCCTGCTAAACATTACTTAAAATGAGATATAAGGAAACAACTATTTATGTAGTTATGAAAGTATGCATCATATTGTTAAATGAAGATCAAACACATTAATACATGGTGAAATATTTGAAAACCACATTATGGTTTTTATATGTGTAGTTATTTTTTCTATCCACCACTATATGTAATACATAGAATTTCTTCTGTTCATAACTCGATCTGTAAAAATACTAAAAACTAAAACATATTGAATGGCCAAACCAAACATCACGATATAAAGACATCAAAGCAAAAAAGTCTTTACACTTGTATTTCATGCTCAAATGTCTACATCAGTAATATTATGGATGCAAAGAGTATGATAAATACTTACTGAAGCACATTACTAGAGGTTTGATTTGCAGTCAGTATTAGAAATACTTTTATAGTGTAATAAGATTGTGGAGAGGTTGAAAGTAACATTGCTACACAACAGTAGCCTTTCAAATCCTTTGGTTCATTACTTGGAAACTAATTTCTTTCACAGGTTAAGCCTTAGTACATAAAAACTGAAATTTTGCTAGTTTGAATTAGTGGACAAATAACAGGTAGTTTGCAGTAGCTGAAGTCTAATTTCTCAACATGCATACATGAACATTTTAGAATTATACTCAATATGTTGATATATGAAAACAAATGTGAATTATTTTCAGAAAAAAACCCCTAATTCTCATATAAGCAAAAAGTTCATTTTACCTTGTTTTTTGTATCCAAATTCCAAATGACATTGATTCTTTGGAAAGCACTAGAATGTACTTTAAAAATGTGATAAACTTCCCATGGCTATATTAAAAGGACATAGATATTGCCCTGAGATTCTACCCACTACTTCTGTCAACAGCTGTCAGCAAAGGTGTAAACACTGAGCAGTGGCAGGTTCAAAACAAAACAATTCATATTTTCAAAAGAGAAAAGAAAAAAAAAAGAAAATTTGGTATCAGAAAGTGGAGGAAATGTATTAGTGAAGAAAATGCATTAGCAGTCACTTTATAAGCAAAATCTGACTTTTAACATATTTGATGAAATACTCATTTTCTAGAACAGGAGCTAATAGGAAATGTCTATCACAAATGCATTTTGCAAGACATTTTATAGTTAAGTAGCAATTAGATAGTTCCCTTAAAAACATGAAAAAAAGTATAAAAATACAACTTGAACTAATTATGATTATTACTTCCTATTATTAACATTTTTTTTTTTATTTATAAGACCATAGCAAAGACCTATCCTTGTGTTAGCCACCCGGTATTAAATGTTTCCTGGTGAAACAGCAAAAGTGATAATGTAGGTCTTAGGATGTTAATTCTGACCATTGTAATGCTAACTATGAATGAAGGAACAACTGGCGCCTACTATTCACTCCATCCAGCCTTTGGCTTTACAAATGAACAACATGAATTGAGGTAAAAAAAAAAGTTTTTCTGCGTCATATTTGAAAGCCTGTCAGATTTTTTTTCTTATACAGAGTTAATCCAAACCTAAAAGATTTAAAGCCGACATTCGCATTAAAGACAGAGGCCCTCTTTGTATTTTTTGGATGAAGAGGGGAAAAAATAAAATCCCACAGAGGTATTTCCTTCCTTTCTGTACAAGAAAGCTCCCCCCTCACTCTGTAGAAAACATTTTTGTCTCTAACTTTTCACATCTCTCTACACATAGGCAGGTCATCTGGGAAATGGCAAACCAATCCTTTTCAGACAATGGCACTAACAGGAGCAGCCTGTTCTGGGGACGGACTCTGGCTGCCTCTGTTTGTGGTTTACAAATTGTTCCTAATGTGAGAGATTTGTGGTCTATGCCAAGTCTTCCCCCTTTAGGCCTTGTGAAACCAAATGGAATCTGCCACAAAAGTGGCTCCCAGGGGAATTCAGAAGTAATCCAAAATGAGAGCTGGGAAGCCCAGTTTATTGTAGGACTTACAAATCCTGCAGGGAAGAGAAATGATTTGTTCGGTGTAGCTTATGCTCAATATTAAGACTTTCTAAAATAAATTAACACTTTTTTAAGTTTAAATTTTTATATAGGTTCTCATTTTTCAAAAAAGAATAAAAAAAAAAAAGCTGAGAAATACTCTTTTTCATGATTTAGTGGCAGATAAGAAATCCTGGCTGCAAAACATTTTTAATGCACTGCTAAAGATGTAGTGTTAGGAAATTACATTAGAATGAGCAGAGAATATTCGCTTTTTCCTTATTATGAAATCATTTGCCAAAACAGCTCGCTCAGATTTTAAAAAGACTTTAAAAAATAAGAAAAGAAAGATGAAAACAGTGGTAATATTCTTGCTGCGAAAAGCTTACCCTTTTCAATTTATCTGTGTCAAAGGTACATCTAGGTACACATCCCCTTCCTATAAACTAAAAAGCTACAAAATGCCTCAACAGCAACAAACCAGCAGAAGTTTCTCTTTCAACCTACAGAAAAGACCTCATTAGTAGTAGTTATGTGCATGTGTTTGCATCTATATATGCCAAAGTACTTACTGGTGTAGTACTAAAACAGATCTGCATTAACTTCCAGTGCAATGAAGTTCCTACAACTAAGTTCTTGTATTGCCTCTAGTCTTTTTTTTGCTATGTAAAGTTTAAAAAACATCTTTTAGCTCCTTTTAATTAAGAACTGTGTTCCTCAGAATTGCAAAGAATTAAGTTCCTCTCTATTAGGATCTCTGGTTATTAGGTATATTAACCAAGACAGACCACTGGAAGCAGAAAAGATGAATTGGACCGTTCAAAGATCAGCTCTGCTGTTCCTGTTTGAGAGAATGAGAATGTAACTACTGAATATGGAGAAGGATCTTTGAAGTATAACTGGGAATAGCAGATTCTGGCTCACAAATAAATGTCTGCTACTAGACCAAGTACAATTAAACCATGAAGGTTTGAGGAGTCAAAATGGAAACTACCTATCGGGAATTAAACAGGAAAAAACCCAAACCCTTAGACAAATATTTTTGATTCCTGGAGTGAAAGATGAAAAGAAAACTTTAAATATAAATTATTAAATAGCTAAAATACGCTAGTATCAGAATAGTAACATAATTTTAGGGTCTCAGGTAAGGACAGACGACTAAATGGATAAATTCTGATTAACTTAAAAAATCAACATAAATCACTGATTTTTTTTTGAAGTAATAAGATTCTCCACAAATGTACACTGAAACATTTTTTTTCTCTAAACAAGAGGTTCACATAGGTGTAGTAAGGAAGATATACAGATTACTGATTATTGTTTTGTAAAGACTCACAGCTCTTAAAAGACAAGATGGGAAAACTTGGCAGGGGGATGAAAATGTGCAAAAAACCTGCAGGATAATGCTGACAAGGACCTTCTGCTGAAAATGGGCTTGAGAAATATTTTCGACTATGAAGGAAAAGCCTAGCTGTTGAATTATTTCAATGTTCTTGAAACTTTAGTACACCAGTTATTCCTCCTGAAATGAAGATGCAGAATTTGGATAATATTTTAAATCAGACTGCTAAAAAAGAAGTGCAACAGCAAAAAACCCCCCAGACAAACAAAAAAACCCAAATAAACAAACAAAACCCCAAAAGAAAGAAAAAAATTATAGCACAGAAATCATAACTACTCTAGAAATTAGCCATTGAAGAGTGACTATATTCCATAAGTTTTGTGATAATGAAGTGAGAATTGGTAGACTTTAGTATTTGCTTACCATACAGAGCTCAAAGCAATTTTTGGAAATAGAGATTACCAACTCAGTTATCTGCAGGTTCCCTTAAAAGCATGTCACAGTAATTCTCTTGTTTGAAGGAATTCAGGCATTACTTCCCAAATTTTAGGGGCATTATTTATAACTCTCCCTGCTAACACTGAGGAAAAGTACTGTAGCAATTTTTCTTAAATATACAACCATTTAAATTTAATTATTATGCTGTATTCTGTAAAAGTTATTAAAATAATATTCAGCTGTTTTTTAAAAATGCAAGAAACAAGTATCCAGTAATAGCACCTTTTACAGCTGGAGGGACAAGACAGCAGGATGCAAAAGCTGTAAGATCCTCCTAGAGAAGCTGTTGATGTATGGGCTGGATGAATGACTGTGAGATACACTGAAAACTGGCTGAATGGCAGTTGGTGATCAGCGTCCAACTGAGGCCAGGAACTGAAAGCATACCCCAGGGGGCAATATTGGGTCCAGTTTCATTTAACATCTTCATTAAATATCTGGATGAGAGGCAAAGTGTACCCTCAGGAAATCTGCTAACGACACAAAATGGGGGGAGGGGTGGCAGATGCAGTAGAGGATTGTGTTGCCATCCAGAGAAACCTCAAAAGGCTGAAGAAATGGGCTGACAGGAACTTCAGGAAGTTGAACAAGAAGGAATGCAAAATCCTGCACAAGGGAAGGAACAATCCCAGGCAGCAGTATATCCTGGGGGCCACCCATCTAGAAAGCAGCTTGGCAGAAAAGGACTTGGTCCCAATGGACACCAAGCTGAAAATGAGCCAGTAATGGGCCCTTGTGACAAAGAAAGTGAGTGGTATCTTCTGGCTTCATTAGACAAAGTATTGCCAGCAGATGGGAAGGCAGGTCCCCTCTACTCAGCACTGATGAGGTCGCATCTAGGGAAGTCTCCAGTTCTGGGCTCCCCAGTACAAGAAACACAGACATACTGAAATTAGTCCAATGTCCAGAAGCATCTCTCATACAAGAGAGAAACCTGACATAGTTGGGACTACAGTCCAAGAGAAGGCTTAGGGTGATCTTATCGATGGAGACAAACTCCTGAGTGGAGGGTGCAAAGACAGGGCCAAGGCTGTTTCCAGTGGAGCCCTGTCATGGCACAAGAGGCAAGAAGAGTGAACTAAAACTTGAATCTGAACATCAAGTAAACCTTTCTCACTGCGAAGGTGACTGTATAGGAACACAGGCTGTTCAGAAATGTTGTAGTGTCTCCATCCTTGGTAATATTCAAAAGCCGTCTGGATGCAGTATGGGGCTACTTGGTGTAGTGTGAGAAGCATTAGACCAGATGACCTCCAGAGACCTGTTCAACTGTCCTATGATTGTATTCTATCCTAAGTACTTTGCTTTGTAGGCTTTGCTCTACATTAGACTAAAACAGATTCCCACTTTTGGATCAAACTTTAGACAAACATCTTACTAGAAAAGACCTGTTCATTAGAGACTGAAGTATTTGGAAAACGACATTTTCAAAAAAGTTATTTGGTGTTTTTGTGTAAAAAAACCCCAATGCAGTAAAGGCATTAAAGGATGCATATCTAATATTTTAATTAGCATGATTCCATATAAGCAGGATACTTGGCATAATACAGAGTGAAGTAATACTTAAGAAGAAACCAATGCTATCACTATAGTATATTCTAATACACCGTTTCTACACAGTGCAGCTAAATCTTCCCCCAAGAAATATTACTGTTTTACACAAGACCTCTGCAAACATCAATCAAATGATCTAAAATTCTGTAAAAAACCTGCTTGTACCTTAACTCCAATTTCCGTCAGTAGTTTTATAAATCCCCTGGGTCAGACAGAGCAGAAACAGATGGTGCTCTGGAGAACTTTACAGTGCATTGTCTACAGTACCTCAATAAATTAGAAAGTTTTGTGGATACTAAACTTTTGCTTTAGTATCAATGTCATACTTTTTATTCAAGTAAAGTATTATTATTCTAAGCTATCTTATTAATCATATAGGTGTAAAAAAAAGGCCTAACAATTCAAAGCACGTAACAATGACAAGGAGCTTTTTTAGTGTGAAATATACAACAGATTGATTTGGTTTTCACCCCTCCAGAATTTTTCAAGAAAGAGATAACCATACCAGTTCAGAAATGTATCCATTTTTATAATTTAAAAATCAGTCTGTTTTTTTTTTATGAGGACTTAAAGGAAAAGTAGACCTATTAACTGCAAGGATGGAAACACTAATGGAACGTTCTAGCAGCTAAACAGCCTACTGACACATGAATGGAGGCTGCTATTATTAGGTAATGTAGGTTACAGAAATTTCATTATTTAATGCAATTATTGCAAAAGAACGACACAGATATAAAACCTTTAACAATTTAATCACAGCTTCATTTATTTGTGCAGTTATTATGCACAATATGAAAAAAACATGGACAACTGGAAATTCCATGAATCACAGATTAAAAATGCATTTTGTTCAGAATCACAGAACAGTTTTCTGTGTATTGAAGTGTTTCAAAGAAAAAAGAAAATACACCTGCAAAGCAAATACCTTATCAAATATGAACAGACTTGGCATTTACTTTTAAAAACTTATGCAAACTTCATCTGGCTTAAACAGAAAATACCGTAAGTTGTTTAAAATATTTTGAAAGTATATTTCAATTATCTATTTGTTAATATTATACATAGAAATATCAACCTAATTTGCATCAATGTAGTAGAAAGACAGACCCAGGCAGTTGATTTTTTCAAGTCCAGAATAAAAATTTTCTTCTAGTCTGTAGTGACACCTTTTCTTGAAATTAAATGCAACTTGCTTAATGTAATGGGTCAAAACATACAATGTTAAACCTAACAAAAAAATGCCCTCAAATAATTTTATGTTGGTTTTTTTTCCCTTTCTTTCCTGTGCATCTATATTTAAAAGCATAGTCTAGTAAAATATTAAGGAAATAACCCATAAAGTTCCTTGTTCACATGCTTCCATTCTAGACAGCAGTGACAGAAAACAAATGAATGAATAAACATTTCTGCAGATACAATGCAAATTGTAATATAATAAAGACTATTCTACAGAGGCTGCAAAGTTGTTATAAAGTCAATTAAAGCTTCTGACTCAATTACAGCTTTTGACATGTTTTCACTATTTCTTTCTCATAAGCTGTGCATTCCCATTCCTTCCCACAGAAACAGTGTTTTGCTACTACTACCAAAATCCTCCTTGCAGAAAGGTATTTTAATGTTTTGTTATAAGTAGACAGAAGTTGAATTTCTAGTCTTTTACGCTCTTTGTCTAAGACTAGAAGATTATAGCACCTAATTCTTAGAATAAACTCAAGGAAAATAATTTTTAAATGAGTGATTTTAAAGTACAAGCAAAATAATATGAAAGTAAACAGTAAGTTCCACTTAATTAATGATAAAATATTTATGTCTTGTTTCTGCTAAAAGACTCATGAAGTTGATTTGCTAAAGTACCTGAACTAGCTACAGATATTATACTACATAATTAATTACTTAGGTTATCACCCCTTTTTATCACATCTTCCTTCAGTTTTATGGCCTATTTTTCCATTTTCTTTGGCTTCATAAAGCCCATTGCTTCTCTCATAGTTTTCATGCAATTTTTCCTTCTAGCCTGCGTCTGCCAAAAGACAATGGTGAACTGACAGTTTTCATCTGAACATCATCAATCAGGGAAAATGAAGTTTTCTTTACTTGGAACTTTATTTCTTTAAGAAAAAACCCCACAACTGGAATACAAACTATTTTAAGGTTGACAAGATGTAACTGGATTCAGAATTTTAATAAGGAAACATGTTTCAGCTACTACAAGCTAGAGGCCTACTATCAGTCTCTAACAGATAATCAGCTACAGAACTACCAGTTATTCATACCAGGAGAACACCAGCTAGAAGTTGTGTAATTTCAAATTCTTTTCCTTAGGTGTCCAAGTATTTAAGGTAACACCTTGTACTTTCCATTGAAATGTAGTAGTTACAGTAATGCCTATATACTATTTTTTCCTGTAACTATTTAAATAGGAGGCTGGATATATGAGTCTTAATAACTTTCAAGTGATGGAGAGACATGCACCTACATTTCCCACATCCTGCACAAATTTTTAAATTGCTGAATTATATCACAGTGGTGGTGGAGTAAAAGGGACTCCCTCTTTTACTGGTGTAAGTCTTGATGTAGTTCATGTGCTTTGAGAACCATTAGAAGAATATCCTTCTGACACAAGCAGGTATTCTCAGTTTCTGATTCCCACTGAGAATGCACACCAAACTTCTCAGCTCAGGAGGTACTGGTCATGCCCAGAAGCAGGCATAAGTGTCTGGGAAATGAGTACTTCAGATATTACTGGAACTGAATAGTATTGAGAATTTGGGACTGCAGTTCCAATTAAATCAGATAAGGCAGCAAATAAGCATCTTTTATGGATTCAATCCAATTTGGAATATTCAGAGCAGGTTTACACAGATGCAATTACAAATGAATGAGAAACCACTAATTATTGCAAAAAGCTAAGGATACATTACAATAATGCATTCCAAGCAGTGCATTAATAGAAAAGGAAGTGTGCATGACAAGCAGTTTGTGCAATGTTATGGCACCTCAGATTTTTTGAGGCATTTTACAGTTTCAAGTACTTGGCAAATTTGTAAAATTCAAGATTAAAAACAGCCTTCACCAGGCTCCTACTGGTTACTTCATTATAAAAAATCCTCCAGAAAAATAAGCACTGTAACTCTGAGTACTGCATTTGGTATGACTTTTCTTTAGAAAATTAAAGCTTACCTAAGAACTGCAAAGCAGCTTACCTGTCTATTCTTTCTCATTAGACCACATACTCATACCCTGTTAGCTTTTCATGAGAGTAAAAACTGATTATATTTTAAATAAACATGGCTACCATATTGAAGGTATAAAAGACAGAATGACATATCCACCCCTAGTTAGCAGACGGATCCAATAAAGATTAGATCTGTACTACAGACTGAAACAATTTTTTTTCACACATTTGGATGTTAGTTAAAATATATTTTTACCTCTCCTGACATATCAGGTGCCATAGGAATGACCGGCCACAAAGAAGAGTAGATTCCAAAAAACACTACCCAAAGTGCAATGCTTCCCCAGATTGCTATATGGCTGAACTGTTAAAACAAACAAACAAAAGAACTATTATCACATATGCATTATAACATAAAATAACATCTTTGCTACCTAGTATTTACAATGCTATTTTGTTATATTGGATCAAATTTCCATGCCTTGTATTAATTTAACTCTACTATTTCAGTTAGCTATTTCTTAAAGGAAAATGATACTATCAGTAGCAATATTACTGCATTTTAAGCCAATTTAAATTCAGTTACAATAAGTCCAGAGTAATTTGATTTTTCTAGTGTAAGTATTACGTTTGTCCTGATTTTCAATATTGAGCATTATTTTTGGTATGTGGACATTCTGTCCTTCCACACAGTAACCACAGTTTGCTACTGACAAACTGTTATAGGGTGCAATATAACAAATAAGAAGAAAAAAATACAATAATTAACTCATGATATTTCACAGAACATTTGAGTATATGGTAAAGACATTTGCTTACCAAAGTCCAATATGAGGTCTCTAATCCAGCCTTCAAACACACAGTCAGAACCACAAACTTAAGGAGAGAAAGACAGAGAGAGGATTCTTAACATGGGCATCTTACCATATAGAAATTAATAGTTTGGTTAAACTTTAAGGAGAAGACAAGAAAAAGTAAATTACCACTAGAAGATTTAAGGATACAACCCACTAATGAGTTAATAATAGAACATTAAGAAGTACTAGCTTCTATTAATAATGGCCACTCAACTTGATTTGGAAAACTCTTCTTTTGCATTAGAAATCTTATCCTTGCTTCTTAGAACTCTGTAACTCTGGCTCTTGCTAAGGTGTTAGCATCTTTATTGATGGTATTTTGGTTACAAGGAAAGGTTTGTGAAAAGTGTCCCTTGTGAAAAGTCCCCCTTCAGTAGAGACTGAAGACCCTCCAGTTACAGACAGGATGACTACAACTTTCTACACCAAGAAAGACTTAGAAGACATGGATGCTGGGCTGAAAGCTTGCAATTGCTCAAGCTTACATTAGTTTAAACTTAAAAAACAACCAAAAGTTTTGTTCACTTCATTAGTAAATCAGTCATCTGCACCAAACCCTGGAAAGCCCAAGAGTTCAATGTTGGTAATGTAAGACATGTTCTGCATACAAATAATATGTTGAGTAGGTCTGTTATGTCATATTCATTATTCCCTCTCATCTTTAGTCTTTTTTCATCTTTACACTTTTCATGGATCAGTCTCTGAAAACATCACGTTTGTAGGACATGCTCCATTTTAGCTTACAGATGAGTAGCAGCAGAAAGTTTATAAACCCACAGCAAGGACTAGTTGATCCAGGAAAATTGTTTTTCTCTTTCCTTTGAAGTTCACTCAAGCAAGTTTTCTGTTTACCAAGGAAATAGTTATTGCATTTTGTAACTCACTCGTGAATGTGAATCACAAGTTTTGCTTTACATGTAATCTGAAGAATATGAGGCTGAAAAGAGGAGTCACAAAGACCAAGCTCCAACTCCAACAGCTATAGTTTAAATTCCAGTTTGGTGGGCAAGTTGGCAGCACTGATTTTATCAGCAGTGAGTTTGTTTGTATAAAACTTTAGGCAGCCCCAGAAATTCAGAAGAAATGTACTTCAATCCGTACTGAAGCAACTAGTTAAATATGTATGACAAATCTTTCACTATGTCTGGTGCACAGAAGGATACAAAAGAAAATTGAGGATGATTGTGACTATTGTTATTTGCTTGGTCTATCCAGTTTGGGTTGTATGCGGCTACACGAAAAAAAAGAATTATGGAAAAAATAACCCAAACAAACTCATTTGATACACTTGTCCTCTACTTAGGTCAGTCTTAAGAAAAGTAAACATCCTTCAGGATGAGATCAAACATTCCCGCTCCATAGACAAAATGTGTACACAAAAGGAGATGCACAGTGTGAGTATAGAGCCTTTACTGACCTGTGATGGGATCATGTCTGAGACCCCCAACAAAAATCACCAACTATGCACAGCCACTCCCTCAAGAATATGGGATTTATTGCTCCCTCCTCTGCTTCATCCAAACTTACGATAGTGCACTAAATCCTACCCAGGAAGCAACAACTCAAACTGGTATTCTATATAAAAACTGAGCTTTTTGAAAAAAACCCTCTCTGAAATGGTCATACAGATATTTTCACAGCACTCTACTCCTATTTGAAATTTATATTTAAAGAAATAATTCCAGGACATATTATGAATCATTGCATATTTCTGACTTTATTTGTGGATCAAAAGAAACTAAACTATATAAACTTCTGAATTCCTTTCTTATTGACTTTTGCAGAACTGATGACTGCAGGCTTCTGAAAACCACATTGAAAACAGTATGAAGAATGAGAATTACCTTAGCCTCAGAATTTTGATATGACTGACAACTGTTACTGCTCATACACTTCACATGAACAGATTAAAAAAAAAACAAAAATAACCAAAACTCTCCACTCTCATTTTGAAAATCTCTCAAAATTCACATATGTTCCAGATTTCCTTGAATTCCTATGCAAGAGCAGGAAAACATTGATTGAAACTTCTATATTTCCCCAGACTTTTAACTTGAAGTGAAGGAAAAAAGTTTTTTGGGAAATTCTTGACCACTCTGCACCATAGTAGCAAGACATTAACCTCTCAAGATGGTCAAGTTTCAGCTCTCCTAGTTGAAAACCAGTTGCAGAATGTGACATATATGAGCAGCATTGTGACCTCTGTTTTAGCACGTGTCTAGAATACTTTTCTTTTATTTCAGTTGTGATGTTTCCTTATTCCCCAAAGAAGTGATTTTGATGTCAATTCATATTAAAGCCTCCTTACTTTAATGGAAGAATTAATTTCTTTTTTGTACCTGCTAACAGGAGGAACTTGAAAGGAGCTTGAAAAATTAATTAACTTTTAACATTGAAGAACAGAGGACAGTAAGCATAAATCTAATTTTTCTTCTACGAGAGATCTTGGAAAACCCGCTATTGAGTAACATACATATCTAGTAAGTAAAATGCACATATTTAGCTTTACTAATTTATTCTAGGAGATAAAAGATTAAAAGGAAAAAACCAATTATGACTAGTATCTATGATACTGTTAGGTATGGATCAAGTGTACTTCTGGTGGTTTGATTGCCTCTGAAAAGGCATCCCACAACCTTTGTTCGATATGGCTCAATGCCTCTTTTAAGGCCTCAGGAGAAATTAAGAGAGAGAGAACTGGATTGTATCTTCAAAAGTCTACAAACCACTTCTATAATCAATAACTTGAGATTTCTCCAATGCAAGAACTTAAAACTAAATTAATAAGCATGATAATTATGGAATTATAATTCCCATTATTTAAAAACCAGACAGCTTATATTAAAGGACAAATGTATCTTCTGCATCTTTATTGAACTGCTTCATTCTAAAAATGGGAATTAGAACACAAAGTGCACTTCAAAACTTCCCTAAGAGTCATTCAAGAGCCATTTCTTACTCTTAAGGCATGGCACTGAATTCAGTCTTCTATGAAAAGAATAGCCATAGTAGCAGCATATCTCTAAAATACTTAGAGCCCATATAGACTTACAGTGTATACAGTGTTACCCAGGAGAAGATAATCAGAAGTTTTGCCATTGCCAAATACAGTACCTGGAAAAGGAAACAGGGACTAAAATAAAAACATTTAAACATCCACAACAACTATATATGATCTTAATATCTTTTGATATAAATAATCTTTAACAATCTTCTGAAATAAAAGAGATGGCAGCACTTTCTACAGGGTACTAATAGATTTCATCTTGAACTGCACTGAACACTAGAGAACTATGACTTGTATCATGTTTAGTACTCTAAAACTTTCAGTGACTTCAGAGATTATGCAGGAAACAGGAACTCTTTGTGACACCACATACCAATAAGACCAGCTTTGTATTCAGTAGCAGTGCAATTAAGAGTTTCTTTTAATATCAGAGCTATAGAATCTTATCTTCAGAAAGATGTGAAATACAATGGTTATAGTATATATTGATTGTAACATATAAGTAAGCAGAAAGCTTAGAGTCAGATTTTCATCAATTCTGTTATTTTTTGTATGGAAACTTCTTTGCTCTTATCCATATTTCTGAATTCAACTTTAATAAAAATACAAAATATACTCAGTTTAAATTCTTGAGATGTTTGTCATTCATAAAATTTTCAAAATTTACGCAACTCAAATATGTGGATCCATACAAGTACATATCCATTTGGCACATATGGAAACACACACACATCAGTTATGCAGTGTCAAAGCTCTCAAGAGACACATTTTCATAAAAAAATCATATTTTCATAAAAACCACATGTGTTTCCTAAGTTTAGGATTCTAAAGCAGTTCATTTTCCATTATTTGTCCGAAGTTCATGACTATTTTTACAGCATAGACTTTTCTGATCCCAGTTCTGTCAAATTTCTTTTTAGACATGGGATAACCGACAACTGAATTATTATAAGGAAATTCCTCATTCTCAGTTAGAAGTACTGAGGTGGCTACATTTTCACATGTTTGGAAATCATTTTAGCATTCAAGGTTGTTCATATACTGCAACTAAATCAACCAAACTGTAACACTCTGCTGTAGAGGTTCTAACCACTGGGATATTGCTTTTTACTGCATTATACAGAGTCATCAAAATGCTGTGTATATAACAAGCAAGGATAAAAGTAAAAGACAATAAAATAAGAAAAGAACAATAAAGAAGCATTTTTTAAAATGCTGTATTGGGGGAAAGAGAAGAATTAAGGTCTTTTTCTATGGGGGGCATTGAGGGATGGATTTATAACTCCTCAGATTACGCTGGAAAGATGAAGGTGACATCAATCGTGATAAATGCTGATAAAAATGGCCTGTAGTTGGAAACACTTATTTTTCAGTACCTCAGCTGGCATATGGTATATTAAACACTGATATTTAAGTATGTTTTCATATTTGTACTAAATGTTTTTCCACCTTTCATAACATCTTTATATATGCTTGAAATTAAATCTATTTTGGTTCTGGATGGAGAATGCTCCTCTCTAAAAGCTTTTCAGGACTTATGAAGATAGTTTAACACAGAAAAAAATGATCTATTAATTGATATTCTAGACAGTAGGAGACAACTTCACACAGAAATATTAGAATAGAAGTCCTCCTTAACCTGTCTCCCATTCCACGATGAGGAGCTCACAACGGCTGCATCCTTAACTCCAGTGGTACTGGTTGCATTTCTGACACTTCCCCTATTTAACTTTCTCCCTGGACAGATTAGCACACCATGAAGGACTACAGCAGCTGAAGCCTGAAAAAAAAAGAGCTGAGACCATGGCTTATTTTGAAGATTATAAAAAAGAGGAAGCACCTGGTGAATTTACTAGTACTTATAAGTTTGGCTTCTGCCATTTATGTTGACAAAATTGCATCCTAAGAAGCTTCTGTGAAGATTTATGTGTCACTTTTTGTATTCACATTACAGTACATGGAGTGTAAATTTTGTGTACTGTACAATGGTAAGGTCCCATGGAGTAAATTCTGACAAACAATTCTTACAAATCCATACTTATTCTCTGATTACGTATTTCTTGATAGACTTTACTATGACATATGCAGTTTGAAATTTTCTTCTTACAGATAAGAAACAGGTGGACAAGCAAGACCAAGACTAAACAGGAGAATCTGGCCAAGAGAACAGCACCAAGAGATTTTTAATCATCTTCAAGATTTGGTTTTCAACATTCTAATAAATTCCTGCTAAAAGATGCACTGCACTGCTTTACAATATATACGTAGCAGTAAAGAGCATAATGAGAATAAGACAGAGGAATAGGCAGGCAGCTAAGTCTATTTCCACCAGCCAGAGTGCTGGGATTCAGCACTCTAATGCACAAAGCTGAGCTGAACCTTTTGTATTTCAGGATCTACCTGCACCTGTTCTTTGCTAAGAGAAGGTGGAAGCAGGGACCTGTTCTTAAAAGTTCCTGTCTCTGGTACTTCTTAGGAAACTAAGAGCATTATTTCCCTTTCCTCTTTATACACACAGACATCAGTGATTTAATTAATATCATAGCTTATTTTGGACTTGTATCTCCTTCACGCAAAACTCTGAGCACCACCAGACCCATGCCAGGTACTAATTATACCACCTCACTATGTACACAGTTCCCCCCGGTCCCAATTCTGCTCCCTTATCCATCCTTTCTCTAGCAATGAAAGGGAAAGGCAGCAGGCCATTTGTTCAGACTCATAGAGGCCACTTGCCAGCAAGACAGTTCTAGCCCAGGGTTTTCGGGCTGAGAAGGCTGAGCTCTCACAAGTGCTTGTACAGGTATCTCTGCCATTCACACATGAACTCTATTCTGCATCACCACAGACACTCAGAAAACACTTAGCCATGGTGTAATGCATAAATCTCTCACATGGATTGGCCACAGCTTTGAACAGGGATTGCAGTTTGAATTTGAGATTATGGTTTTAGAGTATGCACTGACATTTTGGGAGTCTCATTATCCTGGGCTGTCTAAACCTCTCCAATGCAAACTTGTTGCCACTGTACTCACATTCAGTGTGATGTGAGAGGCCTTTCAAAGAAAACAGGCTGTCACATACTTCCCTTTACCCATTAGGAGTCACTGAGTGTTTTTCCCTTAACCTTTTGGGGCACAAGGAGCTGCAACTGCCTCACTATCTAGTCTCAGCAGTTTCAAAATGTCCATAAGAACATTTCTGCCCCCTATGCCAGGACAGACTGCTCGGCTACATCACCAAAACTGAGAAGAGACTAATTTTCAGAAAAGCTGCAAGGTACATACTTGTTTTCTTTTTCTCCCCACAAATTGGAAACAAAACAAAACCCCATCTTTATGAGAGCTCTTCCAGCCCCAAACATTCCCACAAAATGGAAGCAGTGCTTTCAAGTTTCCTTTAATTAACATCACTTTCCTCTCAACCATCCCACTTCCTTCTGCAGCTCAAGTGCATGTACAACAGTTGAAGATGGACAGGACTGAACAGTCCAAGATGTCACCGTTCTTCTGCCACAATCCTCCTCACAGAAATATAAACTAGCAGGATAGCATGGCCTTGAAGTAACAGGACAGAATGTATACAAAATAAAAATAAATGCTGACAAAATATAAGAGATAATACAAGGGATAGCAGTGTTTTAGGATCTTGTAGGTATTTACCGTGGTAGTGTATTTTATAAAAATTAGCATAATTAAATAACAATCTCTTTTTCTCCATCTTGTTTCAGTTTACATAAACATTACTGAGATAGTTAAATGTATATGTACATAATATTATTCCTATTTTTACACAGATCTTAAATAAAACATTTTATCTATATAGCATCTGGTTTAGTTCTAGAAATGGTATCTTGAAATTTAATCACACTGAACTGTCAGTATTTATAAAGCTTCCCTTAGTGAAAAAAGAATGTGTTGAAATTTTGTACTTTTCAATATTTATATTTTTATTTTTCATAATACCTACCATGCTGGAGGGCTTTTAGTGGAAACCAAAACAGAATGAATGAGTGGAAGAGGCCATTTAAACAATGAACCCAGAAAACCTAAGAAAGAGAAAACAGAAAATCCATGAGAACTATTTGCAATAAACTAGCTCTGTGAACCCTGACCTTTCTTTTTATCTGTGTGTTAGATTCACAAAATGTGTTTTTGTTAGGCCACCACTGTGAAGTAATATAACTGACAGGCACTTTCTGCCTCTTTGCTCTTCATGGGTCATTTGTTTATTTTTATGCTTTGGAAAAAAGTGTGTATTATGTCCTCCTTTTAATTTCAATTCAGAAGGGAAATTAAAATATAGACATATGGGAATATCATCAGAAAAATTAAACTAAACCAGACAGCTTGAACGATTGCTACATTCTAAGTGGGGAATTAAAAAGGCCTCTAGCTTTTAAAATTTGCATTTAGTATTAGAATAAACTTAGATAGTAGAAAAATTAAAACCTGAGTTACACGTATACCTAACCTATATATTTCCACACAAAAAGGAATTTAAAAAGGATTTAAAAATTTATGTGTTTCTTCCTTAAATTTCTCCTTACATACTCCATTCTTGAGGTGCACAATTTGATCCTATATATATAATGATTATTGATAATAATTTCTTTAATGTATTTGCTAAACAATTGAAGTTTTACTTTCAGACTTATTTTCATTTGTAAAAGATGCCTTGTGCAAAGAATTGTATTAAGTTTAAGAATAAACACTCTATCAATGCTTTCCATAATATATTACATAATGACATAAAAAGATTTAATAAAAAATATGTAGCCCATTTCCTTCAGTATGACAATTATGTTTTTTTCACTAACAATGCTTTTGACTGTTACGGCTTTTATTGTAAATGCTGATGTGTATCTTGAGTGTTAAAGTGTTCAAACAATTGAAATTAAGTTGCCTGTCTCACATTTTCCACAATGTCTCAACGTCTTTTGTTAGATTATACAGCTACAATAGGTTGCATGGTACAATTTACACTCCAATACTTTGCACATTTAAACTTGTGCTACTCATTAACCTTTGTCTCTCCTTCTTGCTATGTCATTACCAGAAGTTTTTATTTGACAGAAAGCACAGGTGGGTGCAAGAAAAATTAGTTCTACTTTTCCATTTTCCTGACCAATTCTTTTTGTCCCATGCTAATCCTTTAACCCCTGTCATGACCTCATAACCTTTGATCCCTTTTACCATAACAAATATCTGCATCAATATTCAAGGCAGTAATGTTTCCAAATCTTTAACACCAACTATTCAACTTATATAGGTGGGAATTTTGTAGCTGTGGAGTTTGTAGACATTTACCCACAGCAAATGTTGTACGGGAACAGCCACAGAATTTCCAATTAAGTCAACAATTCATCTGTGCAATAAAAAAATATTAAAAGCTTATTTTAAACCAGAAAAAACAACTGTTGCAACGCATACTTACACTATTTATTAAAACTATCATAACAAAAAAAAGTCTGTATTTATGGGGCCATGAAAAGCCTCATATTTGAAAAGCGTTCACAGGGACACAAGAGACTCTGTTACCTAGTGTCCTTACAACTTTCAGGTTGGTTTTTGTAGGTGAAGGGATGAAATGAGGAAGAAGGAGAAAAATCTCATCTGCCTCACGGAACAAAGATAGTTTAGACAAATAATTATATATATATTGGGGTAACTCCAGTTATACAGCACAAGTGGAACATATATAAGAGCTAATTATGCTGTATCAGCTCTGCACATCTACTACAGACCATCACCCATAGACATTGTCAATTCAAGGATATATTGAAAATGTCCCCAAGTTCAACATTAAATGACATTACTTGAAATGTCACAATTGTATTCACAAAAATAAAATCAGAAGGAACTCTTACAAAAGTCAAATATTCATGAAATCACAGATTCAGGTACAAGTTTAATTTTATTTTTAAAAGAGATAATTTATGGGTAATACGGTAGGAATTTTGTATATTTTATGTATTAAATAGTCCTACATTCTTTTACTACTACTTATTCTAGTCTCTCTAAGATGAATATCACCCCTTTCCCACCCAAAGCAGCCTCAGATTCCTTTTGATCCACACTGACATATTCTTGACTCCAAGTATTTTTTCCCAAAACTCAAAATTAAACCATAAAATCACAACTCCAAATTGGCAAAGAATAGTACCACATCCCTCCCTCTACAAATCTAGTGACAGTTCTTATTGTCCTCTGCTACACTTCTCCACAGGCTTCAGTAATCCATGTCCATATAACAGTACAAATACATACAGCCCAGCAACAGTGAGGTCTAATCACTTCTGCCTACAGGAGACAGCTTTATTAACAGCAGGGGAAAAAAAATAAAAAAGGACTGAAAAAATGAAATCCTCGTTGTCCATTTCCATACTTGGTAAAGATGAATGTACATATATAGATATATATATAAAATATATATATATATTTATATATGTATGTATATCTATACACACACACATATATACAAATCATATATATATATATGATTTGTACCATTCACTAACAAGAGTACACCTGGAAACAGTAGTAATAAAAATCCCCTCCATTTTAATTATGAGCAGCATAGAACAAAAACTATACTGAATTCCTATGAATTTTTGCTTTATTATGTTTGATTTTTACAATGATCTACCTTAGTGTTAAAGTCCAGTGCATTTTGGGAAGTCTTGTATAGCTCAGGGTATTTCAGCATGTTTTCTTTTCGGCAGGATCTCTCAAATATTCCAAGAGTTAGAGGAGGCATTGCTGTAAACATCTAGTAGATGGTTTAAAAAGAAAAAATTGCAAAACTTTAGAGGTAAGGATTTGCTTCAAGATTGCTTACTCAAGAAACATTCACGCTTAAATGTAACTAAAGGCACATAAATTATCTTACCACATTGTAAAGACCTATACACCATCTTTCAAAAAGAATTTGTCCAGAAAAGCCATTGACAAATGCAAACCAGACCTGCAAAAGATTAGAACTGTGTATTACTCAAATGTCTTGTAAGGTAGAATAATGAGATTTTTCCCCAGCTTCACAAAAAGGGATACCCCTACAACACATTTACAAAGCAGTTGAAAACGTTTTGTTTTAAACTCATATGAAAAAATTAATGATAAACCCAACTTTCAATCAAGAACAGATGGTGGTGGGCAATCTAGACAGATACATAAGCAATTCCATATAAATAGGAAAACATTCAAAGGAGGTAGCTATTTTCAGAAGAAATGTCAGGTTCGTTAAGGTTTTCAGAGTGCATTAAGCTCAATTCTTAATGAAATAAAAATTCTGAGAAATATGGGCTACACATGAGTAGTCATTGTCTTCCAATTGTTAGCAAGCTTGACTAACAGAATTCATAGATTAAACTTCTGTTTGGAACTTAAAACTACCAATAGTCCTTACTCATGAAAAGACTGGGCTTTACCAGAGCACTAAAGCAGAACTATATAGTTAAGAAGCATTAACTCAGCTAGAGGGTACTTTAGAGAGGGAAGTGGACATCTTTTTAATTGCCTAAGTTTTATCATTTTTTCCCTAAAAGGTTAAAATAAAACAAATTTAATTTGAAAGGTGTGGTAACATATTTTCTAATGTTTTCCAGCATAGTATGCAGCATATCTACTTTCTCCTATTTCCTCATCCTTGTATTAGTTCAATGACGAAGTGGAGAATCAGGACATCTGAAGAATCTTTATTAACAAGTTACACTGAAACTGTTATCTAGGACAAATGTAAGCTCTTAGGTAAGACAAGTCAAAATCATCTGAACATTCTACTCCATTCAAGACACATGTTTTTCAAGTGAATTTTTAGATGCTGCTTTCTTACAGTTCACATTTCATTGAACTTCATTAAGGAAGCATGAATTGCTGCAATCAATAGGTATGGTTATCAGTAGGTACCCAGGCTGGCCACCAGGTGACTGGACTCCATGACCAAACTCAGATTTTTTTAAAAAATCATATGGTGCAATGCTTGAACATGTTTGTGACTACTTTGAGACGGAAAATCTCCTGAATTTGGCAACTAAGAACACCAAAAATGGGAGGTAAAATCCAGCCAAAATTGCTATTTGTTCAACAGATAAGAGTAATTTTTTTTTTTTTTTGGTGACCACTTATTAAAACAAGATTGGATACAAAGTGATGACTGTTCAAGGCTGCAATGCAGAAAGAGACAATACCCTGAATTTTCCAAAATCTTATAATGCTAGATTTGTTAGATTTGTTTACTTTGGTAGATTTAAGTGCAACAAGCACAATTTTCTAACCTTTCAGACTATACACTGAAAAGACAATGGAATTACTTTATTTCAGCTGAATAATCAGATTTCTATCAGGTCTTTTGTATTTTGATTTTTGACTTTCAAAATATGAATTATGATTTAATTGTGATGGATTTGGCAGACATTTGTTGGCAGAAGTTTCTCAGTAGCTGAGTGTAAGGGTGCAAGATGAGTACATAATCAATTGTGCATTACAGAATAATTAATTATGCACTCAATATCAGTACAATTGATGTTTTTTCTCCTTCTTTGTATCAAATACTGAAGAAAATTTTAGAAATATTGATTTGAAAGGGTTAGGATGGTGGAAAATATGTAGCTGGTCAGCTGACCAGTAGCTGGTCATAAATATGTGTACATCTCATTGCTGGTAATTTCAGATAGAGTTAAGAAAAGTATCACTCTCTAGGAAGAAAATAAAAGATCACAAGTACACATAGACTTGACCCTTCATAACCAAGGAGTATATGGAAAAGACATTAACATTCTACTGTGATTTAACTAGCAGGAAAAGTGTTATAAAACGCTAATTTTAAATGAAAGGCCTAAATACATACGCTGAATCTATTCCACATGTTGACTGCTCTTACAGGTAAATGATGCTAAGCAACACTTGGAAATGTTTTGGAGTGACTTTTAAAAAGCAATGTAAGTATTTAGGATAGAATTTTAATTTACAATGGAATGTTGCTTTCAGCTTATTTTGTACAGAATTTGTTAAAATTTTCAAGGTATCTAAACTGAAACCAGTTTTACTATAAAATTGTTAAGAAATCCTTTAAGGCATAATATTGATTTCCTGTAATACTAACATCTACTTTCTTCTAAAGAAAGCATGTAAGTTACAGGCATTTTAGTTCATTTTAATGTAATATGGGACTGGAACATATCTTGGTCAGAGGTCTAGATGCAAACTAAAGAGAGATGAAATTTGGTAGCATCTTTAGGTTCTGAAGTTCTTATGGAATCTATCAAAAAAAGTCCATGAAGAAGAAATCTTTCAATGTGGCTAAAAGCAGTGATCTCTAGTTGAAACACTACTGTTTAGTAGAATACCAGATATATAACTTTAAGGGACAAAATGTCTCTAGTATCTAAGCAGAAACATTAATTTTATATTATTTACAAGATAGTATTTGAATGTTCACATTAAGAACAACTGGCTCAAACAACAGTGGCTCAAAATTAAAAGATCTAGAAGGTGGAAAAAGAAAAGACAAAGGACAAAGACAGCTCGCATCTGAAACTGCAAGACAGGAAGAAAATAACCCACCTATTTGCCTTAGCTTCTGAATCTTGGGCCCTAGAAAATTACACTCTTAACCCTATATGAACAAAGTAATATGGAGCTTAGTACATTATTAATAGTGAGAATGAAAAGACACACTTCCTCTGCAGTGGGCAATTTATTCAGAGACAAGTGTGTTTCATCCTAGTTATGATGGACAATGAAGGCAGCTGTACATGCAAAATAAGTTTTTAGGATGCTGTACATGATCCTAATTTAGGAGCAGACTCAAACACTTCTCTCTTAGGGTACAGGTCCTACTCTAACAACTCAAATCAGTAATCCAGCTCCCCTTTACCGAAGGACAGTGATTGGTGTTCTTAAAAAGTGTTTTAGACCATATATGCAAACAGGCAGTGAAAATTCAGACCATTCGGTAGTTCAACAGCTACAGGATTTTCCATTGAAAAGGAAAGGTGTAGGTCCCCAGCCTGTCTAAAATGAGATGGACCTCAAAACAGATCCTTGTATTTCTAAGTCTTCCAACCATGTAATGCAAAAATGGGGGCATGAGCACAGTCACTTTCTGCTGTGTGTGTTTCAAACTGAACTCGGTGCAGTTTGCCATGGCATAGTGAAGCACAGCAGCTGAACAGTGCAGCTCAGACCCAGTGTCAGTATGTGCAGGAAACTTGCTCATGATTGGGGTTATGCATCATATGGGTCTTAGTGTGGTCATGGCTATTCATCTGATATGTCAGGGAAAAGAAATCAGGAATGAAATGGTAAATTCCAGTTATGGACATGAACAGCAGAAAGTGTGTAACTCAGTAGTGGGAAGAAAAGACCTTGCGGGAGGGGGAAAATAACCTCCCCATCATCCAAACTTTAAGGAATTAAAAATGTCATTACAGCTCTAATTGCTTAATGAATTAATTATTTTCATAGTATCACTTAAATTGCTACAAACAACCATGTTTAAACATCTGTGACTGAACATTAAATCTCAACTCCACACATCTGTTTCTTATGCTTGTCTTGGTCTTTTGCTCTTTCATTTGATGTTTCATGTTGGGTAAAAATCAAACCTTATTTTTTAAAGTTGTAAATAATTTTATTTAAAATGAGTCAGTTATTTTACATTATTACTAGCTATTACTAGATAGCAAAATGAGAAGTAGGCATAGGGAAATTTCGTTCCTCTGATGTCAAAGGGCGATTTGCATAACTTCATAAAATGAGAAGTTTAACAATAGAGTGTATATAGTAATGGTTAATTATAAAACTAAAACCAATCCACAAAGGAGTTCTCAATCATGAGATCAATCTCAATCACCATTACAAAGCAATGACAGCCCCTACAAAATAAGTATGAGACTTTAGGTTTATCCTACATGAGTGTGATGCTCTGCAGAGGCTTAATAAAGCACACTAGTGGTCTATTAAATATTCAGAGTTTTCATGTGTAATTTAGAATAATATATCAGAATATAACCTCTCAAGTCATTGTGACTAGTCCTATACAAAAGATGAGGCCCATATTTAAATAGCTATTGCATCAAGACATAGAGTAGAAAAACATTATTACAGACCACTTCTAGTTTCTTATGAATAGGAGTTTGTGTCAATAAGCACTGATTACTGTGCCTGAGCATTACTGTAGACCTTTACCATTTTTTGAACTAAGAAACTAATTGACATCAATTTCATATCAGCCCATGAATGCCTAGAATAAAGGCTGTGTTTTAGATTAAGTGGAATATTTTCCATTACTTTCTTGATTAATACTGAGCAGACATTAAAAAATAGGATACACATCTATTAAGGTATTTTTAGTTATTGTCAGAATAAAATGAAACTTGTTAGAAGTAACTTCCAGACGTGCCTTTCACAGGACTATTTTCTAAACTCCAAGAAAGAGGAGGTGTGGCCACAAAAGCCTCACAGAAGTTTTCCTGATGTAGCATTTCTGCATATTAAGCAGCAGCTTACAAATACTCATTGAGCTCTCTGCTCCCACGCCTGATCTGTACAAAAAAACTGAAAAGAGAGATTCAAGACCGGCAGTTGTCCTTTCTGGAGACATTCAATGATGAATTTCTGCCCATTCACTCACAGTATTGACAGGAGCTATTAACATCTCTGAAAAGTTTTCTGAGCTGACAAACATTGGGTATACAGGAATTCAAGCAGAATTCATTTTGTCCTCCAGAGAAGGTGTATATGGCAAAATGCTTGCATGCATTATATATAAAGGGTCATACAACCCATATCAAAATGATCTCTTTGCTCTTCCCTCTGCTCAGGAGAAAGAGACTACCTGTCCATAAAATCAAAGCCTTTTGATTTTCAGACTATGATCTCTGTACCCTGCCTTTAACTTTCTTTCTCAAAAAATACAAATAGTGGGAGATCTACCCTGCATTTAACTTTCTTTCTCAAAAAACACAAATAGTGGGATATTTATATCTGATTTAAATTATAAATTCACAATATGTTTGTAGGTGACAGTGACAGAAATCTAAGAAAAATAAGTTAATGTGTTCTAAAGCCAAGCTTTGTATGCTTTCTTTAAGTGAAGTATACATTAATACTGTTTTTGCCAAATACTTCTAGAGCTATTGCTGATGAGTACTTTGGAAAGTCTGATCATATAAGTAGATATCCAGCCTTTGAAATCAGGATCTGAAGTCAGCTGTTTCTAAGCAAGAAAGGATCTTTACTGAACTTGCTTTTTCTATAGCTTCCTACTTTATATTTTTCTAAACAGGCTACAAACTTGCTGCTAGTTAGATAGAACTCTATTTGCAGTAATAACACAGTAAGGAGAGAAAACAGAGGAAATTTAGAAAATGTAAAAATATGGTAAGAAAACTGCACTCTTTTGGCTACAACTTTTGTACATAAAAAAATGATTAAAGTATTTTCAAATATTGCAATGAGTAAGTTCACATAAATAAAAATAAAAAATGGAAATATTAATCTAATGTTTACATTAGGTTTAACAGAAATAAGGTATTTTCTACCAGCAAAACTGAATACTTACTTTGCAAGTTTAAGATATTAATTTGAAAATAAATTTAAAAAACCCCATGAAAATTTAAAGAGTATCTGTTAACCCCATTAATGTAAAAATACATAAGACTATCTACAAAATTTATTTTGTGGTCAAGATTTTCAAAAATTCATTATCTTTCCACATTTTTAACCCAAAGTTTCATTGTGAATATAAAGTTTGAATCCATTATAAATGCAACTACTATATATATTATATATATATTTGATTATAAAAGATACAGCAGCTGTTGGAAGAAAAGGAAGGGAGGGGAGAGAGGAGCTTTAAAAGTTTATTTAAAAATATGTTCAAAATTTTATGGCTGCTGTGTGGTCATGAAAGTAGTGAAAACTATAATTACACATTCTGTTCTAACCATACTTACCAATAAATGTACATTTATTACAACACAGTCCTCTCATACCACCATATTTTTCACAAGATTTCACTCCTTAAAATCCCAGGTGAATAAACTAGTTCAGCTACTTTCAGGAAAAGTGTCCCTGTTCTGCCTGAGGATGCATGGTCACTCCACTCAGCAAGTGAAAGGTACCCAAGAGTGGAACTAAACCTGTCTGCAAAAACCCTGGGCACTGCTCTGAACAGTAACCACCCTGCAGTGCAACACAGACCTTTGAAAGGGCTTCAGACTGTGAACCCGACAGTCCCTTACACCAGCACGGAGAGCTGAAGTACACACATCTCTGTGTAAATTTAAGACAAACTTGTAACTGGATTCCTTAATTACTGTGATGATGTTACATGTCCAGCATTTTAATAAGCGAGAAATATTATAAATACATTCTGTACTATTATTTACTATGCATTTTTAAAACATTTTTTAAACAACTGAGTTGCTTAAAGTAAAAAAAAATTAAAATTAATCAGTTTATTAAAGTTTTTAAGATTCAGTACTAGTAGGAATTTATTTACAGTTAAAAGACTTCTGTAAAATCATATAAAATAACCAAAAGTTCAAAATTAAGATTTTACTTTCAAGAAGTAACATTTCATGTACTGTAAAATTACCTCGATAATATAAAGGACTATATTCTTGTAGAAACAATACAAGATGCATTTAGCTACTCTGTTATAATTCCAGGCTCCATGAACCAACAGCAAGTTCTTCAAATACTTGAACTGGAAAAAACATGAAAAATGAACAAACATACAATTAAAAGATACATGAATATTAATCATATCTTAAAATATTTTATTGTAGTATTTTGCAGTGTAATGACTAACCTGAGCAATTGAGTAGTCTGAAGAATTAGCAGCCTGTAGACCTTCATTCCCACTGATACCAACACCAACATGTGCTGTTTGTATCATACTAACATCATTTGCTCCATCACCAATTGCTAGAGTTACTACCTTAACTTGTTTTTTAACCATTTCTACAACTTCAGATTTTTGAAGCGGTGATACCCTAAGGGATAAAAAAAAGACACAGGTTTGATGCAGGACTCTCAAATGAATGTACTTTTAAAACACACTTTATATTCTGTGAAAAGGTAATAAACCCAGGCCAATTAACATCCTGGTCAGCGACACAGTCTTGTTATTGTTGTTCAAAGGTATATGCTAGAAGTACATTCACAGCAAAATTTATAAAAAACAACATTTCTGAACTTCGGACTACTTGAAAAGCTGAAAGAGGATTCTATGTTGAGGAAGTCACCTTACCAAGTGTGTTAGAGAGAACTATTTTAAAATTTACTTTAAAAATAAAGGAATGAAAAATAATACAGCCTTCAAATTGAAGGTGGCTATGTAATCACATTATTCAGTGGCCAGCACAACTATTGGACTTCTGAAAAAGGTGCGTGGGATGAGTACAGCCTTGTGGAAAACCTGAGATGAAAGTTTCTGGGCAACAGCCCTTCTGATGGATTCTGTGGTCCACCTATATGAAAAATATCTTTCTATGATCTTTCGGTACTTGTTTTATTTGAACTCTCCTGTTGAGGATTGTACCAAGACTTGCTGCAGTCAGCTTCTACAGAAGTTTACTGACCTGAGTACTTCTTTTTCATCTTTTTAACTTTCAGAAACAGTGCCTTAATTCTTTATTAGACAATGTTATAGGAGCAGCTGGAAGATGACACTGTCACTGCCTGAAGTTCATGGTGAAATCAGTAAAAAATATTTTTCATTCATTTTGCTCACTCTTAGCTGCACATTTTTACTCCAGAATAACCCATTTAACATTCTTCTTGCATATATTACTCTGAAACCAATACAGAGTTGGAATTCAGTTTGCTAAAGTCCTTAAGCCAAACATCTGCTTGAAATTAGTAACATATTACAGATTTTTTTTTTTTAGAGAAATGTCTACTGAATATTTGTCAGCATCATCCGTGCTACAGCTAGTCTTAGGAAGAATCTATTGGTAATAAATGCTTCTGCACAAGTCAATGCAGCCTGCAAACTTAAAAGAAAGTGATATAATTTCTACTTTTAGAATGAAGGAGACCTAAAGATGTTTACTGCCTTTGTATGAAAAAAGAGTTTACATTTTTGTTTAGTCTGGATTTTTATATATATATATATATAAAAATTTTTAAAAAGTGATTTACGTTAAGTAAAACCTACCATTTTAAACTTTTTATTTTCAAGCTCATAAACAAGGAAATGAAGTTTTTCTTACTAAAGACAAAGCATTTAACAGAAACAAACATTTTGGCAGAATTTTGACTTTTGGGAAACATGGGATATTAAAAATGTTCACATTAAAACAGTGAGTGTTACGAGCAAGTATTTTAGTTTTGAACCCATAGCCAATTTTTAAGCAACCACAAAATATGCCAGACATATATTTAGGTATGCATTGAAACCAATTGACCTAAGTATATTATGGAAGTGTAAAATGAAGAAATGGCAGAGAGAATACTACTAGAACAGAAATTTCATTTTGCCCTTTGTTGTTTCTTTACAAGAATGCAAACACTAAAAGACAGCTTTATGTACAGAATACCCCTCAATAGTCCCACAGTTCAACAGAAAAATTATCCCTTCAAATGGCATAAAACATATTTTGTAATCAAGGAAGGAGAAGAAAAAGAAATAGAGTTTTAAAAGTTCAGTTCTACATGCATCTCCTGCTTGTTACTGTACTAAGTAAACTCAACCTAGTAGAACAAACAAAATACTCCAACTTATCTGTCAGAAAGACTACTGCCATTAGGAAAGTGTTTATTCACAGTATAAACTGTTCATCAGAGTTACTTCTCAGTTTAAAAGATAGTAAAACCTTGGAATTCAAACTGTTTCAGGCTGAAGCATGGCTACAAAGCTTAACCACAAAAACATTAATTGAAAAATCCCTTGGTAGCATGACACTGCTTTTTAGAAGGGATGGAAAGACTAGAAACCTGGTGATTATTTGGATACTGTAATATTACGTCCTTTTCAGTGTCCTTTTGCAAATCAGAAAAATAGTTCCGTTTTGAACAGATTCTTCAGATGAATCTGATTTATTTTAATGGAACAATGGAAGTTTACAGCTGTAATAGTTGATATTTACAAAAAAGGATGAAAGGGTTCATTGTATAAAAACCCTGTAATAATCGGGCATAATAATGATTAAAGAAGGCATTACCACCAGCTTCAGGTAATAAAAAGCACCCTGAGTAGTACCTTTAACATTTTTGTGCACTTCTTATATAGTGTCATGCATGTCTAACAGAAAAGTAGCCTATGGAGAAAGATCTACAGATGACTCCAGATATGCTAAAACTTGTGGTTAACTGTAATATCAATTCAAGATCAACATTAGTGTCTCAACCTTATTGGGACTACTCTCAATGGATTACAAATTGTGTTTCTGGAAATATGCAATCTGAGTGAGTTTGACAGGTACATTCTGTTGCAGACTGCTCTACAGTGATATTTCACTTGAGTGACTGTATTTCATAACTTCAGGTTCGTAATTTTTGTACTTCAATAAAAACAGCATGGAGAGAGAATAATGCAAACCTTACCTGCAACAAATAACAGCTTTACATGACAAAGCCAAATCCAGGAAATACTGTCTTACTCCAAATGTCAAAGCATACTTCAGAGATTTACCATCAATGATGAGAGCAAAATCATTTTCCTTCCTTAAAGCATCACCAAGAGTACTGCAATGATGGCTAAGTGTCTCTCTTGTTCCCTGTTACACAAAAAAAATGGTGTCCATTATTTTTAATTCTTAACATTCTTAAATCCAAAATTTTCAGTGTGATCAGGAACACTGGCACTTTGGTTTTTGAGGAAGTTGCCTTTGGGTTCTGCTATCAGAATATATTACATTATAAAGTGAAAAGAATATTTGCAATAGCTGCACTACTAGAAACACAGTAGAAATGTTGTGTAGGATTGCTCTTGCACTCTGCCAAAAAAAAAAGTGTATAACTTATGGTGGAACTTTTAATGCTTTAGAATGGCAACAATAGTTGCAAAAATATTTGCCAAAAGACACAGGTATACAGAAAACTAATATAAAAATACAAAAGATGGTTCACATATATAGAGATACTAGAATTTGCTATTATACAAAATGTTCCTAAATGTTTAGAAAAAAGGAAACACAGGTAATTCATGATATAAGTACAGGCATTATAACTGATAATTCTATCACATTAAATTTTTATTTTAACATAATTTAACAATTTAAAAATTATAACATCAAGTACATGTTATAACATCATATTATACAAAGGAACATATTTTGTATTTTTCAATTGCTAATGACAGTTTGAATCACACCTACAGAAGTCACTATTTTGTGGCCTAGTACTGAGAACTTCAGATTACATTCAGTAGACAATACATTCATATGTATTTATTTATGCAGCAGCCTGCTTTGGGAAGGTCACTGACATCTAGTTAGTCACAGTGCAGCTCTACCATGGAGTGTCATGAAGGACAAAAAATACTGCTTTATGGCTTCATTCTTTTTGAAAGATCTTTACAGAGCTACAATACACTTTTCTTGTTTCCTGCTTCACAGCCCAGAAGTAAAAAGTATTTTAGAGGAGAAGGGAAGATGAAAAAAACCTCTTCTGCTTGTAAAATATTGACTTTGGAAACTAATGACATCCTATGACAACATGTTTCCATATTTTGTAAGAGTTTACCAACCAAATAATTGTGCTACTTCAATGATGTCAGGCATATATAAACAAAATTTGGTGTAACCACCTAAAAATAAAAACACTGAACTAATTAAAAATCTCAAAACCATCTGAAATGAAATTAAAGATGCTGCTTTGCCTTTTTACCTCAACTTACTCCTCCCAGTTCCACACATTGTTAATGGTTTTTGACTATTTTGCTTCTACTGGCCTTCTAAAGATTCACTGTTTTATCTAAAATGAGATTAGGCTGTTGGGGAATTCTGCACTCATTTCCGGGCTCTCACCCACTAAAAACTTATGGAAATGAAGTTCCACTGTTTAAAATTACACATTAAAAAGACTTTGAAATGACAACAGTTTCTGTAACTCTTTTCCAGAGCACGTTTTTCTAATTAAGAAACATTGCAACTTAAAGGAAGTATCTATTTTTCTCATCTCTGTGGACTATTTAATTTCTAACAAAGTTTAAACAACACATGAAAAGTCACATTCCTCCCCATTCTACTGTTTCCTCTATGTTATGAAATCCCCATAATCCAGGAGTAAATGGTCTCTGCCACTTAGATATGCAAGTGTATAGACCCTAGTGAGATCCACCTGAGGGGTGCTGAGGGAGCTGGTGGAAGAGCTCACTAGGCTCTTCCAACATTTTTCATCAGTCCTGGTTAACCTTGGAGGTCCCACACAGCTGGAGGTTTGCCAATGTGACGTCCATCCACAAGAAGGGTCAGAAGGGGGATTTGGGAGAACTACAGGGCTGTCAGCCAGGGAAGTTCATGGAACAAATCATCTTGAGTGTCATCACAAGGCATATGTTAGTCAATCAGGGGATCAGGCCCAGCCAGCATGGGTTTAGGGAAGGCAGATCCTGCTTGGTCAACCTGATCTCCTTCTACAACTGGGTGACACGAATAGTGGATGAGGGAAGGGCTGTGGATGTAGTCTACCTGCTCTTCAGTAAATCCTTTGAGACTGTCTCTCAAGCCATTCTCCTGGAGAAACTGTCTTATTGTGACTTGGATGGGTGCACTGTTTACTGGGTAGGAACTGTAAAATCAGCTCCTGTAGGTGCTGGTCAACAGCTGGCTGAACATGAGCCAGGGTATGTTCAGGTGGCCAAGAAGGCCAATGGCATCCTGTCCTGTATCCACAATAGTGTGGCCAGCAGGACCAGGGCAGTGATTGTCCCCCTGCACGCAGCACTGGTCAGATGACACCTCAAGTGCTGTGTTCAGTTCTGGGCCTCTCAGTAAAAGAAAGACATTTAGATGCCAGCACATGTCCAGAGAATAGCAACAGATCTGTGGAAGGGTCTGTAGCAGAAGAGGGAGCTAGGATTGTGTAGCCTGGGGAAGAGGAGGCTCAGGGAGGACCTTATTGCTCACTACAACTGCATGAAAGGAGGTTGTAGTGAGATGAGGGTCAGACTCTTCTTCCATGCAACCAGTTACAGGACAAGAGGACATAGCCTCAAGTTTTGCTAGGGGAGGTTTAGACTGGATATAAGAAAAATTTCTTTACTAAAAGGGTGCTCAGACATTGGAACAGGCTGCCCAGGGAAGTGATGGAGTCTCCACCCACAGAAGTACTCAAAACACTAGTGGATGTGGCACTTGGGGATATTGTTTAGTGGTGAACTCTTTTGTTTAAACCGACCTTAATTTTTTATCAGAAGCAGACATGCCATCAGAGAGCTCTAAGAATACTACATATTAAAACAAAAAACTCATATACCAAGACAAAACAAAACTCCAGTTGTAAAACTGTTGTACTTAAAATTCCTTTGAGGTCATACACCCTATGCTGAAATCACATGCCTCAGATTATAAGCAGCATAAAAATGTCCTTTATGAAATATTTTTCACACTTCAATGAAATATTTTTCGATGAAACTGAATGGTAATCAAACTATTTTCGAGTTCCAGTTTAAATTCACAAGTAAATGAATAAGGCTAATGCTATGACGTCTGTCTACGATTAACACTACTATAGTGAGATTTAGCAGTCCATGAGGTTAATATGAAGGCAAATAAAATCCAGTGCTCTTGTACACAACTATAAGAACTGGCTAACAAAACCCACATTTTGCTTGTGAAGCTAAGGTAAGATGTTCCAGGGACTAGAGCCCAAAACAAATAACGTTCCAAAGAGCTGAGATACCTAAATACTTTCAGTTCTATACCAGCTAATGCCTGTTGGGGACTGGGGAGGTGGATGGGGTTGAGGTATTTTTCTTACAATTTCATGAATAAGGGTATTCGTTCATATAAAAGAGGACCTTTTATTTTAGCACATTCTTTGTAAGCTCAGGTCACAGAGCTGGGATACAGTCTGACCAAATATATTTTTTTATTCTAACTTCCTCTGTCTTGCATGCTTAGGTTGTAACAATGACCAAACTGATGAGGCATTTGTTTTGTTACATCTTTTTTTTACATGTCTTAGAGACAGGAGACTCTGCCTGTCCATAAAGGGATTAGACTTGAGCAAGCCGTGTTTTAGGAGAAGCCACTGGTATGCAATGGAAAAATATTAATATTTTAACAGCAAGGGGAAGAATCATCCACTAAATGCCACTGTTCTCAGTGCAAAGTTTCAGTGAGTATGTAGAAGAGTTTGCAGACCAAGAAAAGCCAACCTCCCTAACTCCAATGAACCTATCAACATCTTGCTATAGCCAAGAGTCTATACCTCACAGACAAAGAGAGGATTGCCACAGAGCGACTCTTCTCAAAGATCCCAAATACACAAGCGCCATGACACTGGGATTATTTTCTTCAAGGTTTCCTGGCTGTTTAGTTCCTCTCACAATGAGGAAACTGCAGCCCTCATGGGTGCACAGAGGTAGCCCTACACTACTCAAAAGCCAAAGTTTCATTCTATGCGAATCCCTTAACAGGTAATATTCCAACTAAGTATTACAGTCTCTTGCCTACTGTTACTAGTATGCAGAAAGGAAACAGGAACTGATCCACCTTTGCAGCTGCACTGACTCAGCATTCTGCAATCACAGCAGTCTATCCCTCTCTCCATTTCCTGAGACCTGATCCACTCCTCTATTAGAACTTTCAAGGTAGTTTACTCCAGGTAATAAGTCACACTAGAAATAGAGACTGACATGTCATACCAACCACACTAGCAAGCAAAGGGTAGGACCCAAGATATACATTCATCAAACAGTAAAATGCACACCATCTCACGAGGCAGAAAACTTTATAGTCTCTTTTTAAAATATTTGCATAGAGAGAGTTTACTCTTATTTTCTGAACTGCCGCTCAGACTACATTCACTTGCTGCTGAAAAAAACAATTATATATGGTATCACCAAAACCAGATTTGCAAGTGACCAGTTTGCATGTCAAACAAATTCAGCTGGCATAAGATATTTGCATCTCTATGTACTCTGTACTTTGGGCATGTAAGGAAAGAATCTCAATCTGTATACAATCCAGACACTCCAGCTTGAAACAAGGAGTACAGTGCAGTTATTGCAGCTACTACCTTTTATTCTTACACTGTATTTAAATAAATTTACTATAAAAAGATATTGCTTGATAGATATTTATTGAACCTTTGAATCATCACACAAGAACTGGTTTATTTGTAATGCTTGTATAGTGTGAAGCTCCGGGCTTTGAGCCTGCATGGACGAAATCTACAACATGGAATTCATATGCTCATAGTTGTGAAGTTCCTTTGTGTAGTAGCTACACCGTAATTTCAGGATGTGTAGACTGTTTTCCAGTTATTCAGTAACATTCTGTCACAAAGACTCTACAGTCTTCCAAGCATGGAATACTGAAACTAAGAAAGCAACCTCCCAGAATAAACATAAACAACATCCCCCAAACCATGGTTTTAACAGAATTTTCTATGTTTGTTCAGATAAATAGACACTCCAACTTATTTTTTACACCACCTTCACCATGATGTCTGGATATTTTAAGCAATAAAATAATGTTTAATTAACTGAGAACTTTGAAGATTTTACTTACATCAAGAGAGCCTTCATTTATAACAATTAGTCCCATGTTCTTTCTCAAAAGTTTACAAGAGTGACCTGTTAGGAAAGATTGTGTTTTTAAAAATCAGTTTCACAAAATCCATTATAATATAACACAGCATTTTTTTTTTCCTGTAAGACAACTACAGACAGAATTAAAAATAAGATTTCCCTAGCTGAAATAAATTATATGAAAAAAAATCTACTGCATTTTATAAAAGTACATAGAGGCACTAAGTGGGAACAGTTAAGTTTTCCCTTGTTGCATTTTATTAAAGCACATACAGGTACTAAGTCAGAACAGTAAGATTTTCCCTTGGTGCAACTTGCAACTGTTCTGCCTTATTCAGAGGTGCCTTAAAGAGAGTTACAGTAAACAACAAACAGATCTCCCTGAGCCTTGTTAATTTTTAGAATGCAACTTGCGCTTCCTTCAAAACTTGCATATATACATCTTTTCACTTTTTTCTTTTATTCTTTGATGCACTAAACAGGATGCATTTTCTGTGTTAATGACGTAGGCTGCCTAGTCAAAAGTACGTATCACATTCCTTAATAAAGCAGAAATATTGGTGTTATGTGAATTGCCTCAAACCTGAAGGTACTAAGGAAAATAACCTGAGATCAACTGTATATGTGCATATGGAGAGTTCTTTAAGATAAGAAATAATAACATCCAATAAAAAGGACCTATATGGCTAAAGTAAGGCTTTATTTTGGGTATGTATCTACAGTACAGCAGTATGTGCTGATATGGTCACACACAAAGAATATTAAGCGCTAAAAGCAACTTTCATGTATAACTATTTAATGATACAGATTTATCATTGTTGAAATTAGTCTTTTTTTACCATCCATCCTTCCTAATAAAAGGAAAGAATAAAAATAAACCTTTGTTAAAAGATTATAGTACTTTAGTGTACCTTTCTTGGAAAAAAGAAAAAATAAAGAAGGGAAACTAAGAATACTTACATTCTCCTAATATTATTTCTTCTCACAGTCAAAAGCCAATGTATTCTTTTAAATTCATTTCATGTGGTATAAAAAAGTACAATTTCCTATTTTTTGCCTCCTCTCTAAAGTATCGTTTTCTTGCTCTTAGTATTTCAACAGAGGCAGAATCCACCATTCCCTACTCTCCCCCTATCACTGACTAAAAAATAAATTCACATTTAAATTCTGGAGTGACATATAATATTATTATTTTTTACAAGACACCTTTCCATTCTGAAAGACATTTTACTCCATCAACTGCTATTATTTTTAAACCTGTAACAAAGACATCAAATAAATGCAAATATAATACCAATATTAATGGCAGTCTCTTGTTTGTCCCCAGTAAGTATCCAAATTTTTATGTCCGCTTTCATGAGTGTCTCTATGGTTTCAGGCACTTTGTCTTGTAGTTTATCTTCAATTGCTGTTGCTCCGAGCAGCTGAAGATTCTGTGAACATAAAATATTTCACACATACAGGTTTTTTTGGTTTAAATTCAATTTCAATGTTCCATTTATTTTATTTAACTCTCTGTATTTACAACAAGATTAATGCTCTCTAAACTCATTAATCAAATTTGGTATCAACAAATAAAGGACTTCCACTTTATTCCATGAGCTTTAACTTAGATATCTGTGTGGCTTGACAAAACTGCACAGTATGACCACCCAAACTTCAATCAATTATTCACTCAGTAACTCAGTAGCTTGTTCAGCAACAGCTACTATTTCCTGACAAGTACCTCTCTGATTTGAAGGCTTCAGGAGTGCTAACACCACACCTCTCTTTTAGTGATTTTTCTTCACTTTGTAAAAGAATTCAAAACACTTGTCAATTTCTCTTAGTATTTTATGTTTGATTTTAGCTTCCTATGGAGCAAATCTACACAGTTTTTGTTAATACAGCCATTTTTATATTTCCTATTTCTATACCTTTAAAACCAGCTAAAAAGTAAAGACACCATTATACATCTAATAGTGTGCACTCCTGGTAGCAGCATGGCCTGCATACTACATCCTGAGGAAGTACTTGTGCAGCTTATACACAAATTTGTAAAGGTAGCAGGGTAGTAGTCGCAGCATTAAAAAGTAACAGTTTCAAGACTGTTTTGTCACATCCAGATAAACTGCTCAGCAATGTTCATTAGTGACTGAAGCTATATATCCTCACCCTTCTTTTTCATTAATTAAACAACACAGATTCCTGAGGCTCTGAATTTTAAGCAGTCTCATCAGTCTAATTGCTCTTATACTTTCTGAGGAAAAAAACCCAAAAATAAGCCCCCAAAATTTAAGTATCAAAACTTCAAACACTATTAGTCTCATGCACTCCTTTTTCTTATAAATTTAATAGTCATGAGACTTTTTTTTGTTAAGGCAGTGAAGTCTTAACCTCATGCTTGGCTACTCCAGAAGCAGTGTTGCCAGAAACGTAAGGCTCTGCTCTTGTGACACCGTGTCTGGGCACAAGCTTGCTTTATGGACCTTCAGTAAAACAGAGGCTGACAAAATGGAGAAACTCCAACAGAGGGACACAAAAATAGCTTAGGGCCCAGAGCACACTACATTAAGAGTACCTGAAGAAGTAGAATGAGTTTAACATGGGAAAAAAATAAGATTAAGGGAGGCATTCCTTTTGCTAACTGAAGCTTGCACAGCAGCCATCCCTCTCCAAAATGCATGCCGCACAGTGAAAGAGCAAGAGACATCAGTCACATTCTGCAGCAATAAAAATTTTAATTTAGAAGAAGGAAAAAAAACTAAGTTGAGCATCAAAAAAAATTACCTATTGCAGCTGGGAAAACTCCCTCCTTGTGGATACTCAAAACTTTATCAAATTGTTGGGCAAGCAAAACTAGCCCTGATTTGCATCTAGATGACCTCCTGAAGTCCCTTCCAATCTTGACTATTCCATTGTATGAAGCAGATGTTGTTTATCTGTGATTACAGTTTTTTACACACTAGAAGAACTGACAAAAACCTTTCCAGTAGTTCAACCCATAATCGACACTTCTCGGCAAGGTAGCTACTTGCAGCAAATACTTTGTCAGATTAATTGTTCCTTCATTTTGACCATTTAAACTGCAAGAACTACATGACACAACTGTCAGTATATTGCTAGATTTTTTTTCTAACTAAGTGTTACTCCTCAGTAGTGATTCACTTTTCATGGTATAGAAAATAAGGACAATAATTAAGAACCCCCTCTTCTGCCCATCCCTCTGCCCACCTCATCCTCCCCCCAAGCAACCCAAACCCCAGAAAGCTACATCAAGCTCCACATACTTTTTCAATTAGTTCATAGCTCTCCTCAAGTTTGAGTACTCTATTTTGTATAGCTGTAGAAGCACGGTGATAGACATCTAACCATTCTTGATAATCGCTTTCTGAAATCTCAGCCACAGCAAAACACAGAGTTCTTAAGCCTAGAGAGAAAGCAGATACTGATTCAGTATTGGTTAGTCCCTTCCCTGATATGCCTGCAATGAGTACCATTTGAAAACTGAAATTATTCTGTACTTTATGTATGCTCATGCCTGATTTTCAAGTTACTGCTGCACAGCTTGAAGAACTTATTTAAATACACATAAAGTAAAAATGAAAATTAATTTCTATAAATAGAAATTTATTCAACGGAGTAATAGTTTCAAAGAAGCTGAATAAAATACAGGTGATGTATTTCACCAGAAAAAAATATTTTTTATGTAAGATTTGACTTCGTTTAAACTGTAAAAAAGACACAAAGAATTCCAAACACTTGCTGAACAAGTATGTACATTGAAACACTAAAACTGTAAAACTGAATTGTATTTCTGAGAAAAAGATTTATAAACTTAAATGTTGCTATGCTGGAAAGAAGTAAAGTTAAAATATGTCAGCATAATGTTACAACTGCCCTCTTCACCCCTCTTCAATACTCTTGGGAAAATCTAGTTTGAAATTTATCATCTAGAAGCCAACTTTGAATCCCCTCATTTAACTTTCCCATCTCACAGATTGTTTCAGCTTTCCAAATTCTTAAAATAAAATCATTATGTACCATTTGGCAATTTGACTCACCAACCTTTGAGCTGGTTGATATTATTAACAGATTTTTTCCTTCAGCAGAAATCTGATTTAAGCATTACAGCAAGATTTTGAGACTGCATAATTTTAGGAAATACCTATTTTTTGACAACACACATTTTACACTCAATTTAAGTAGCTAGGTGTGAATTTTCTAACAGCTCATTTTCACATATTACCAGATTTCTAGAGAATGAAGTTGACATAACTCTTTATATACTAGCCACAGCTTGCAGGCCAGGAGATTTCGAAGGAGGGCAGGCAGGATTAATGTAGTTAATACCCTTTGGTCAATTGCACACTCTGCTCTAGGAGATGAACAGCACCACAACCAGGGATGGTTAAATGTAACCTTTATTTGTTCACAGGTTTCTGGAGCATACAGCTCAGCACCAGTGGCAATTTTGAAATCATAAGAGATTAGGCATGACACAATACATGTGTTTGAGATGTAAGAGTAATTTAGTATCTTCAGGATAAAATCCATGTGTAAAGGTGGCTATTCTGACAACTAAACAGCATTAGGAACACAGTATCTCACCATCTGGACTTAGAAGAATAAACCCAAGGCTGACAACTCAACTGATTTTTTTTTTCTCTGCATAATAAGGATATTCTAACAAGGTCCAAAGCAATGAATATAGGTGAATGAGAGGAAAGGAATCCACGTCTGACTAACAGTGATAGTATTTCCACAATGCTTTCATTCAACATATTTTTGCAGACAGTAAAATCAGGAAAAGAAATCCAAGTGTATGGAATGTCAGTAAATAGTTTTTTCAAGGTATTTGCTTTCTCTTTTTAAATCACTGCCCAATTTTTTTTTTTTTTTAAAATTAATACGCTTCTTTTCATTGTGATTTAAAAGAATCTTCCAAATAAAACATGGAAAACAAAATATTATTAAGCCTGGTCCTTAACAGACTGCAACGACAAAATTACAGCAAAATTACAGAGGATTTTTCTATTTATCCAAGCAGGCATGAACACTCAAGTTTAATAAATGCTTACATATAAATGCCAGCCATGGTAACCACTTCATTTTTGAACAACACACCAAGAGCAGGCAGCAAATTCCAAGGACATACTGTCCTGCCACATGAAAAGATGCTCATGAGAAACTTTGCAACATAGCTGGCTGCAATTTAAATCTGAAGTAAAAATAAATACCAATTTTTTAATCGATTCCAGAGATATGTGATTTTTTTTTAAAGATTAAATTTTATGCTTTTTAGAAGGTTAGAAATTCACTCCTCTGAACTGTAGATCTTTTAATCTGTTGAAAAGAAGGATACAAAAAATATCGGAACAAACTTCTTAATCTTATCATATGTACAGTGGTTCTAAAGACAGGTGGAATTTTTCACTTTTTATGTTGATTTATTTAGTGCAACCTGACTGCTAAGGAGTTGTACTACTGATTTAATGAGAATGGTAATTAGGAACTGGATTGAAATTTTCACATCAATTCACACAGGACAACAGATAGTGAACTAATTTTGTCTTTTCTGTAACTGTATATATACCTTATGACCCAAACTAACTTCACACCTAAGTAACTTTTTCTTGACTAATTCTGGTAAAGCCTTTCTAGAACCCCAGTGTGTATCTGAGGCTTTGGACTGTACCATCAGTCAAATTTGTTTGGGTATAGTTCTGCTTTCAACTTCATTGAATAATTTATTCTAACTTTATTACTTTAAGATTCTTTAAGACTAACCAAACAATTTCTGCAGCAATCTTATATGAAAAACTAAAAAAAAGAAACTTATTTGTGACTTGCTTCTGCTCTCACTGATAGAACTAAGAGACTGAAGCTGCTTAATACACTAGTCAAAAGTCTAAATTCCATGATAAACCAAAAGACAAAAACTAGAGAAGTCATATGAATAACAAAATTGACCTTTCACAACTAGAATATCTGGCCTGAGATTAGTCAACAAAATGTAAGCATTGTTTTCTAGTTTGCTTTCCAGTGTATGTTTATTTCTTAAGACACATTAAAGATAATTTTAATGTTCTAGTAGCAGCATTAGAAAAGTAGAGGTAAAAAACTCTACAGATCAGATTCCCATAACCCCTAATTCTGCTTCCAACTCCTCTCTACCAACTCATTGATAAATTGTAACACTAAGATACTGCACAGTACAACACTATAATCCTTTCCTGAGATACTAAGGGGGTATGGCATCGACCATCTACGAACTGTGCAGACACCTTACTACAGGCTGCTTTTCTCATCACATCTGTACTGGAAAATCCACTATAATTAAATAACTAACTGGCTGCTTGCATTAATCATCTCAATTTTGCAGTCTTTTAAATTTTACTTACCTTTCCTACTTCACAAACCCTCACAGAGAGGTTCCCCACCTTTGGCAACTGTTTTGTAAAATTGATTATTAAAACTGCAAGCAGCAAAACAAACCATATGGGTGCTGGCAATTCCCCTTATTGGGACTGGTGACAGAAACAATACAGTTAAAAGCTGCCTTAAAAGCACTATGCTAATAATTTCCAACCATCTTTACTTTGGCTACTTCTTCCTGTGTGCCATCCCTACAACATTGACTGGGTATGGGACATGAAAGCAACCATTGGAAATGAGATCTTCACAGAAACAATGTGCTATGTGTTTGCTCTCTGGAAAAATATGTTTTGGTTAAAAGATTCTACTGTGTACTCTGTGGGTTGTTTTTTAGGGTTTTTTTAAGCATGAAGTAATTACTGAAATTTCTTAGGAAGATGAAGACTTTTCTTAAGGAGACATTGCTAAAACATAATTTTCAAACTTAACATGAGTAAAGCACTGCAGCAAGACAAAACTGAAAACCTGGAAAGTTGAGCAGCAACTGAATTTCGTATTTATTTTTATATTGAATAATATCACCCACCTTCTGTAGCAAACTGCTCTAGATGTTTTAAGGTGATTTCTTTGTATTTTGAACTTTCAGCAAGGCGGTCATAAATTACAGTATCCTACAAAACAAATAAATATAGCTCAGAACACTTTAATAGAAAAATGATTTCTTTATTGGGTAGACAATATAAATCATGTAGGAAAATGGCAGAAAAATAGAACTGTATTATTTAAGCATCAAAAATTACTAGACATAATCTTATTTCAGACGTTAAAACAGGACATTCAATCCTCAGATTTTCTATATTTACAAATTCTGCTATAAAGCAGTTTTTTCTTCTACATATTTGATGTTATTTCCCCTTATTTTGAAAAGTCCCAAAATGTTGTCTTTCTCTTAATATTAAGCCCACAAAGTAAAACTAGTGCTTCAAAACTGCTTTTTGTAGCCAGTTTAATACACAGAATATTAACAACAGGTTTTTTTCTTCACTTGAGATGATAAAAAATGGACATTTATATTCAACACACTTCCTTTTCTTAAAATATTCTGGAACTGGATTTCATCTCCTTCCCCCTCAAACTTGACCTGACAGAGAGACCGAGAACAAATGAGCAATTCTGCCATTCCCATATGCATTATGATAAGGATACCTTTCCACATATCCTGCTTTTGGGAAAATTTACTTCTGTGTAATATCAATGGTTGGTTAAAATTTCCATCTACTCAGTTATGCTAGATTAATATCTCTATCTAGTGATCCATGCTCAGGTATTCCATCAAGTAATTAATACATGGTCATCCATTTTCTTGGAGTACAGAAGGAAGCAATTAATAGGAAGCATAAAGGTACAGTACAAAGCATATGATGAACAGGTCTGTCATACGTTCATAAGCAGTTAGCAAAAAAAGATATTAACTAGTTCATCGCATTGAACAAATACATAGCAAAACAATCTAAATTGAAAGAGGTACATCAACATTCCTTCCCCCACGTTTTCAATGTTTTGACTGCAGTTGTTACAATTTTTTGCTTTCGTATTTGTATTGGTAGCATGTATTCTTTGTTACAGTGATAACAGAACAAAACTCACAGCTCCTTTGCAGTAGAGTCTTAACTTCCCTGATGGTGTGCGAACTATCACTGACATTCTCTTCCTAGTGCTGAAAGAGAAATAAATTCTCTATATAAGGTGGCTCACAAATAAAAGCGTTTACCAATATTTTACCTAATATTATCAATATATATCTTATATTACACACAGGATAAAAAGTCAGTTCTATCTATTCTGAATTATGTTCTTAGCTGACTGGGGTGGAAAACAGTTTTAGTGTCGAACAATTAAAATGAATGCTATTTTTCTGTGCATACTTCTGTAGGTCTTTTTCCCATCAAAATAATATTTTTACACTTTCATCTAAATACTGTGTACTGACGACAAAAAAGCACCTTAAAGCACAAAGTGCTTATGATCAATATCATAAAGAGGTAATGTATCATGGAGTGTTTCAGGTTTTTTTTCCTTCCTTCCCAGCCAGCCAGAGTCACTCATACACTGTACTGTGCTGCAATCCTATTAATGTTATCCCAGAGTTTTGTTTATCGTGCAAAGTGTCCAGTATGCTAAGAACTGGAAAGAGGCTTTAACTTTAAAAAGTTTAACTACTCTCTGGCTCTCAGTTGTCAGTAAAATCCAAGTTGTTTTTTGTTTTTGTCCTCATAACTGAGGTAGAAATTGGAGGAAAGCATGGAGAAGACTGTCATGATCTGCTTTCTGTCTTCTTCCCTTTGAGGTTCGCCAACAAGCATTCTTTAGGTGCAAGATCATGTCCTGTCAAGACGTGTATTTATATCATAAGTCTTTCAAATTTCAACTTTTTAAATAAATCTACAGAAACCATTCAGGGAACAAAACATTTCTCATAAAACAGTTCAGAATAAAACAGAGATGGAAATAAATGGTCCTTCAACAACTTTGGTTCCTGTTGGAACTGGATCCCATTTACACATCATCAAAGACCATTATTGTATGAATGGTTCCTGAAGTTCAGACTGCCATGGAAAACATTGTGTAAATGAAATGTGGACATAAGTGAAGGAAAGAAATTTGTAATTATAGGTGAAGTAACGGGCTGAAGAGTATCTTCAGGAAAACATTTTCTAATTCCACCTGGGTGTGCACTTTGCTTCGAGTAAAAATTTCTGAACAGCAATATTAAAATACATTGTTACTGTGAATATTGCACAAAAGCTCATACAAAGCCATTAACTACTGCAACTTCTTTTCCACTTCATCTCTAAACCTCAGATAAGTAGAATTCCAAAAAGCTTTAGACAGTGTCCAGTTGGGAATCTACTTAAACAACACTGGAGAAATTAGGATCATCTAAACTACAGTTAAGCTGCCTAAAATAACAGCAAGTCTCAAATCCACATTTGATTCTGGCCAAGACTATCTAGCTTACTGCTATGTGAATTCATTACACCTGCCTGAATGTTCAATTCAGTAGTGGAGGAATTACAGTAAGTTAGAGGGTGTATAAACAATAATTTGATATATTTGCCCTTGACAGGTAAAAACTCAGCAGTTTTGTACTTGTCTTGCAATACCAGAAGATTGCAACCTTGAAGTCCTACATGGAGCTGCATATTATTCTACTGAAGATGTATCAAAGAATGATCAATATTTTCCTGTAGCATTCTGAAACTTTAGCTATACAGACAGATATTGAATCTTGACTGACATGCACTCTCTTAGTAAAACTGCAGTAAAGCTAATGACCAAGAGTTACTGTCAAGGACTTCTAACTTTTTGTGAGCCTTTTTATGGCAGTTAAAGTTTTATTTCCTTTTCCTGGTGAACTACAGTAAGCCACTAAATTGCACTACTACAAATAACTGTCAGTGTGAGACCATTGTTTTGTTCTGCTTCTTCCCCGTAGAAGCAATGTGAGCAGCCATAAAGATGACCCGGTTACAATGGGAAAAATACTGAACAGAAGATGTTTGCTGAAATAGTGACAGGGAAAATGCCAACAAACCTAGAAATTGGAGACATCCTGAGATACCATCAATATGCACAAAACAAGAAACTGTAACTAGAACTGTTTGTCTGGAAAATGGAGAAAATATCATAAGAAATTAGGAATTGACAAATATCTGGAAAAATAAGAATTGGTCTGGGAGAAAAGAAGACACCATCATCTATGGGCTGTCCCAAGTGAAATAAAGAAATTAGCAGGCTGCTGAATGTGGTGGTGTTCTACATTCCCTTATGTCTGTGCCCCACACAAATGACTTATTTGTACCCAACACGGCGCCTCTCTACAAGCCAGCCCCAAGCAAATCATCCTCAAGGTATGTTTGTATACATTCCTTTGCTAACAGTAATTTTTAATAATCTGTAATAATAATAAAAAAAGTAGGAAAAAAAGCTCCTGTGTCCCTCTGTGCTATGGAATCCTGCGAACCCACTGTTGTGATCTCTATGTACCTGCAGGCTGGGTAACCCCTTGGTCTGTTACAAAGAGGCAGAACAGCTGGTAATTCCCATGGAGTTGCAAAGGGATTATAAATAGATGAAAGCATCTTAAAGGGACAGAAATACTTCCCTCAGTCACAAGATTTGCCACTTTCAGAAGCAGCTCTTGATAGGCCCAGTTACTCTACAATCTGACTTGACTTAAGATTAAACAACCACAGAAAATAAACACCGCTACAGAGGTTTTGGTACCACCTCTGTCAGCCACTCATGTTTTCACTTTTAGAAGTATCACGTCTTCAGTCACAAAATCAGTGTATTCTGGAGTGTTCTGAATGATTGAGAGGAGGTAAGGCCTCAGATGCCCTAGGATGCCTTCTGTCTGCCCAGTACAACAGCTAAGCCAATGTAGATTACTCATGAAACCAATCACACAGGAGAGATTAATCAAGGTATGAATTACAGGTAAATACACTGGCGTTGTAAATCAAAAATATAGGAATTCAGACAAGAAGCTTTAAGCTGTAGCTATCACAGATGATTTCTGCTAGGCTATGGAGGTATGCCCCAGGGATACAGATGAAAATCAAGTAATTAAATCAATAGATGGTACATACTCCAGATACTGAGATATTATTACTACATATGTACTCAATACTTGTCAGTGAAATGAATTCTGGTGCTAAAAATGCAAATCTTTCCTCTAGGAAAATAAGCAGATACAAATCAAAACCTCATTCAGTAGCATTGCTAGAAGTGACATGTTGATGCAGGGACTGATGTGCAATTTGTGCACTGATAGTGGACATTGCTTATGGTCAATGACACAAGGAGTCACACTCAAAATCGTACTCAATTTTGCAACTGGCCCAGGTGAAAAGACAGTGCATGTAGTTGACACAGGGATGAAACCAAACATAAGGCTTTCTACACTTCTAGATCTCTGACACAGTGCCTTGCTTTCCCCTTCCCTGCAGACACATATCCTAGGAGTTGGTTTGGACTGCTAAGAGACAGCTGCAGTTCTTCTATTTGTTACAGCACCAGGTGACAAGTACAGGCACAACACTGCACAATTCCTTCCCTAACAGTACGGGGAGGCCTGAACAGCAGAGAATCTGAACAACCCTTCACTTCCTAGAACTAAAGGTACCACAGCAGTTGTGGCATCTGAGCAGACTATCTACTGGAGGCTACGTAAACTCAGCACAAGTTATTAAGACAATATTTGCTAATTTTAAGAATTATCAGTATAGTACTTTCAGTATGCTTTCAGTATATTCACCTGCTAATTAGACTGACAACTACTTCCTTGCTATAAACAAAAGTATAATTACTATGCTGTATAAAGTGTATGTTGTGCCTCTTTTCACAGGCACAAGTGTAATCACTGAAGAAGGAGAATACTGGAAGTGAAAAGTCTACCAAGTATTCCTACAAGTTTTACTTCTGTAACATGCTTTTCCAGAAGACTGTCCTATCAAATGTTGACACTGTTGCACTCTGCTTCTAGAAGAGTCTTCATCTAGCCTGCACTGGAAAGTGGCAAGGAATTAATTTACATTTTTTCTGGGAAAACCTTGAAACACCTGCAAACTCTTAACCCAACAGTTTATTCAAAACAGACTACTTCTCCGAAGGTACATGCTCCTACCCATACAAATAGGGTTGTTTTGGAGCCAAAATTTCTCTTGCTGTGGAACACGGGTGACCTCTAATGCTTCCAACAAGTCAATTACAAGCACAGCTAAATAACAAAATTATTGCAGAATAAGAACAAAAACATCTATAAAAACTGAATACTTAATAAAATTCTGGGATCAGCATCCACCAAAAAACTTATACCTCCAAAGGCTGTGATTTAAAAGCAATTCTCCCAGTTCCATAAAGTATCACTGTTTAAAAGACAATTTTAGATCTAAGGAGAAGTTTTAAAAAAATCTATGAAATCAAGACAAAGATCAAAACCAGAAACAAAGTAGCAATCCTTCACTGCTTCTCCAGAAACACAGTATGAACTTTTACAGAAGTCAAATTAGCAGCAGCGCACTTTGCACTACATACTTGCTAACTTACAAGAAAAAAACATACAAGCAATGCCTGCAAAAAAAATGAAACCATGACATAAATCTAAAAAATTTATGTATGTCCTCTACAATATATGAAATGAACATTAATTGCAAACAGACATTAAAAGACATTCTAAACCATTAAAATTACATTCTGTTGCGTCTTTCATTGTTTCATATTATTTTTCCTATTACTATATCTGTAGGCAACTACTCTGATTTCACACAACTTATACATCTTCAGTCTGTCTCTCATGCACTGGATTGTTTTTTTCTTTTCTTTTTTTCTGGTATTGTTTTGTTTCGGTTTTAGCTAATATGAAGGGAAACATTATACAACAGGAAGGAAAACAACAATCACTTTCCACAGGCACAATTATGAGCAATCATTTTAAGAAAAAAAGGAACTTCCTCTACATGCAAATCTCTTCCTTATCCTGTGCCAAAGTAAGCAACAGACCTACACAAACATTTAGAACACAGGCAGCATACACAGATACAATATGAACAGCTCTACATAACAATTGAAACTGCATCCATATTTCTTATGGGTCCATTTATAACTCCAAGAACTTTAACACAAATTTTTTCCTGAAAGCAGAAGATATGATACTCATATCCCAAGTAAACCAACTGGTCAGCACTGTAGTGATGCTGCTCAAAAGATAATGAGTCTCAGTCTAGAGTATTTAAACAAGCCATAATTATGGCTTACAAGTGTATTTTAGGTCAAATGCAAAATTTATTTTATCAGTCATGATAAATACACTTACTTTTTAATAAATCACATGGTGCCAAGGCTTTCACAAATACATTTAGAAGTTTGAATACTTTCCTGTATTATTTTTCACATTTTTTTAAAAAGTTTTGAGATCAAAATATTTTTTAATCTTTGAGAAAAGGCAAAAGTGAAAAATATTAGTCACAATGTAGACAACAAGAAAAAAAGGCCACCAAAAATCTCTGACAATAAACCAGGAAGCGTAATCTTAATCATGTACTCTGCTTTGTCCATAGTGTGTTTACAAATTACACAGATACAAGCTACATAACCTGCATACTTTGCCTGTAAAAACATTAAAAATGCAACAATTTTTATCCATGAGAGAAGTGTCTAAGTATTTTCACAGAAAGACACCAAGTACTAATTTACCTTGTAAATTCCAGGACATTTAGCAGTTCGTATCTCTCTTCCTGTCCCAACTGAAGAATAAAAAAAACAAAACAGAAAGGTAAGAAATTAAAAAAAAAAAATCCCAAGCAAAAGAACCAAAACCAAACGAACAATATGTCAATACAAATGTATCCTAATGCGGTCATTCAGATTATTTAAACTAAAGCAGAAGCAAATACAGTAAATTAAAATGTTACTCCAATGTACTTACAGACTGAATGATTACTGAGTCAGGCGTCCTTCCAGTGAATACAAAACTAAGATTCCTGGCTGCTCTGACCAATGCTCCTTCATCTGCAGCAAGTTAAATAGTTATTTTACAAATGTACCAGAAAACTGTTAATCATGATTTAATCAACACAGTCCAGGCTTTTCTACTTTTCACTTCTTTTTTCCTTTATGGATTTTAAGATTAAATGTGGTGCTGGAACGAACTCTTTGTTTCTCCTGTGAAAACTGACGAAATGAGTTTACAGTTCAGAGAAAATAAGCCCTGAAAGCAGCACACCTCTCAGCTCAGTAATGAGAACACCCTTTTCAAAGCACCCAGGTTAGCAACTCCCTCGGTAAGTCACTGGACAATGCTTTTTGTTTAAGTTTTGGTTTGGAACAGAAGAGCAGTAAGTCATTCCTGTAAATAACAGTAACTTCAATGTCTACATTCAGGAAACCAGCAATCACATCTCCAAAAGTCATCAGTTCTCTCCAAGTGGCTCAGGATGTCAGAATGGAGTTTGCTTGCAATGCCCAGTAAAACACTGCCACGACCTAGTTAACTTTATTTATGGCACTACCTCTGCCCTTGTCTTTCAGCTGCTGTAGGACAGGATTCAGTGAGGTAGCCCCCTAGAAGCTGGGGAGCCAAAGAAGCACATCTTCACTTTTGGTATTTTTACCCATCATAAATTGTAACACATTAGCCCTGCAGAGCTGAGCATATTTTCATCATTCTGCCTTGCTTAATCATTTTCTGAATTCAAAAACTGTCTATGAACCACAACAGGCTTGAAATAGACCTTTTGCAAGATAATCTTTCCTCAATCTTTAACAGAATTTATCACAACTTCTATCCTATTAAAAACATTTCTGTTTTGATTACACAGTCTCTGTCTTAAAACAGTATCATGGTTACCAAGTACAGAATAGGCTTATAGAATAAGCAAGGATATCAGTTTGTCTCCTGATTTGACTTTTATTTACTTCTGAGCACTTCCTTTAGCATTCCACAGTAACCTGACAACACCAGAGTAATGCTGTACGGTTACTGATTCTTTGCCCTTACATAATCCACAGGATATTCAAATGTACTTTCTAACGAATATTTAAAAAGTCTAAATCCCTTTTACAAAACTCATTTTAACTGATACCAATTTTTTTTGAGGATAAGTTTGGTTTTTTTTAATTTTGGAAGATTCTTCAAAAACAATAAATTGAATAAAATTTGCTTGTTGAGTTGACAGAATATGTTCACTGAGTTATTTGAGTCTCACCTGGAGATGCTGCTTGATATATAATTTTATCACCTTCTCTTTCTGGAACTGCTGTATGACACACTGCCATCATTGTCAAGAACTCACATATTATAGGTGCAGTTGGCTAAGAAAAAAAAAAGAAGTCAGAGTGCAATTAGCCATTTAAGCAATAAACAACCAAAATGTAATAATAGATATAGACAAATAATGGCCCACAAAAATTTAATGAATGGTACCTCTTTTCTTTAAAAATTACCTGCACACTAATTGCAGCATGTAGGATAACTTCTTTCTGCTGTACTTACATACTAGTTACATAAATAGAATTTAGTGGCATTTACTATCAGAACAATCAAAATTATATAACCAGAAACACAGAACAGTTCAAATAATCATTTTTTAGGGAAGGTAAGTATGAATGATGTATTGAAAGAATTATACTTTATTCACAGAAGCCTCTTTGGATGTTGCCTTTTTTACTAAAAAAAAAAAATTTTTATTTTTGTCTAGTATTGTATTTGACAACGGTTTTTGAGAACCTTTAGAAAGATGTAGCAAACAAAAATCACATGGAAAATGCTGCAAGATCAGATACTTTCAAAGAAGACATTTGGATCAATATATCAGGCACTTCGAAGTGTAAAAAGCGGAATTTAAAACTATTTAGCCAAAAGTGGGGAAAAGAAACATATAAGTACAATAGTTGATTTGACCTGACAAATACAGCTAAGAACCTTATTACTACAGCTGGCATTTGTAAAATGAATGAACTGACTCCTAAATGGCTGTTTAAAAGAAACCCCAGCATATCCTGAGCTTAAAGCAGCTGCCACCTCAACTGAGGGTTTCTTGTAGCATATTTATGGTATTTCAGATTTGTAGTAGACTAAGAATAACATTACAATTACTCTATAAAATGCAATAATCTCTAAAAACTTAATTCAATCCTGTAGTGCAGAAACACTAATGTGAGCATGTTGTTATTCTCCTCCACAGACAGCCCCCAGAACCTCTAAGATGTATTCAGAAAGCTGAATTACAAATTCGTTTCCAAAGCACTTCAAAATAAATTTAAAATACAGTGTAGAAACCTCTCTTTGAATGTGTACCTGAATTTTTAAGATGCCCACAAACACATTTTTATGGCTTGCATGCTCATAATATATATACTTAATACTACATATCTACCAAGAAGACACTGAAGATTCAACAACTGCACACCAAGGACACTTCAGCAACAGCAGTTAATAGTTGATCCCTCTTTCAAGCTATGCCACACTCCCTGTTACTAGCGATGTAAATATAAATGGCCTGTGCAGCTAAATATAAAGTCCCCTTTATTTTAAATACACTAGAGAATTGCTCTCAGATGTCTAACATTAAAAACTGCCCCATTTGTAAGAAAAATATGCTTTACTGTCTGTCAATTAAACTGGAACTAGCCACCTGAAAGGACAAAATTTAAGAAAAGAAAAGAACATTTTACTTACACTTTTCAAAAGAGAACAAACAGTTACATTGTTTAAAGTAGGTGTTGGTTATGACTAGGTAAAAAAAAATCACTTGTACAAACAAAAAGCAGAAAGTGGTAATGATAATACTGTTTCTTAATCAGATCATAAATAACTTGTAATTTCCTGAGAAATGTATTGGCTCTTTGGGGCAAAATCAGGCTCCAAAATGCCTCTTGCATCTCATCATCTGAAGATCTAACCTCATGGAAGCATGCACACAAATCCAATGCATACGGTTAACTCCTGACTCCTGTCCAAGGCCAGGTAAGTCGTGTCAGGATGTAAATGAACTTGGCTTATCCTGAAAGCTTTAATGCATGTCATGACATCATCTGAACAGCAGGAGAACCGGTAAAACACCCAGAGAAAGAAGAACACAAGACTACGTCAAACTCATAACATCTGCACCATAGCATCAGAACAAAAAAGGAGGAGAGAAAAAAGGGGTGGAATCTAATGAACATATATCAGCAACAAAAGTATTCATGAGGTCATGCTGATTTTGTATAAATACATTATTTATTTATTTATTTTCCCTCAAAGGACATAATCTTTTGAATTACTGCAAGCAGTGGTTTCATCTCACAAAACAATGGTAATTGTTTCTACATAACTTACATGGTTGTTTTGAAGATTCTCCAGTAATGATAAGTCACTAAATGTTTTTTCTTCTCCATTTTGAGGGCCTTGCCTGGAAATAATTGAGTAAAAAAGAGATAATTCTTAGCATGATTTTAACAGTTTATATACAAATCATCCAAACACAAGTTTTGGGCTACAGCTGCTACAGTAAAGGCTGCAATCATGTATTGTGAGAAAAAGAACTGAAAAGGTACTTGTTTCACATTTCCAGAGTTTATTTAATTTAAAGAAACCTTGGTTTATACAAACACACTTAAATCCAGCAAAGTCTCTCTGCTGAATTCAGGTAATGAAGGATGAAGTAAAAAATATATCCACAAGGTAAGACTAAGGCATCTTGTCTTCTGATCTCTAGGATGAGATTACACAAAGGACACAAAAAATATATATGCCCAAAGAGATCACATTTCATCAAGAATTTAGCAGTTTTGGGATAGGTTTCTAAATATTTGCAGAAAAGCCGTTCTGGAAAGAGGTAAACAAACAAGTTCAGGCATCAGAGAAGCCTGCATGCAGAGGGTTTGCTTTCCATCACTTATGATCAAAAAGGAATATATGAAACTGAAAGATAAAGAAGACACAACAACAATGGTGAAATATGGACTTAAGAGATGCAAGGAGGAGATGGTTTTAGAGAAATAAAGTCATACACTAACATCTCCCAAATTGCAGATATTCTGTCTGAATGTGAGAGCTCAAAAATGTAGATAATTCTAGGAAGATTTGTTACTGCAGCTGAATACAGCTTAAAACTACAGCTAAGTATTAAGACAATCTAGATGACTTTGAATCTGAGTGAAACAAAACAGTGCTGAAAAGTGAATCCAATTAAAGGAATTTTTTTTCATTTACTTTGGGTCTTGCTTTGGATTACATAATCTTACAAAAGAATAAATACATTTGGTGATTTAAGTTGAAGAATAAGCCATATACATCAAAGGCAGTCTAAAGATTCTCTACGAAAACCTAAAGTGAGCTGTTTCAGTCCTGCAATAACTATCATAGAGGAATATAAAATGCAGAACCTCCTCTGTACAGCCATGCAAGGACTATTTTTTCTAACTATAATGAAAGTGAAAAATTTGAAGCATTCTTCTTCACCAAGACTTCTTTTTTAAATGCAAAGCAACTAGATCTTGAAGTGCCACATATTAACACCTTCAGACACATTATATTTGTTTAGAGTCTAAGCTTTAAACTTTCTTTGCTTAAAGCTTTCTGATATAAATTTTCCAGATTCTCAGTGCTAAAATATGGAAAAATATTTGCAGGTGTAAGTTGCAACAAAGTGGAAAACAATTCTTTCTAATACGAAAAAAAAAAAAAAATAAAAAAATTTGGGATTTAGTATATTAGTCATGTTAGGGCTAGAAAAGTTATTGGCAAAACCAGATTTTATTAATTGCAATAGATTTACACAGCAAGAAATTCCAAGTATTGTATTTTGTAAGTGTTTCTAATATATTCTTTGTCTATAAAGGGTTTAGGTTTTTTTTTTTTTTAAACTACTGTTCAAATATCAGTTTAGCCATTTCAGATGTGCTCATAAAGATATTTATGTGAGTTAGTCAAAACCAGTCTTTTTTCTTTAATGGCTTATAAGCACGAATGCTTAATTTCATATAAGCACTGCATTGTTTTAATGACATTACTGGTATGCAGTTAAGCACACTTGTGCATCTTTAGGAAACATTTTCCTTCTACATCAAATGATGATATTCAGGTCAAGTAAGATTTTGGGGTGTGCATGTGTACTACATTTTATGTGTTGCAGGAGCAATTTTACAGTGTTTGTTTTTGTTTCGTCTAAACAAAGAATTATTAATGCTAATCTGGCAAAGATTTTTTTTTCTTCAAATGTTTTCAACAAAAGATTACAACACATTCCAATTTTGTGTGACATTGTCTTGTTTTCACTTTCAACAAATAAAATAGTGATAATTTAAAGACTATAAATGACATTTATTTCTCTGATGTATCTGAGCGTACCATTCAATACTTTGAATGGTATTGCAAATATTTAGTTTAAGAAAGTATGATGAACAAGCACAAGGCTTCATGTAGATGACAGCAGAAAGGAAGCCAGGACTTTCTTTCCTGAAGTCCCCATTAAGACATTAATGTTAGACCCAAGTGTATTTGGATGCTCTTATCTCAGTTGCAGTTAAGAACTATGTAGTGCTAATACTCTAAAACTATCTGTAGGAAGTAAAATAGCAACAATAACATTATATATTTTTCTGTCTCAAATACGGATTTTTTTTCTAAACGTATTATTGATTATTACTAACATATTACTGACTACCAGTAGAAAAGTTTGTTTAAAGTTACCATAGTACCAGATATATAATAAAAGACAAAATTTTCTCTCCAATAAGTAATTTTGAATTGCACTAGGACTGTCAGTAGAATGACCGCACTGCATTTCAGGGACCCTATTAGAGATTCTATTCCAAATTATGCAACCTAATGCCACAGAATTTGGATGGCATAACTGTGTAAGATGGTCAGTTTGTGTGCACTCAGTGCTGAAATAATTTCTGAGCACTAAACTATCTCACATTTAGCTCCATCTCTAAATATATTGCTCAGTATTCTTAAACCAGAATCTTCAAGAAACAGCAGAAGCTAAATGATTTTTAGAGCTTACCAATCATCTGAAGGAACACTAAAATCCTCAGGCTCAGGGCAATGGCTGCACAAGAAGCAAGGGAAAAATAGAACAAGGAGAGCAAAGAATCACAAATGCTAAAAAATTGGATCACATGTTAAAGAAGTAGTTAGTTAAGAAAACAAAATTACAAAAAAAATCTGTTTTGCAACTATTTTGCTAGTGCCTAGATTGCAATGAAAATTGAAAAAATATGGTCTTTCTATTGAGACTTCATAAACTATAACAAATCAAGTTTTTGCAAGTCTCCCTCAGGCTTTTGTTTGTAACAACATTAAACAGGGTAAACAATGGCAAAAACATGCATATTGAAGTTGCCTTGCAGCAGAAAGCATGTGGTATCTCAACTTTATTTTTGTTCCTCTTTGCAAAAAGAGATGTCATGACAGAAGTGATCCTATCTCTTATAAATAACATTTTGTAGTCCCAAAAAGCTGAGCTGTAGGTATTTTCAGGTGTATATTTTAACTACAGTATTAATGCATGTGTACATATGGACAGGTAGAGGCACACAGATGAAGAAGGATATAAAAATACTTACCCATATGCAATTCCTGCTACCGTACACTTCTTAAATTGCATGACATTGCATGTCAGGGTACCCGTTTTGTCAGAAAATATGTATTTGACCTAAATGAATGATAAAATCCATTATACATCAACATTCAGCAGTTAGTGACACATCTAGTACATTTCATGACTACTAACATATGAAATATTTCTACCTGTTCTGCAATTTTCACAGTTTATAGAAAAAAGCTAAAAACAAAAACGATACATAAACCTGGCAGATGCACAGCCTTCATACCCATTTCCAAAGAAATCAATCAACTGAGATGTCAGGACACTTAAGCTTTCTTCAGTGCATGGTGGTATACTTAACCATCCCTCATTCTATATTTTGTTGAAGCACAAGAAACTAGTGAAGACCAATGACTTTGCCAGTAAAATATTAAACTTTGGACAGAAAGCAATATGGTAAAAAAAGTACCTATATGCACTTCTAAACCAATCTTTTTGACATAGAAATACCTTCCTAAAGCCAAAATGTCAGTAAAAGCACAACAGTTCAGAAATACCAAATTACAAGAAAAGGAGAAATACATTCCTTTCTACTTACTCTAGATCTCCTATTTCCCTAGCATTATAAACCCTTCTGTTCCAGAAACTACTAGATAAAGTATTTTAAAATTCAAAGCTGAAGTACATGAACCTGTGATATTTTTAAGTTTTGTTTAACCTAATTTTAGGAAAAAAGTTAATATATGAAAAAATGAGGCCATCTGTGATGAACCAAAAATTCTGTGAGTCACAGGTAAACTTCAACTAATTAAAATTTATTTCTAATTAAAAAAAAATCAAGGATCCTTAATTAGGAATTAATTACATTATACATGGGACTAATAAAGCTATGTATTAGTAAAAATGATTCTGAGGAATTATGCCTCAGCCAAATCAGTAGTTAGAAGAAATCTTTCTGTGTCAGGTTTGTGCTTCAAATTGTGTAAATTTTTTTGTGTGTGAGCGCAATGGGAAAGTGGGAATTGCAGCTAAGAAAATTCAACCTTTTTTTCCGAACACCGAAGTTTGGCGTTTCTTAAAACCTGAAGATCTCTTGGGGGAAAATTTCTTCATTACGTGAAACCCTCACGTACTTCAAAGAAGAAACCAGCCCTTTTTAGTAGAGTTCTTCAGTCTCCCTACAAAAATCTGCACAAACTAAGAATCTGTTGAAAAAATGAAAGTGGAAATCCCAAGAAGCCTGACTAGCTCTTGATGGTGAAGGAGAATTTGATGAGAATCCTAAGAAACGAGAATTTGATGAGAATCCTAAGAAATGAAGACAAAAACTACTGAAGTCAAAAGGAAAGAATGTGTCTGGGAATGTGAATAACAAACTAGTTGCATAGATAGAAAAAACAGATAGTGTAAAATGAAACAGAAGGAAATTAAGATTCAACAAAGACTCTTCCCCACTAGGGGAGCTTGTACTCCCTTCAAAGACAGGGAAAGAACAAAATTTTTTGCACATACACGTTAAATGCAGCAGGCAAAGGCTTTGTACTCCTCTACGTAGACCAGTCATAGAACATGTTAACTTTCAACCAGTTTTTCCAAAAGGCATATGTCTCAAGTATTAGTCCTTAGGACTGCTTTGCTATAAGGCTAAAACCAAGTTATTATTTATTGGTTTTGGAAAGCCAGAGATAACTTTTATATTGCCATGCAATAAAGATTTAGTTATGAAAGCTTCTGGGTTAGGAAATGCAAGTACATACATACTTGTGTTCATAATACAATTCAATCAAATGAGCTTGTAATTTATTTTCCACAGCAAGAACTGCTCACCATCAGTGTACCAGAAAGTTTAGCATGTTTTTAAAGCCAGACTGCAAATACAATTGACTGAAAGAGGAAATACCACGTGTAGTTCTTCTAGAAGCACACCCTCTGCCCCAGGCACACTTGTACTAAGTCATACTTCCTAATTATGATCACCATATAACAAGTGATGTCTTGTGACAAGTCGAACTGATTTTACAGTACTAAAAGAGAACTTCAAAGCACAAAGAAGAATTAAGCCCAAATTTCCAGGGTTTACTTCAGCCATGAGTCCCCATTCCATTCACAGTTCCCATCTTTAGTGGCAAGAAAAGAGGACATGTATAGACTTGTGATTCAAACCTAAGATACTGTCTCTTGTGAGGAATGCAAAGCACGTGGAAAAAAAAATGACATACTGAAGACACACATTATAATAAGTGTATATACTGGGACTAAATTTTGTGCCAGACGGCTTTAATTCTCAAAATTCCTCGGATTTTGTAACTTTATTGGTACACTTCAACCTTCTGTTGAAGTGATTCGCACATTGATACAGAGATTGTTCATGTAATACTGGTTTTAATTCGCTCATAATGCAAAATATTATTAAAAATATCTGACAAAACAAAGAATAGAAATAAGTGAATACTAAAGCAAGAATATATATTTCAAAATAAATCCTCACATGAACAATTTCAATACAGAGTTAGAACCAGTAATTTGTTTATCTACCTGTCCAAGTTCTTCATTGAGATTGGAAGTACGAGCCATTGCAGCAGTGTCCGTAGGTTCATAGTGCATGTCTATGTCCTACAGATAACAAAAAGTACATATATTTAAAAATCAGTCTTCCAGAACTTCTTAAAAAAAATCTAAATGACAAATAGAGAAGTCAAGTGTAGAAGAAAAGACAAAACGTGAACAGATCTACCTAAGATTGTTTCAACATGAGAAGCCACTGACACTATCAGATCACTTCCAAGAGTCCCCAGAAGAAATAAGATTTTCTCAAGGGTGATTTTGCTTAGATTATTTCTAGTGATCAGTATTATTGAACACCTGCTGACCCACACATTTAAAATTACTTCAGCAATTCAGAAATACTACACTGTTACTCTTAGGGAGAAGTCAGTCTTACCTACGTCTATTGTATGCACAACCAGTCATTTCTAAAGAGCAAGATAAATATATCTTGAGATAAAAACATGAAGATAAATTTGAGAGTACACAATAAATGAAAGATATAATTCACATGTTGTGAGTTCTTTTCCTCTTGTTAAATAAACATCAGAGTTTGTTTTTAAATACAGTAAAAGATTAAAACATTGTCAAACATGATAACATAGTGCAACAGATTGCAGATGACCAACTTCTCCATACAAATATAGTCTACACATAAAGAGAAATATTACTTAAGATAAATGTCCAGAGTCCCAGGCAAGGATAAATTAAAGGCAACTAATCCCTCATAATGAGAAACTGGGGCAGGAAGAGAAGTTAAAACTGCCTTTCTGATTTCTTGTATAAACAGTGGCAATCTACACATTCAAGACGGGTCTTTGTTGAATATTTATTTTAAAATACAGACAATTAAGGAAGAATTTAATAGAATTCTCCAATTTGTTAACAGTTTGTTTTACAGTACAAAAAAATTAAGAAATCAAAACCAGCCGACTACTCACAAAAATATTTAACTTTTAAAATAAAGCATATGCTTCACCTGCTACTTCACATGCATTCTTATCTGTATCTCCATGGCATAACTCACACGTACAAATCTATTTCACACATTTGATCAAAGAATCAGATTAAAGTATTCAGAATGCTATGATAAATTTACATTTGCAAAAAGAATGGAAAAATGGAAGGCATGTTTACATGGCTTTAAGGAAAATACCTCACTCCCACCTCTGTTACATCAAACAGAGTAAACTCTTCATATTCCCCACTAATTTGTTAAGAAAAAAATAATTAAAGGATGCCAAAATGATCTTTATATATTTCATAAGTGATAATACTAGCAGACACTGTCTTTGTACAATAAACTCCACTCCATTAAACTAGGGTTGTGCTTGGAAAAAAAATAGTAAGCAAAATGCCAAAGCAAAAAGGCAAGAAAGAAAATATGAAACTGGACAAAACTCCCCAGCACAGCAAAACACCTTCTTCTGATCATTCTGAATGAAACTGATACCTGAATACCAATAATGAGAAAGTAAAAAGCTCAAAACCACTGTCAGAGACTGAAATGTTTTAGTTCATGGCTTAAACATCGATCTGAAAAGCTGCACCACCAAAGCCCATCTTGAATGGGCTCCCTGACTGAAACCTTGGACTGTGAGTTAAGCCGCCTAAGAGAACCTGAGATAGGATAAAATGACACTTTTGTTCAATCATCTCAGGTCTGGGAAGAAACAGATAGGGCTGAGAGAGCATCCACACGAGGGCCAAGCCCTCAGCAGCTGTCCTGAAAATCATCCCTCCCTAGCTTTGGGCGGAGGGAGGCCTTAGCTCTCATCTTATCTCCTGCTGCCAGGTTTGCACAGACTCCCCCCACCATCAAAGGAGGAGGAGGAGGGCCCTGGGCGTGTGCTGCAATCTCTGGTCAGAGGTAGTGAACACCCATCCTCCATCGTACAAACTAGCTCAACCTAGAAACAAACCCCCACCACTCCAGGAAGGACAAATCCACAGGACATTCACGTGAGGGGCATCTGAGGGGGTGTCACAATCATCAAAGACCCCCAAAGTGCTCCCCAGACTCATTCCCAAATCCTTGCCTCAGAGCGCTGCACATGATGCAGAATGATGCAGCAGATCCAGAGTCTTGTCAGAGAGAGTGTCAAACTTGCCCTGCACACTTCCACATGGACCAAACCAGGCTGGTTAATTAAATATTAATCCTTTGAATTCTATGCCTTTTGGAGGGGCACCCTCACCACCAAGAAGACCAGATGGAGAGGACCAACGACATGTCATTGGGACCCATAGAGGAGTGAATATACTTCTGTTTAATCTGTCTCTCTCACTCTTCCTGTCCCCCCACCCCCTTTTTCTACTTCCTTCTTTCTCTTTCATTTACTGTTAAATAAAATGTATCAATTTTTTGGTACCAACATTTAAACTCCCTTCATTTTCATCATGTTTTGGGGAATATTCAAACCTGAAGTTTCTATCTGCAATCCACAGACAGCTTACTTTGCTCCTCTACAATTAGTGGATCACAACAAACATGCTCCAAAAATCAATCTGGTGCAGCTGTAAGAGTAATTCATAACTAAATGAAATAATTTATTATTACCTACTCAGATTCCACTAATAATAAATAAACAGCATTTAGGAAAAGTCTGAAAAAATGTATACATAGACAAGCAATCCATCATTTCACGTGAACCACGTGGTTTTAGAAATCAATGCATATTATAAAATAATATTTACCCAATTTATGAAATATGCCTGGATAAATTTAACAACTTCAAGTGTAACCAACAAGCTGATTGGAATAAGATTATTGAAGAGAATGATAAAAGTCAAGAAATTCAATCCAAAGTTGCTTGCTCCACCATCTGCCAAAAAACAAGGTAATCAAATAAATATTTGAGACTGTAGTTAGAAATATATATATGTAGTGTACACAAAATATTGCATTAATAGCTGAATTTTAAAATGTTCTAAGAAGAATCTTTGGAATTAATTACCGTATCACTTGCCTACAGATAAGAACTTCCTCAGAGTTAAGGATCTCTATTATAATAGCAGAGTTAAAATTCAGCAATCTTTGCAATTATCTCCAATTTCAGAAGAGCAAACTTACCAGCCATTCCCTCTTTTGCTACATTTTAAGACCAAAATCTGGGAATATCTATATAAGCAACCAAGTTCTAAACTCAAAATATTACAGTTTTATATTTTGAAAGGCGAAATACATACTGGAATGAATTTTTCTCCAGCCACCTTCACACAATCATATACTCTCCCTCAACAGAGCAAAATGCTATGAAAGAGGTAAATTCACACCCTATGAAAGAAGATAGGGAATCAGAGAGTTTAATGAAAGTTCTAAACAACTGGAAATGTGAATATTAACATATAAAACAAGCGGTTTTATACTACTTTTCCTTTAAAGTTTTAAGTTCTTCTTTTAAAGATAACTCTAGCGGTAGCACCTCAGAGAAAATGAGAATGGGAAAGTCTGCTGTGCACTACAGCAAAAGGGTAAAAGATGGAGCCTGCCTAGCTGTATTCACGGTATCTCAAAGAAAAACAGCCTCAGATAGGTTTCCACTGTCTGTCCAACGTGGATTTGGTTGCTGCTCTAAGATCCAGGAAAGAAGGTTTTGGAGACTTTCATGAATATCAATTCCAGCATCAAATGAACTACTTGTCTAAAAGACCAGGGAGCTAAAAAATTAAATAACTAAGGGGAAAGGGGGATAAAATGCTTCTTACATATTAAAAGCATCTGGTATCAAAACAACTATTTGCTGAATACAGCCTTAAAGGGCATACTGTACAAAACCCAAAACAATTTCATTTGATCATGGGACATATATCAGAAAATAAACCGACATAGATAATCAGTTGAGAACATACAAACCAAAATATTAAAGGCCAGTATTTCATGTTTCTTTTTTCAGGAATAACAACAATAATGAACTGCTTCATTATATGGTGCTAACCATATAATAGTCACCATATTCTTAAAAATTTTCTATTTCCCAGAAAAGAAAAAAAAGTGCACAGATGAAGCACATCTAATGTCCTTCTTTGATATTACTGAAAATTGTCAATATTCTATGAACTAGTTCACTTTTTCTTACTCACTTGGAAAACATTAAAGTTAAGTTTCTTAATTTAAAAAAAAGTTCCTTTCTAGGCATCAAAAAAAAAAAAAAAAAAAAAGGAGCAAAGTTCATCATAAATGCAGACACAGAAACTTTAGGAGTGCCTTCAAATCAGAACTTCAAGATTTTTCTTTTAGAATTTACCAAAACCCCCCTTTACTGACTACATTCAGATGCTTTGTACTCAGGAGCTTTGGTTCAGTTGTGGTTCTGCCTAAGTAAAAAAGGCCCTAAGAAATTCTGAAACCATGAATAATGGACTGCAAAGTATATTCATGAAAATTTTTAAATCTTGTTTATGCACAGAAGGTCAGACTCTGTTAGTATGTTACATGCTGCTGTGAAGGCCTGTGTAACATCACACTGCCCTGCATCCACCTTACGTACAGCTGCCCAGTTGAAGATGTTAGATGAGACCTCTCGTGCCTCTTTTATCTTCTTTAGGAGGAGTCGATTAAGTTCTGATATTAATTAGTTAAAACCCTATACAGTAAAAAATTATAAAGCCACAGCATCACTTCCTAAGACAAGCAAGTTTAAAAATTCAGAAAAGTCACTGCAGCTTTAAATGTAATCTAATGGTAACAGCTCAAAGAGGCTTCAGTCTGATGTCTAGGAAGCTGACAGTTTATGCCAGTGGAATGCTGATGCAGACCTTGCTGAGCTGCAGAGATAGAATGCCTGAAAGAAGTAGAGACAAACAAATCATCTCACCGTTCCTGAATTTAGCAAGAGCTCAGACAGCAGAGTAAGGCAAATTTTATACTTGCTGTGACATACCTAGCCTCATGACCTTAGTCAACAAAGAAGAGAGATTGACAAAAAACCCACTGTGCAAGGGAAGGTAATCATCCTCCTTTCCAAATATGAAAGGCAACCGAATACTGAAATATGAATATTTTAAATCTTACAATTTAGATCAAGATACCAGTCTCTTCCAGTATGCCTTCGGTTCCATATAGCTGAACCAATAGAGCAGATCAAAGACATGGCAATAAGGATGCAGAACAAAATCAAAATCTGAATATTGGTAATTCGTTCCACATTAGACATTTTAAGAGGTGGACTTGTTGAATTCTGCAAAGACAAAAATCAACAGTGGCTATTAAATATTAGAGGAGGTAACATAGTTCTTGGTTTTCAAATTACGTTACTGTATCCTTTTCTAAATATTCCCCCAGATATATCATCATAAATGCCCTAACTCTTTTATTTAAAAGAACCCCCAGAACAAGCAGCTTATAAATGTATGAATTGGAGCTTTAGAATCATGTCACAAGAAGTTAACACCAATAGTTAACAGTAAACATTAAAAATTAATGCACATCCACCTTGTCAGTGCAATAGAAGACAGCTGCTAATACAGAGACACTTTTTCAAATAACTATTTTACAAATTAGAAAAGCAATAAATAAAGTATGAATGACCAGTCTGAAACTCTTTTTTCTCAACAGGTGCATTTCAATTCTGCTATTTCAAAACACATTAGGCAAAGTAATTTCAGTCTCTTCCCTCCTCATTTTGTTTTCTGACAAGAATTATTACCTTCGTAATTGAAAGAAAGCCCCAAAATAGGACACTTTAAGGAGCAGTCAAAAATAAAAAAAGATAAACTATGATAACAAAACTGAGTTTTCAAAGCACAAGTTGCAAGATAGAATCAATGAATATGCTTACTAGTGGAAAAACTACTTTGGGACTAAGTGACTAAAATAACAAGAAATTGCTTTATTTTTATTACTTTTAATTCATATGAAAGATGCTCTATTACTGACATTTTAGTACTATATTGAATCAAGCCACGTATCTGTACTACACGATGGTAAATTAAGGCAATAAAACAGACAGGTCAGACAAAGTCCAAGTGACAAACCTGCATAAGTTTTGTGTCATGTCCAGTATAGACAACTATCCCATGAACCCACTGAGTATTTCTCAACTGAGCGCCTCGTAGAAGAATCTGATCAGATCCCAATGGAACAGTACTAGAAGTAAGAAGTTTTACATTTTACTACTAAACCAGTCAATGTCAATGAATAGATGTAATCAGCAGTTGTTAAAATTAATTTCTTAAAATTTACATGATTATTGTTAATAGGTTAGGAACCTAATTTTCACAGTTAACTTTTTGGGAGTTTCGACAGAGAAAACTTGACAGATAAAAATCAAGCCAAAAATAAGTTTTCAAAAATATTACTTACCATTTTATTATGGACTACTAATTTTGATATGATACTACTAACCAAACATACTGAAAGTAAAAATGTCTAATTCTCCTGTGATTCATGATTATAATTTTTTTCCCAAATGATCTCTTACAAAATTGATTTTCAAATCAATTTTCAAATGAAATAATCTTGTGAACTCTCAACTTAGTCCACTCTTCTTTCTAGTAAAACAATCATCCTTTATGAACACAGTTATTTAACATCCACAGTAATATTTCATGTGCCTTCTTTAAACTGAAAACCAGGTATATTTTGTTCTGCTATTTTTTTAAAACTGTGTGTAATAAAGGAGCAACATACCCTCAAAAGACATGGGAAACAATTGTCTTAAATTCAGACAGCTGTCTGTATACATATAATATAGGTCAAGTTTTTCTTAAAATACAAAAATTTTATATAATTATTACTCTTTGTCATGGAAAAACTTGCCCTTTTTTGGTACTTTTCTTTCTATCAATACTAACTGGCAGTTTACACCTGTCAAAAGTGCTCTAGTGTTTGGAATTTTTACCTAAAACTACTATCTCTTCTTGTTTGAAAGCAACACAAATTAACTGATTAAGGACAGCAGCTGTATCTCTGATATATAAAATATAAAGCATCTGAAAAAGGCAGGATATTTAGTAACATTTTGGGTAGCTCAAAGAGTATAGTCAGGTATGGAAAACTCAGATCTGCCAGCTGTCATGTGACAAATACTCAACATTGTGATCACACTCCACTCTAATAAAGTGATGCTGCAACGACTTGACAGAGATCATAAGTGTCTTATTTCCCAGCTTCAGCCTTTTTAAAACTGACATCCAGCACATCTCATTTCTCTTGCATTTTACATAACTACTGTCAGCAACATGCTTGGCTTGTATTCATTAAGGGATGTTCTCAAAGGGGAAAGGTGCTTTCAGAATACTTTCCGGGCAGAGGGTATATTGAGAGCTAGTAATTTCTGAGACACATGTGAAAACTTACACAACAAATGTTTTTGTTAACAAGACTGTCTTCAGGAAAACATATTCTTTAGGCCTGGATAACCAGAATCTGACCTTGTTTTGCACAATCCACTCACCAGTTACCAAGCCACTGTCTAGTCATAGGTTCATATAAACCAGGCTAAAGAACTTTTCTCCTTTCTCTAGCTAATTTCATTTCATGGACTAAAACCAAGCTGACGTGCTTCTGTATAAGCATAATAAAGAGCTGCACACTTTGGTGATAAGTGTTAGCTCACTCAAAGGCTGAGGATAGCAAGAAAATTTTTGCCTCTTTTAGTTCGCAGATTTAGTCAAAAGGCAAAATACCTGTAACAGTGTTCTGTCTCCTTGAATACTGGCTATTCAAAAGAAAAAAAAGATTTTTTTTTTTTTAGCTGCCCTCCCATGAAGGGAAAAATGAAAGACTGAAAAGGTCAACAAGATACAACATTTATGGCACTCCAATGACTTACATTAATTGAAAGAAGAGAGGACCTACATAATGTGGTAGGAAGGTCTAAAGATCTGGAAAATAAATACCAAGCAGATGAATTTGCACTTCCTCTATTATGGGCAGAAAAAGAAAATATTCCTGATTTTTCAGGTTGAAGTAAGGCCAAGATCCAAAAAGAGTTACTTACCTGCAATTCTTTTTCACTGAAGGTAAATATTATATTAGAGCCACACTTTTGAAACTATCCTACTGCACAGAAACTATAGGCAAAATATTCCAAAACAGAATTTCTCAAATGAAAAATTTCTTGACCAGCAGATGGCGTCCTCCTACACATTCTTGAGGTATAATAGCCATCAGCGTATTCAGTATTTATTTTTAATCAAATTTTAAAAATTAAATTATTAGATTAAAAAAGAAAGTATGTTTTTCCTTCTAGCAAGGGAGGAAGAATGAATGTGTGGATCTGTTACAACTATTACCTTCAGAGAAGAATTACAGGTAAATGTTTTTCTCTTCTTAATGACAAGTACAGTGGAATTATAATAGATCCACACTCTTGCGACTGAAAAATCCCGGAATGCATCTGTAAGAAATCAGTAAATAAAAAATGGAATATTAAGGGGAATAAAAAGAGGTATTTAGTAATTAGTTAGTAATATACGTATCAGTCTAAAACCACAAACATGAACAATATTGGATATGGAGAAATATATACCTACCAAATAAATAAGAAATACGGTAAATCTTTGGGAATGAAGGACTCAGCAATTCTGGATCTAGCAATAAATCTTTTGTGAATCCACAAAGGATTCTGAATATCAGTATTTGGTAAGCATTTCAGTATTTTAAGATTTTTTTAAGCAGTTATACAAGCATGTGTATTTTAAGTGGACACACTGTATTTTTAAAGAAACTCACTTTAAGTAAAATAAGGTATTAAATGTTTTTCAGCTACCAAATTAGAGGATTTGAGGTATATAGCAATGGACTCTGCTCCACTCCACACTTAGACAAATGGAAGAAAAGAACAATTTAAAAAAAAAAAAAAAGAAAGACAAGAAATTATTTCTATTCAGCTTCTGTAACAGATGACATGCTTAAGAAGTGAGTCACTAGGTACACATTCCAGAACTGTCAGAATTTGATTAGCAGTCTCTTCTATAATTAATACCTAACGATTTCTGAAGGACATCTAGTAAAACAACTCAAATTGTAGACATTAGAAGTGAGGTTTTATGCTTCTAGTTTTTCGAAAGAGTAAAGTCTAGCAGAGAATACATTAAAAAAGATGTACTCTTCATGTTTTTACTTCAGTAGTTTAAGAACACATAGCTGTCTACTGTTAGACTGAATCTCCCAAGAACTTCTTCCTCGTATTTACGTACCCATGCCCTTCCAGTCTGATGTTTCCAACAAAGTCATAGAGATGTCGGTTTGGGCTCTCACACTCAATTCTGCCAGAGAGTTGCATCAAGCTTTCTGTGTCCTTGATATCTGATGTTAGTGGCAAACCCTGTAAACAAAATGCATTTATCATGACATTAAAAAACACTGTCCAATAACAAATCTACATATTATAACAATCATCCCTATGGGGGCAAAATGGACCAGCTACACTTTTCTGTCGCAACTGGGTGCTACAGTGAAAAAGTCACCTTGGCATCTGAAAATACCATGACCAAGACAGGGTCACAATCCATCACAGAGCTCAGCAAGAGTGTCCCTGCATAGCGACAGCACACTCAGTCAAAATCTGCTGTTCCCTACCTGTCCCTGAAGGACAATACTGGCCCCATCAGCTGCTTTCTGCAGGGCCTCTGCCTCATCATCTGTTCTCCAGAAACAAAGCCAGTACCCAAACTACTTAAGTTTCTACCTATACTCCCAAAGAGAAACTCTAAAACAAAGCACAAAGAATGACTTAGGAGTAGCCACTCATTCCTCCACTTTTATGATGCCAATAATCCATAGCTTTTTATTTAAACTACTAAAATTTCAGAGTCTTCTAAAACATCCATTAATGTAATAAAATGTTGTTATAAGCATTAATAGACAAAAATCATATTAGCAATATTCTCAAAAATGAAATTCCTACCTGTCGAATTTTTAAGTTTGTCTCACCATCTAAGTTAGATGTTTCAATGTAGCACATGGCCTGTGGTTCACTATTAAGAGAAAAAAAGTCCTGAATTCAAAATTATAATGGCAAAATCCATAAATATCCTGTAATCTTGTAATACTTATTTCTGCAAACAGGTTTTCTTATCAAATCTTCAAAACCAGAATAATTTACAGCCAAAACTACAAAAACTAACAGTACTTTACATTTTCAGAGAAGTTTGCCAAAGCCTATTTTCTTAAACAAAACATTGATAAAAGCACTGTACACAGCAAAAGTGTTCTATCTTTACACATGGCATTATGATATGGCACAGCATGGGTAATGCATTTGTAGTGCTTACTAGTGCAGGCAGCAGGAGTTTAATATACGAAAGTTTCCATGAAAAAGGTTTACTTATGAAAGAAATCTAAATTATGGGCAACATAATGCAGTTTTTGAAATATATCCTTCTGCCATTTCAAAAGCTTTTTCATAAATTAGAAGCTTTAAGTTCACACAGAATATTTCTACTTGAATCCATCATCTATTTGACAAACACCAAGAAATTTCTAAATTACTCCAGTCAGCTCCCATTTTCTGGCTGTGAGGACAGAATACCTACTGTTTAAATCTAAGACAGAAAGAAGTTTTGATTCTGAAAAGGATCAAATAAATCATAAAAACCCCTTAACACTTAAAAGAATAAAGGTTTACTCTTTACACCACTTTAATGCTTCTAGTGTTTTCCTTCCTTCCAGCATGTAATTTAAGCATCAATTATTTTTAAAATTTCCTTTATTAATGCAATAGTGGCTACAGATAAGTGACTGAATTTTAGATTATTTACAGGATAATGTTAAGTAAGTTATTTTAACATATTTTTTTAAAGTACAAGCATTAAAATGTGAAAATTGGTACACACATATGGTACATTCAAGTTACTGAATGAATTTGTTCTTGGCAAACTTCTCTAAAAATATAAGTAACTTTTATTTAGCCTGTTTGGATGGAATCACCTGTGTAACTTCCACAATTCTAACATTTCTATTAGTTAACAATAAAAACCGAACAATATTTTTGTAAAGCACTTCTAAAACAAACAAAGGCAGCAAAGACACTTCAAGTGAGACACATGCTTAATTGCAATAACTGTAGCACATATCAGTGACCTTTAAACTAAGTTAGATCAAGGCAGGCCCATTGATTGGTTAGGGAAAAAAAAAAAGTGTGTTAAGAGTGCAGACAATAGCATAAAGCTGACATGTCTAAGGAACATGCATTTTGTCACAATTCACAAGAACAACGCTGCTTTTGCCACCACATGCAGCAGAGATTGTGCAACATCCAAGTTTGTGCAGAGGGTCCTCTACCAGTCCTACCAATGTTAAACTATATTCTTTGCTGAAAATAGCGAGTTGGTAGAAACATGGATATTCCTCTAAAACATATATTTAACCTGGTGTTTAACTGGGTTTATTCAACGACAACTTGTTTGATAAAATTTTGTGGGGTAGTGTAAAAACCAAGAGAAGTGAAACAATTTTAACTTCTTGAAGTGTTATTCTGTATTTTCACTTTAATGATCTGTACTTGATAAAAGAACCTTTTCTAATTTTATAAATATGTAGGTTTTGTTGGACAAAGGTGAATAGCAAAGCAAAGATTATCAACATGCCAGTGCTATTAATATTTGGTATATGAGGACCCACATACACATATCCTGTGCAACTACTTTATTCTAACCTTGATGACAGACTGATGAGATCAGCTGGGAGATGTTCCCCATTGGTCACTTTCACTACTTCCCCTACTGCCACCTACACATCCCAGTTTGAAATGATTAGAACAGAAAAATAAGTGACAGGGAAAAAAAAACCCAACAAACAAAACAAATCAAAACAAAACAAAACACAACAAAAACAAAACAAAACAAATTAACAAAGACAAAAAGAGTTTGAAATTATTATTCAAACAATACATGTTAATTAAAATGTCTGATGACAATTTTTTCAAAATCTATTTTAATCAGGTCAGAAAGAAGAGCTAGAACACTTTCATTTTTACTTAAGTGGTTTATTTTACTGTTAGGCACAAACTTTAAGCTGCAGAACACACTGACATTGTATGTAAACATAAAACAGTGTTACGCTTATTTCTCAACGGACCAAGTTTCTAGCCACTCGATACATCAATTAAAAAAATTAAAACCACAACAACAGATTTTCCACCAACTTTTCTGAAGAACCAAGTAACAAGTACCTTTTCTATGTAGACACGCTGAAAATTATTTTGTATTTTTTCCCAGTTTCGTAAATTTCAGTGTACACTGAACTAGCAAGAAGAATATAGAATTAAATTTCAGAGGTTTGTGTCCTTCACTGTAAGAGATTATAGTTTCCTAAAATAATTAAGATCCTCTTGTTCTCTAGAAACTGCTATTGCTGGTAAAAAGAATGTATTATTAGTATTATTAGTTTGAATTAAAACCAGGCCCACAGACTCACATTACTCTTGGAACCTAAAATGTAACTGGGCATCAATAAAGACCTGAAAACAAAATTGATGACAGCCTTCCTGAAGAAACATGGCCATGTAGAGATGAGAGATGGAGGAGGGCACCTGCCAGTATGCAGGCAGAATTAGAGGTCATATAGTAGTACAGGCTTCTCTCCTGGAATAAAGGCTGAAACAGGATCCTAGTAATATAACTAGGGAAGAAGTTTCAGCTGCAAGAAATGTCTGAACTGGGCCTAGAAAAGCAATTGTGTTTCAAAGAGTCCCCATTGTAAACTGAATCCTGGAAGAAAAGCCAACAGGAAAATTCAGTGTGAGCAATGGTCATACTTGGACACACATAGTGTGTTCTAATAAGGGCACTAAAGAGGGGTTAAACAAAGTGGAAACAGTCCTGCCCAAGTCCAGTAGCAGCTAACTATTATTTTTACTGTCAACTCGCGATACAAGATTCCTTCAGGGGTACAAGGATTGCAAGGCAGGCTTTTCAGGCAGTTGGTATTTTCCTGTGTGTAAACCACAACTGTGATGCAAATGTCCTCCAAATTTGAAAGGTCAAAACTGACACGTAGGAATAGACTTAAATTTAGGAGATTACTCAAGAAGATCATGAAGAAGCTGCTCTGAGAGGATGTAAACCCTTCAACCTGCAAGACACTACGGTTAGCATGACAGAAGCTATTATCAGGCCAATAGAAAAAGTGTCCTTGCTGCATGGTGTATTGCCTGCAAAGATCTTGGTGGAGAATTTATAAATGCTTCTCAAAGTACAGAAGTAAAAGGTTTACAGAGGATACTCAACACAAGCTAAGTTATGACTAACATTAGCACTGAAGACAGACTGTGGGGGAAATTTACAGTATTTCCTCGAACTACTTTACACTTGACAATACTTTATTAGAAGTGTTTTAGAAACAGCTACACTTAATTTTGAGATATAATGGAAGACAGAGAAAACAATGTACTAGTCTATACCACAGTCTGTCAACAGAAATGCATAGGATCCTAACTTTATTAATTGAAGGCATGAGTAGATTAATTAACTTCAGTGGGGTCATAGAGGGTTTATACCTAAATCATAGTCACACATATAACACTTCTGCTTGTGCCAGAAAAAAAATGACAATACATTAACATTTAGATGACATCCATTAAAAAGGATTCTTAGAATATGTTGTCTGTTGACCTGATCAAATAGACGTTGAAAAATGTGCATCTCCCACTTAAGATGTGGATTTCTTAAATAAAACTGTCCAAGGAAATGATGATAAACAACCTCTGATTGTCCGTGTAAAAAGGGTCACAGCATGACATGCTAAAAATTAAGTCTTGCTTTCAACTGATGAAATTATTCATAATATATATATTAGATAATGAAGTGAGTGTTCAGACAGTTCTAATTTGATGATTCACATCTCATGTTCACTTTTTCCCTGATTCAATTATCAAAATGGAGACTATATAATTTAAAAACCATTTCTGTTCCCTGTAATATATCCATTTTGATTTACTTATGGATGAAATTTCTTGGCTACATATCAAAAAGCCAAAATGGTTAAATATGGCAGTTGAGATCCAATTTTTAGACAGAGAATCAGCCTTTTTTGTATTATATCCAACAACAAAATTAACATACTAAATTTTCCTTACAGGTAAATTGAATGACAGTGTAATTTCAAAACTGCAATTGTCACAGTTTAAAAAAAAAAAAGCATTGCCTTAAATGATAAATGACCAAATGAACACAAGACTACATTTCAGAACAGCAGCACTTTTGTTTATTCTTTATTTCCTTGGAGCAATCACAAATAAATAAATAAACGCAGGGTAGAGAAACCAGCCTCTACACTATAAGCATCAGTGGGCATCTCTACCTTGATGAGAGCAGTACAGTGTCAGCAGGTATATACTCTTTGCCTTTTATTATAACTATATCTCCAACATCTACCTGAAAGAAAACTGGGAATTGGTTAATGGTCTCAAACAAAATGTATTATACCCTTGTTTTAAGCACAGTAAATATTTACCTGCTGAATTTGCTAACAAGACTTAGAAACTTACATACTTAAAGAAGTTAGATTGTACAGGAGGAGTTCCATCAAAAGTTATTGGAATTCTTTGGAAATCTAATCTTTTATAAGCCTAATTAGCCAAATAAACCTAATCTTCAATAGTCTTCTCTATGCAGTTCTTTAATTTTGTTGGTTTTGTAAAATACTTCACTGAAAGACTGAAGATGAGTTAAAAAAGAAATTAATCTCACCTAAGACCACAGGTGCATCACACTATATTCTTGTTTCTTCGAAGAAAGGTTTCATCTGAACCTTGCCTCCAAATTACAGTGGGTCAAATTTTCTTCAAGTTTTCAGATATAGAAACCATTAAAACTAAGTGACTAGATGGTAGCATAACAGTTCTTGAAAGATACCTTTAAGAGTCCCCTCCTAACAACTGCATCAAAGTCTTTAAAGTTCTCATGATTTAAGCTGATGAAGTTGAACAAAAACACAAAGTAAGTAGTTTCCATAAAGAAGTTTCTGCCTTAGCAAACCACATTATACTAATGAAGAGAATAATTTTGCCACAGCCATCATATTATTCAGCTTATTTCCACTGAACTTAACCAGTTTGAACTCATGCCATCAAAACTGACTTGACTTCAAAGTACATTTTGAGAGACAAATATCAACAAAGAAAATGTAAAATACAGAAATGTATAATACCAGTTATTTATCATTAACAATTCCATGAAGAAATAAAAAAAATATTAAATATATATTATGTTCTAAAAGTGACCAATAAAGACACACACCTTTTCCCAGTGGACAATCTCCCATGCACCATTTCGTAGTACTAGAAAAAAAAAAGAAAAAAAATAAAGATTTTCTAGTCATACAACTTAACTTCAGTATACAGGTATGTGCTAGATTCCTTATGAAAAGCCATACAGACACATCTCATTTATATAATATTTTAGAGCATGCCTTGTTTCCATGAATTCAGATCAGGTATTTCAATATATAGCACATATTCGTTATAGCAGTTTTTGTACCATTGAATCTTATTGCAAAGTCAATTAGAATATTTTACCGGCCTGGAGAATCAAATAAATCTGACATAGATTTTTTATGACAATGTGTTTTCCAAAATAAATCAGTAATTGGAATAAAAAGTTTCAAAGTTAAAAAGTTTTGAAATTATGGGGGGGGCCAAGAGGAATATATTCAATATTCATTGAAAGTGCCAGGAGGCTCACTAGAGTTTATCTATTCTGTTGTTATTGTCATATCAGAGAACTTTAGGATCACTACAGTCAGGTCCTCCACAAATATACCGAAAATACCCCATGCTATTTAGAATAGTATTTAGTATAGTTTTTCCCTGGTAGTCAGAATTAATATTGTAACCACATTCCACTAATCTAGTTTTTAAGTCTTACTATTATGATACAAAAAACATCCCTTGTTGCCAGTTAATTGCCAAGATTTTATTTTCAGAGAATAATAAAGGTAACCTTTTTTTAGCCCCAGTTACTGAAAATGGATGTGCAAAAAGAAAAGGAACATAGTGCTATATATCAATACTCAGATAACTTTAAGAGATTGTTCCCTTTCACTGGGTTTTCCAGCTTTCAAACCATCAGGAAGCTTAAGGTCCCAATCAGGACCAAGTTCTTAAGCAAGAGTGTGCTGACTTCAAAAAAGTGCATCGAAATCTGGGACTACATATGGCCTTTACATTTAACTCTTCCTGGAAGTTCTGTCCAGACTGACTCCCTTTCTCATGTATCTCAATGACATCTGCAATCATTACTTAACCTGCTTAGTAATTCTTTCTGCTCAGTAAATCTTCCCCTTCCTTCCCCCAAATTTATTAGTGTTGATATGCTCAGGGCAATGGTAGGTGGGGCAGTCTCCCTTTCTGACAGTGAGCAAGGCATTTTAATGACTGCCTCACCAACCAGCTGATCATTATGCAAAATCTATTTTGACAAACCATTTCCCTCCACTCGTAAAATTACAGATTCAATGTCCTAAGGAACCCAAGACATTTGATAATTGTGCTATCAACTACCTATTTCCATCCCCTTGTGTTAGCAACACAGTTTATAATACAGCAATACTGATTTGTGGGGCCACGACACCAATCAGATGAAAGAACTAACGAGAATTAAAAGAATACCTTGCACCAATCCAGACAACTAAGTTTCCCACATAGTTACAGTATAATAACTGCCACTTGCGTTCTGCAGGTCTGAAATATGTCCCCAGATGTGGCCAGGGGCTTCGTAAGAAGGGGCTTCTGGCTGCAGAGGGCAGGTTCTGTCCTGCCATCACCCCACGCCAAGGTGCACGCCCTCACTGCTTTATGCATGCTGCCTCCAGGGTTTGCTGGACCCTTTGATGAGCCCGTTTAATCCACTCCATGGAAGGACACTATCAGTTTTTCTTTCTGGATTTGTTTCTGGCTGGTTTAACTGGTTAAAATCAGCTCACAAACAGACGAGCCAGACTCAAGAAAATATGTTGAGCCACCTGAAATCTCAAGAGTACTCTAACCCTAGCTTGATCTGGTAAGCTTTCAAGGACAATTAACACACACTAATATTCAGTTAAACCCATTTTCTTATGAGAACAAAGAAAGAAGTGGTATTGTTATACACCTTTTATATAATGCTTAGAGAATTTGTACCATAAAGCCTTCTGCAGCCTTTTGCATTTGTATCTTCCACTTTTCAGCTGTCTCTAACAACTAATTTTCAAAAGCATTTTCCATCTGCACTACAGAAGGCTACTTCACCACAGTACAAACATGCAGATCTCATCCTGTCAGAATGCCTGATGGTGTCCTGCTGTATCATACATGTATGCAGCCTGAGGCAACAAAAATCATCCCAATGCAGCCTAATATTTCCAAACCATTTGCAAAAGGTTTTTTTATGGTAAGCTTTAGAAAGTTAATTACTTAGGGGTAACTGAGATACACGCTGTCATTATGGAACAGAGAGTTGAAAAGGAACCCATATACACAATTGTTTAACTGATGACTACATTTCACCCTAAAAAATTAGGGTTATTTTTATTATATATTTAAAACGATTTCATGTAAGACTTTTCCCTTTGTGGTATTTTTCATATTTTTTGCAATCAAATTCACATGACACTCATTCCTCCTCTTGTTTATAAAAACAACACTATTTCCATCAAAAGAGGTCCACCTCAGAACAAAAAACATGAAAAGCTGAAGAGCAGCAAAGCAGGAACCTAAATTTTGACATCCTAACTGACAAGCATGTTTAGGATATATTAATATCTCCCTCACTTTCTGAGCCAAAATAAAGTGGTATAAAATTGGCATTATCAAAATCTATTAAAAAAACCACATGCCAATGTTTTGGTTAGAGTACATTGGCTAAGTATCTCATAATTTCTAATCAAACCATTACATTGATTTAATTAAAAAACCCCGACAAATCAACCCCAAAAGAACTCCATTAGTCTTTATGCACAGTTTTGAAGCAGCATAGAAAGACAGTTCTATTTTTTTGATACTTCCTTCCTATTGCCGGCTGAAAAAATTTATATGTGTACTCAGAAATGCAGACTTTTCATTGTAATGTAAGTCCATTAAATATACAGGTGATTATGATCTTCTAACAGCATCACCTATGCTAAATGAGTAAATGCCCAGGTTTCTTAGGAACCTCACAACCTTAATCTAGAACATATTCTATTTTGCAGGGCAAATGTCACTGCAAATTATTATTTCAACTGTTTACATCACACATTTTGAAGTAATCTGCACATGCAATTTCCCACTCAATTACATCAGGAGTTCAAATTATATTACTACTATGTGCAAAAATTCAACCCCCTCCCTCTGAAAAAAGGTTAAAAAAATTTCCTACCTTGAGTTTGTTTCTTGTTCACCGCATTATCAGCTTTATGCCTTTTCTAAATTAAAAATGCAGAGTGGTTAAAGACTTTGTTGATAAGATAAAGCATTCATACTTTTAATAAAAAACCCATTTACTAGCCCCTACCACTCATCTATTCAATAAACCATGTAAAAAATTAAACAGGACTATTAATTACTCGCACAGTTATGAACACCAGGAAAGTCACATCCAGTTCCAGGCTAATTGTATTGTACTAAAATATCCTTTCCTGTGGGCAATCTCTATCTGGACACGTTCCTTACATAAGGAACTGGTGCATTTCAATATCGAACTTTGCCCGTTCCTGGAACTGCGAGATGATTCTAGCACAGCAAAGATCATGGAAGAATTCTTCATCTAAGTGTCTCATACAGACACCTGAAGTCAGGCAATGACTGTGTAAACATCATGACTCCACTTTTACAAAGCTGTCTCCAGACTTCAACAACAGTAACAAACAGACAATCAATCAACAGCACATCCCCCCCAAACAGGCGGTGATGCTCCTCAGTTTTAATACAGCTGTGAGACATCTTTTGACAGTAATCTTTTTATACACCTATTAACAATCAGCATTTTCAAGGTAAGACCAAACTCAGATACAAAAAGCTTAGGAGGTACTAGTTTGAACATACCATTTAGGACTCATGAACTCAGTTTTTTCTGAGCAGGAACATGTTTTAGAAAATTAATTTAAATAGAATTAACTGGTTTAGGTACAGTTTTAAAACAGATGTGCAGAATTCATGCCTTTGTGATGCAAACAAAATCAGAAGCTATCTTGTAAAATGAAATAAAAATATGTCAAGATACTTGAGTGATTTATTGTCAATAAATTGCTGATTTCACTCTGAGCTAGCAGCTCTTAAAAGGCTACCTTATAACTTTGCAAAATAGAAAAATTATTTTTTACTAGATTTTAACAGATTACCAGGAGATTCTCCTTTCAAAAAAATGGCTGACTGTACAGATAAATAACCTTTGATCAAAGGGAAAGCATAACTTCAACAAAGCACATGTCTATTTGCCCACAGGGTGAATCTCCTCCATTTCGAAAAGGTTAATGTCCAGTCCTATCTGAGGAATGACAGGTGAGAATCATTGGAAACAGCTGACAATCTAACACTGCATGTCACAAATCTTGCTAGCACCTTTGAAGCACATATGGAAAACACATGCTGTCATGAATAGTATCTTCTGCTAATGTCCTTCTCTTTTTGGTATTTCATACCAGAAAAAGAAACATTTGGTTCTTGAGCTAAAAGTATTATTTTGACAAGTGTATTTGTTGATATCAATATACAAGGTTCCCATCCAGAAGATTTAATATTAGATGAAAATTACCATTTGTGGAGATCCTAGATATTTCACTATGTAAAAAAACTGAGACATAATGGAAATTAATGGTTAAGGGAATACATTTGAATATTTCACTGTGCAGAGAGTGGTTAGCTTTCTCAGCAAAAACCAGTACAGCTGTATTGGTTTTAGGTATCTCTGTAGCATTTTGTAATGAGAACTTTATTTAGCTGGTGTATGCAAAACTCACTATACCTGATCCCTTTCTTTCTCTCTTGCCACACTGAACTGCACACTTGAAGGTACAAAGAGCAAATGGTAGAAATAAACAACAAAAGAAAAGTAACTAGATGAGATAATTTTAAAAAGGACACTTTGTACAGTAGCAGAAGCCTCAGTTTTATATTTGCCTAGACACTGACAGATGGTGCAAGTCTGTAAGCATTAACAGCAGTACAGTTAAAAATATCTAAAAGAACATGAATTGATTTTATGGCTTTTTTTCAAAAGAGGTTTTGTTTATGTAAAGAGAAAGCAACAAAGGCATTTAAGGGGAAGTTGACTGTAAGGCATCAAAAACTAGAAATGCCAAATAGAAGAAAAATATTTAATGGAAACCTCATTGTGTCTTGCAGGACCACTTAACTCTGTGACCCAGGAGCTTCATATAACCTAGGGAGTCTATATCTTGCCTACTATTCATTCACAAAGGTAACTGAGGAAAAAACCCAGTTGGACTGTACCAATAAAGGCAGCATGTGACCAACCACTCTCCATTCCAAACCTCCTCCAGCTCAACACGCCTCCTCTTGGTCATGTTTCTGCATATACGTTGTAATTCTGCTCAAACACAATAAATCTGATTTTCCCAGGCACCTTACTATTTGTATGCAAGGAAAGACTACACTACCTGCAACCCCCTTCAAAACTCAAAGAGAAGAGCCCACAAACAGGAATCCTACTCTAGTGGACAAGACATTCTGCTGTATCATGACATATCTAATGTCTTGTCCTTCTCATAACATACCTGCAGAACTAAAATAAAACAAAAGCAGATAAAGAAATTCTTAGCATCTAGAGTGATTTGGTAAATAATTAAGATTAATTTAATTCCTTAGATACAAAAGGCATCAATTAAAAGACTCAATTATTTTAAGCAAGTTAGAGAGACGTGTTTCTATCATACGCTTTTAGTGAAGAGAGGGCAAGAAAGTACTCAGAAAACTCCAACATCTTTTGTATGAAGTCAAACAGCGACTGAAATGCCTTTCTCTCCCTCAAAATAAAATAAATCAGAATGAATGCTTCTGTGTTGACAATGTCACAGCACTTTTAAAGTTTTCTTTCAATGCAAGAAGAAAGTAAAACAACAGCTACCACAGATAGTGACTGGAAAGAGCCTAGGAAAGCCTGGCAAAGACGGAGGCACTGCCTAACAAGGACCAACTCTATGTCTGTTCATAGCCATCAGGAGTCAGCAGATCACACTTAGAACCAAGAAAATGCTAGCATTTAGGAAATGCTAACAGTTAATTGCACTGGACTGGAGCAACAGGAAAAAACTGAAAAGGCCTATTCCCCATGCTGTCTAAAAAAACATGAAAAGTCACAACAGTGAAACTAAGGATTTTATATTTGTGACATTAGAAATAAAGAGGTACGTCAAATACTTGGCCTGGATTTGACAACTGGGAATCATTTTTGTAATATTATAAATGAAAAATATGACAGCTGTTTACAAAATATTGCTATTAAATACTTACAATATCCTCTATTATCTCCTTCACTGCAGCTACAGCTAAAATAAATAAGAGAGGAACCAATGTTGTGTAGCGGCCTGTTGGAGATACATCTGGTATTTGCTATTAAAAAAAAAGGAGAAAAAAAAATTTTGCATTGCTGGTTGAAAACATTTTTAATACAAGAAACAGTACATTCTGTGCAAACAAAGACAAGTAAATTCACTTTTTAGACATGGTGTTAATTATTTCCAAGAGAGCTTTGTAGTCTTCAATTCAAAAGCAGCTGATACAATAAAAGAACATCTGCTTTTTAAAGCAATTTAGTGTTCAATTGAACTATTTCCAGAGGTTTTAGTGTTTGCAGAATATTCATCTTCCTTTTCTGTGTTTCAAATTGAATTAAAATACGTATTTATAAAATATAACTAAACTTTCCAATTTAGATTTTAGTTAGAGTAGACACCACTCCAAGGTATTTTTGCTTCTTTACAGTCTTAATCTTTTAAGAGATATTTTTAATCATACTAGATATTAACTGATAAATTTCAAATAGCTGTCAGACTACAGTAAGAAGCCTCATTTTTGCTAACCAGGTATGGGCACAGATGATGCAAGCAAACATGTATGTAAAGTAAATTGTGAGAAAATGCAGCAGCTTATGTGATATACATAGATAGCTATCCATAATTATCTTTATATTGACTACAGTTCTTAATGACAAGACTGACAGTTGAAAGGATTGCTGCCTTAACAGACTTATTATGGGTAATGCAGTATGATGACAATGTGAACTCTGCAAGAAAAGAACTAGTGGTGCCCCAAAGTGGTTAAAAGAGATCCCCAATTTATCATAAAATGTTTTGAGAAACAGCCAACATTTCTTATGAATTACATAAATTTCTTTCTGCTACCACCATACTGTGCTTCTGAAAGAAAACAGGACATTTTAATATGCTTTTTAACACCAATATAGATCTATCTTCCAGGTTACTGTAGAAGTTTTTCAAGGAATTAAATGGAAATGAGGCTGAAAGCTACTGTGACTATATGTTGGCTACAGAGGAAAGGGATCTATTACTTCTCCAGCTATTCCTATCTTTTCATTCCTCCCTACATATATGTCCAAATTCCTATTCCAACTGCATCTTATTTTGCAGGTAAAATCTGAAAGCAAAAGGGCCACCAGTCTGTACTCCAATTCCATTCTCCTCTATTTCCTTCTCCTGGCAATGCAGTCTCACTGATAGCCTGACACACTAGTGGGCTTTAAAGTCCTAACGTTCCACTTGCTAACACTTCTGAAACCTCATATTCTCTCTAGCTTGAGGTGCACAGCAACATCACAGGGAAGGCTGCTGGACCACTGGATTAACCTGACATGCCAGATGGAGTTAGCAGGATGTTTATTTAAGAGCCACAGGCTTGCAGGCAGAAAACCTAATGAAACCCTCAACTTTTCCCTCACTTTAGAAAATAGCTGTAAGCTACTTATGCAGGTGCATCATAAAAAGCTGTCCCAAGCACTTAAAGTAGAAGCAAAGACATTGGAGTAAGGACAGAGAAATAAACATTGATGTGCAGAAACATTTGAAAGGAGGAAAGAAAAAGTACATACTGCAGTTTATGTGCCGTTTTACAGTAATTTTTGTTTGGTATTTCAATCCCTAGCACAATGACCTCCTCAACAGACAAATCAACATACTGTAAACAATGCATTTGAAATCATGCAGAAAATGTGTTTTTATCAAATATGTCTGAATTGCAGAACTAGTCAATGGTAATTACAACTGAACCTGAACACAGTTAAATTTTTCATTTATCATCAGCTAATGCATTACAAGAATAGTATACAAAAACCCCACAACGTTTTCAACACGAACTATCACAAAACTAAAATATAGATGTGCAGAATGTCATGTACTTCAAAAAAGTCTCAGTAAGCTGGGTCAGTGATTTCACTTTACAAACATACCTAATGAAGCTACAGTAGTGATATAAACAGACTGTGTGCTTCCTTCCTAACCAGTACGTTGATTAGCTGGTTTACAGGAAATAGTTGCTGTAGTATTGGACTCCATATCTGGTTTTGTTTGTCCAGGCTCAATTTCAATCTTTACAAATGAAATCACTTCCCCTCAGCTGCAATTCCTGTCCCTTCAAAGAACTTACAGGAATAAAGTTCATAGAGTTCAGGTTTTTAGACCGTACCCTCTAGAAGAAATGTCAACCACAGGTAACAGTTTTCTGTATATGCCAGATATTTTTAAGTGGAATTTTCTTTTTGTAAATCTTTTTGACCCAACAGAATTTCAGCTACACTTACCTTTTTTATAGAAAAATCTTTGTGTGCATTTTGTTGTCTCCAAGGAGCAAGAAAATCACAAACCCAAGTATTTTATTAAAGATATGTCTACAGGATACAGTTGTTCTGATAGGCTAGCAAGCTTGGAAAGAACAGTACAGCAACCTCAATATTCCAGTATCTCTGTCTATAATATAAATGGTCTCTTAGCAAGTTTAAAATATTAGAATCTTATCGTTGATCTTACCTGAAGCAATGCAATAAAAAGAAAAAATGCATTAGCAGCTCTTCTGAACTGAGAATAAAGGAACCTTGGCAGGAATGTGATTATGTTGTACTTTGCAGTGCTGAGTAGAAAAGACAAAAACATATGCTATTATAACAGTACAAAAAATTCTTCAAGTGTGTTCTTTCCCTCTCAGTCATACAAGCTTTCAAACAAAACAGTTTGCTTTTTGATACTAAACTGATAAATACTGGATATTAAGTGTGCTTTTGCTAGGCTGGAAGAAGAGAATAAAGTTTATACTAGCAAAACAATCTCTGCTAAGCCATCATCACAAAATGTTTGACCTCCCAGCTCTCTGTCAGCCTTTCACATCTGTTAAAGAACAGACCACCACCACCTAAGGTTCTGAAACAAAACATGCAAAAACAATCATGCCAGAAACTTTTAAGCAAAAGACTTGTAAGAATATTTTAAATTCTTTTTAAGTCATATTTACTTTGAACTTGCATAAAACAATCAATATAAGGGAAATGAATGTATCCTGCAAAAGACCTCTACTCTGTAACCAAGCAAAAGACAGAAGGACAAGTAGTATACACCAAGAAATAGCATATAAAGTTTCTCAAGGTTGTGGAAAATCTCACCGCAGTATTTTCAATGTCTACAAAATTTCTACATATTATCAAAGGTACCTTCAGAAAACACACTTACTTGGGACAGAGGTATCTTTGCCATTAATTTCCTTTGAATTTTAACAACAGAAATGAGGATGCTATTAGATCTAAACACACATTTCTCATGAGTATTTACTGTATGACTTAAAATTCATCAAAAGCAAACAAAACTCCCCAGCATAAACCATCAGCAAAGTCCCTAAAGCCTGAACCTGAAATGGAAAACTAGTCTCATAGGCAACCACAGCATCTTTGTAACTGGCTGACTGAAAAAGCCATGTGTTTCCAAAGAACAAACAATGCTGAGCTCAAGTGCAGTACATCTGCATCAGCATTCAGCTGCCAGGAATAGGTTCAAAGATGAACTGAACAGAAACCTGAAGAACAAATCCATCTTCCTGGGACATATTGATGGGCACAGCTGTAAAGCAGCTGTACTTTCCCCCACTCCATTCTTAAAAATTCAGGTCAGGTTTGTAACTGAAACATCTTACTAGTCTCCTCATTTCACTTCATTCCTCCCTCCAGTGTCTAAGACTGTCATTGGTGGCCAGTGGAAATGACAGAAGTAGAATAAATGAAACCATTTCAATTTTGCTATTCAGCATGCAATAGTGCTTTTGTTACTACCTGACATGATTATTGCAGAATTTGGTTAGCTGGGGCTGATTGATGAATATAGTTCTCACTTCCTCTTGATCAGCTAGGGAAGTTTTCTCTGAAACATCCTCTGTCTTCTCATAGCCTGTAAAAACACAGCATGATTTTCCATATAAATAGATTTACTTACACAAGATTCAAGGCACTTCATGAGACAAAAAGGACATTTATTGTGAATGTGAACTCAATGTATTTGCATTTCTCACAAGCAATGAAAAAACAAAACCTTTTTTTAATATAGTCCAGATGCTCAGTAAAAATCTACATTCCCCACAGACCATCATTACCTTTCAAAGATCACTGAGAGTGGCCTAACAGTGAGACCTGCCAGCTCCCTCTGTACTTGTGATTGCATGTTATTAGATCCCATGGACTCTTGTACTGCCAGTTTGTTTAACTGTTCCCTAAACTGGTCCTTTTCCACCAAGGTAAGCCTTTTTTGTTTCAGATTTTCCTACTGGTATCAGGAACCCGTGGTTCCTGAAGGCTGATTTTATCAGTAGAGACTAAAGAGGAGAAGACAGTGTTTACTGCATCCTGTTCTGTCTTTTGTTTCCAGGTTCACTGTGGCATGAAGCCTAGAGGCGCCACTTTCCCACAGTCATCATCTTCTGTTACATCTGAAGGAGAACAAGAATGGTGTCTACAAGCCATCCACCAGGGTAAACTCCAGGTAGGCCGTGACTTTGCCAGCTAAACCCATCTCTATTCCTCTACAGCCACCTGTTCCTGCTTTGACCTCTTGTAGGTTCCCCTTTTTACATATGGGCTTTGTCAGGGAGTCCTTGCTAATTCAGAGAACCATAGAATGGTTTGGGTTGGAAGTAACCTTAGAGATCACGTAGTTCCAACCCTCCTGTCATGAGCAGGGAACCTTTCAGTCAGTCAGGATACTCAGAACACCATCAAGCCTGGTCCTGAACATTTCCAGGGATAGGGAGTCCACAATCTCTCCAGACAACCTGTTCCACGCCTTATCATCCTTACAGTAAAGATTTACTCCCTAATACCTAATCTAAACCTACCCTCCTTCAGCTCAAGGTCATTCCCCCTCATCTTACCACTACATGCCCTCAAGAAGTCTCTTCAGAGGAAGGGCAGCCAGCCTAATAAACTGGCCTACCTTAACAGGTGCCAACAAAATACTCCTCAAGGAACCACACAGGGTCATTTGGAAGCCTAACCCAGCAAAAAGCCAACATCTTCAATAACAACAAATTGCAAATAAATAAGTAACCAAAGAAACAAACAAACACAGCCCCCAAACCAATTAGGGCTTCTTTCAACAAGAGCACCCATTGAAAACCATATTTTGATTCCAACAATAAATTTGGAAGAAGTGTCTCTCTTTGAACACACAGTATTTGCAGGGACTCTTCCTAAACCAGTCTTCATTAAAAAGTTTCTACATTAGTAAAATAACCAAAGTAAATTCCATACCCCCAATTTTTCCTTTAGGCAGAGTATTTTAAGACTTGCAGCTTTCATTCCTTAAAACGGTCTCATTTTCATTACAAGAATGGGACAATGTTACATACAGATATACTGCAATATGGAAATACAGGGAAGGAAAGAAAACTCTCAATCAAACTGCCAAAAAGATTTTAATACACTCTTCTTAATCATTAAAAAATCTTTTTTATTCTCTAAGCAGAGCTTTCAAAACCTTTGAAAGCTGATGCTGTAGCCAACAACCTCCCATACAACTAAGTGCTATGGGTTAACCTGGCAGGCAGCTAAATGCCACACTATCACTCACTCACCTACCCCAAGTGCTGGGGCAGAGAATCAGAAAAAAAGGTAAAACTCATGGGCTGAGATAAAAATGGCTTAATAGGACGGAAAAAGAAGGGAAAATAATGATAAAATAATACACAAAGCAAGTAATGCACAATTGCTCACCAACTGCTGACCAATGTCCATCCAGCCCCTGAGCTGTAGGCTGCCAGCCCTCTTCTGCCCCAATTCTCTCCCAGTTCTGTTGTTCAGCATAATGCCAAAAGGTCTGGGATATCCCTTTGGTCAGCGGGGAAGCAGATGCCCTGGCTGTGTCCCCTCCCTAATTTTTGCAAACTCCCAGCCTTCTTCCCACCAGGGCAGTATGAGATGCTGACAAGTCCTTGATTTAATGTAAATGCTGCACAGAAACAACTGAAAGATCAGTGTGATATCAACATTATTCTCATCCTAGATCCAAACCACAGCACTGTATCAGCTGATACGAAGAAAACTAAGTCTATCCCAGCCAAATCCAGAACAGCCTGTTTGCTAGCTCTTATCTCTGAAGCATGTGGCATAGACCAAAGACAGAATCATCATGGAAAAGATGATGTCTTCAGAATTATTTGTTGCAAAGCCATGACAGACCTTCCATGACAGAACAGGCACTGGGAACGTGACCCATCAGTCTGTCCTTCTGAGGAGTTAGAGCACAGAAGGGAATTTAAATGACCTGCTTGAACCTGCTGGTACCACTGAAATGGTCAAGTCTGTCTAGAATTAAACCAAGTTTTTTTCCCTGTTGTGAAGCACTGGGATTGAAACACACTTGGCAGAAACAAACCCCAGACACAAGTGACTGTAACGATCACTAAATCTGGTAAAATGTTACATAGTCCTAAAGACCATAAGTAAAAATACCTCAGGATATATTAGGCACTACAAAAACCAACAGTCTGCTGAAGACAATATGGTGACTCCTACAGAATTTCAAAATATATTCCTTCTTCATGTGGAAGTCATCTCATCTTACCCATGTTCAGCTTCACCTAGATTTTGTACAGGTACTTACCTTCACCAACAAGAACTAGTTATTACTTACTAGTTTTGGTAGGCAGCATCATGGTACCTCTACTCTTTACCCTTTCTCAATGACCTAATATAGTTCACTGAACTCCACCAACACACAGAGGAAATGGATTAATGCATCAATCTTGAGACCCCTATTAAGACCTGTGAAGAATAATTCCATTCTCCCAGAACCTCTCAGAAGAAATAGAATCATTTGAATGATTCAATTTCGTATTATTTAACAGATGCATATATTAACTGTGAAGCTATATATAGCTAAAATAACCACAGTTAGTTACTGTATTTAATAAAGCTTTATGTAGGCCACACTACTCAAAGATTCCCCATGTGTTCTGTAATTGCAGAATACATGACACTCATTTCCTAAATTTGTTTAATAGGGCCAGATCTTCTGTGCCATGAGCTTTATTGAGACTTTATTGATACACATAACACTTCAGAATGGTAAGCAGCACCTGTCCCTTGCAACAGGATAATGGACACAAAAATCTATTAAAACATGGTTATAAGCACGCCTGGTTATCCTTCATCAGCCATGGAGAACTTTCAGAGGTTTGGAAGAATGGCACAAAATCATTAGTTCCTTTTTGCTCAAATTCTTTTTTCTATGCAGGTAACATGTTGGCTTACAGACCCTAAACCACCTACAATTTTTATTTTGCAATAATTTACAGACTGTAGTGTCAATTCTTCTGTGCAGCTGTTGACCACTTCTTGGGAATGACACATGTGCCCATCATTCTGACAGTTCTGATTCAGTTTGTTTTATCTGAGCACAACAGTTGATTTTTTCTAATAAATGTGTAATTTCTCTTCATGTGAGAGAGAGCTTAGTTCTTTCTGAGATGGTGTCCAAGACATCTCAGCCTGGCAAGGTAGTTCATGATCCATGGAAAAGGTCTCTGAAGCAGAAATTAATTGCTGCTGTGACAGGAAAGAAAAGTGAGTTTTTAAACCCAAAGATACAATACAAAAATTCTAAAATAAGGAAAGTAATACTGTCTGCCAGACCCCCACAAGTCTTAGGCTAAGGATTGGTCCACACCATGACAGAAGTCATGGCAGTTTGTGATTACAGGATCACAAATGTTCCAAGAACACAGGGACTCTGCCAGTAACAACTCTGCACTGGGGGTAAGACTTTGGAGGAGCTCTCTGAAAGCAGCCTTATCATCACTTGGCATAGTGCTTATCTAAGAGACTTGGGTGATTGCCTAGGTTTGACAGTTCTTTTATGTCCCTATCAAATACTGAGATCCACATGGCAGGGTGTTGGAGTTCCCTCTGTTAGAAAACAGTAGCATTTACAAAGAGCTGTTTAGAAATGCCAACTACGTAGTCTAAATGTATAGACTAATTGGACTTGGAAGCATTCATCTCAAAAAGCAAAAAAAGAGACTAATTGATGTTGGTTTCATTGTGAATTAAATCTAAACAAAGATTAAATACAGATCAAATTATTTAGTGTCACATGATTATAAGACTTAAAAACATTAACAGATTTCAAATTCTTTTGAGTAGTACTATATATATAGTAAAGTACAATATGAGTCATATGGAATCAACTTGACTGGTGTCACAAAAAAACTATCATGTCATTTTGCAAAAGTTACGTTTCTTAAAAGGTGTTTTATACCTATTGTCAGTCCTACAGAAAATGGTTTCGGTAAGCTTCTTAAACCCAGTATTTAACTGCTTCACAGTCATTCAACCTTGAAAAATAAACCAGACTCTTTTTTTTTTTTTTCCTTTTACTGCAATTGTAAATCTTAGATAGCCAGTTACCTTTAGGGAACACCACATTTATTCAGTTAATAACCATTAAGAGTTTTGTAACTAGATAATTTTAAAGAGAGCATCAATTTTCCCAACTTCTTTATGCAGTGCTCAGCTTGCAGTGAAAACCAATTGTCTGGAACAAAGGTAAGTGGAAAAGAACTGAAATTAACCACTGAAAAATTGGACATTTAACTAGTCTCATTATATGCATCTATTAATCACTGTGAGTATACAGGACTGCTGCTGTTGTTGTTGTATACACATTTCAGAAACGTTCCTGAAAGGATGCACTTTCTCCCTTTCTTCTTAGAAAGACACATTCTTCTATTTCTTTGCCACTAACATTTCCTAGGCAGAGGCAGAGCCAGACCTCCTACAAACCTACTTTTGGTGGAGAAAGGCATATAACATGGTAAAACTGGAAGATAACATCAATCTAACACTTCTAATCTATGTTTCTTTGTGCTTTTCCTGGCACAAAAATTAAATAAAATATTCTTTCTTTGTGGAAGAAGGAAGAAAGATACAGGAAGGAAGTTTCTACCTCCCTATATCAGGCAAAGCAAAATAAAGCCAAAAAAAAAAAAAATCAACTGGATATATGGTTTAAGCAAGGAAACTTTCAGACAAGGGGATAAATCCTGCATACCTGCCTCAATACTTGCTATGCCATTACCGGGACACTGTTACTGCTACCTATTGCAAACCAAAAATCATAGGCTGTCAACATACCACTGTTTTGGCATCCACTATTTCAAATTTTACTTTTGCATGCAATAAATCCTATTGAAATGCAATTCCACTGCAGTGATTCCTTTCACAAGGCAGCTGCTGACAGCTGTTTAACCTGAGGTTAAACAAATCCACTTAGGAACGAGACCTGTCGAGCACTGTCCGAAGCTTCCTGGCACAAGCCGTGTCAGAAACGCTTATTTCTGATGATGAGCGCACACGTACATGTTACACACAAAAGAGGGATTGCGGCTTACTCCCGGGCCGAGGACCCCAGGCCATGAGCCTCCGCTGTCGTTGGGGCCGGCGGGCCGAGCAGCCACACACCGCGGGAAAAATGAAACCACCGCTCGCCCTGAAACCATCGCAGCCATCGCTGAGGGGCAAAATGCTGTCCAGGGCTCACCGGACATCGACAACCATAAATAGGAGGCCTCTCTGCGCACACCGGCCCCGCTC